>OZ017738.1:116765063-117127563 GCA_963969285.1 Odontomyia ornata
TCGGGGCTTGGATATATTCGAAAGATGAGGTTGAAATGGGGGTTGTTCTTTTATTTTTTAAAAGTGCTATCTTGTCTACCAATCTTCTCCTTTCCGGGCATCCGGGGAAGTTTCAAGGTTGGCCTTTCTCATTGCAGAGGACACAGAAAAGTGGATTACTTGTTTTGTCAATGTCCGTGCTTGGGCATTCTTGGGGGTTGTGGTCCTCTCCACAAGCTACATATCTTGCCTGGAAGGCACAATTCACCAAGACATGGCCGAAGCGCTGACATCTATAACACTAGAGTAGGTCACTCCTTCTAGGCTTTTCCCATGTCGCTTTCTGATGAAGGATGAAATGGAGCTTTAGGAGGCGGTCTCGGTATTCTTTTTGGTTAAGGATTATTTTGTATAGGTCTAAGTTCATGCCGTTCGCTTTAGACTATCCGATGGTTAACGGTGAGATATTGTCGATTTCAATATCCGGACATTGTATTTCGATGTCTGCTCTAACCTGTGTAGCTCCGAGTATCGAGTTCTCTGATATGACTGTATATTTTTTGCGTTCCGTTGTTGTGAAGGAGTAACCTTCCGCTTTGGATCTGCGGATCAAATCCAGTAATTCATCATGGATGGCAACTTCGTCAACTGTAATTTTTAATTTGTTCGCGCTCAGGGGAGTAATTCTATACTTCGTTGTGGGGCTCTTTTCCAACAATTCCACCTGTGCTTCATGAGACATCCACAAAAAATTACTGTTTGGTGCAGTTTTTATGCCGGAGGTGTGATTGGGCCGTAATTTTTCATGGACGAAAAAAACGGTCATGTTACCGTCAATGGAGAACACTATCTTGTTATGTTGCAAGATTATTTTTGGCCAGAATTGGATGGACTTGACATCAACGATATGTGTTTTCAACAAAATGGTGCCATTAGCCACACAGCATGCCACACAAAAAACGATTCTTTATCTCTTTAGCTACAGTGGCATTAGCATCGGTGATAGCCCTGCATATTGCTGCGATCAGTATCAGCTACAAGTTCAGAGAGCCCATTGCTACATTGCCAAAGAGATTAAGTCCGTCACCTGATACATATACGTTCGTTACATTAATCTTTCCTTGAAGATCGATAACTACAGAGAAGCATCCCGGAGACTAGACATGGCCTCCACTTGCACTGACCGCCACTGATTCTGCTCGCATGAGCTTGGGCGAACCGGGTTTCTTCCAATTACTTAGCGATATCAATGTCAAATTTGACCCCATGTTATATTTGACGCTAAGTATGAATCCGTTGATTCATAGTTTGATAAACTTTTGAGCTCCTTAGTAGTTCCACTCCACTGATTTACCCACAACATCCCACAAAGCATGGCTTGTCCTCCTCATTATGGCTTTCTCGCTTTTCTTGCAAATTTCTAAACAAACAGTGCTATATTTTGAAGCTAAGTGATACACGTCGTGAAATTTAGTCGTGAATCCATATGTTTACTAATTTTTCGATTTCTACAATCAATCCTTGTTGATCTTTAATTGTTGGCGATTTCATGTTTGCTTTTTCTTTTACGACTACTTGTCCCGTTGAGCGTGGCAAATTCAACTGATTTGCTATCAACGATATAATAAGGCCATTACTACTCATTTTTTCTTGCATCAAGTTACGTAAATTGCAATGGGCAGGCTTTGTAGAAAGAATGTTTGAAAACCGCCTACCCAAAAGTACATTAAAGAGTAGAGCACAATGAGACATCCAGCGGGAAGACCAAGGACTCTATGGGAAGACATGAAGGAAGCTGACAGCGGATCTTTGTTGGGAGTGAAAAACTGGCGGAGTGAAAAACTGACGGACAAGGTTCTTAATTTGAACGTACCTACTTTTGCATGAGATGCACTCATGTCGATCCCAAAGAGTTGATCCCATCGTGCATGAAGAAGTTTCTGTTTCAGAGAACATGCTGCCTCTTCGTTTGTACTCATCAACAATTTCTTTAGAATTATCGAATGCTACATAATCAATAGTCACTGCTGAACTAAAACATATGTCTTTAAAGCGAGGATCCAGAATAGTTATATTACTTTGGCCAAAAATAAATTCTGCTTTAAATGTACCAATCTCTTATTAACTGCTCCAATTAAATCGTACATTACTGACGATCAAACAATTGTGAAAAACTTGCTTTCTTTCAGTTTCCTACTTTAAAAGGTAAGCTAATGGGATGATCAAACTTGCTGAAAGATGTTTTTCAGCATATAACTCTACAGTTGCTAATTTAAATGGACCTAGAAGAATAATTTAGTCGCGCAAAATATACAGCTATAAAGTAGCCACCATATCAGGTTTATTGCAATTTCTCGGCAGTGCTAATACTGTTTCGACAATCGAGGACAGTTTCAAAAATCTTCTTATTGTGTCCAGGGCAGAATGCCGCCTCATGCTCACTGATGGAATGGAATTCGGCCTTCCTTTTTTCACTCTGCTAGTTGGTCAGCTCACAATTGATCGGAAGCACTTACTGAGTGCTTAAAATATCTCACAATTGATTTAATCTGACCAACGACGTTTGAAAAACCTACGGTTACTCCGCAAGGCTCCATCGATTATTTGTATTTTTTGTTTTGTTTTGTGGTTGGGAGGTGAATGTGGTTTACGCACCGAGTGTCGACTATCATGCTTGCAAGTGACTAGACTACCCATAACGGGGTACCGTGACTTACCAGTTTTGTACAGGGAAAAATGGAAAAACTCATGTCCGCTCAAAAACTGGGTCAAATAGAAGTTGGCCTCACTAGACCTTCGATTTAGCCACGATTTCAGATCCGAGGTAAGCCACGTGCAATTCACTTAAGACTACTTCCATTCGTTGAGTGAGCGTGGTCTCTCCTCGCAGTCAAACATTTCCTATGTGCCCTCACTTTGACGCAAATAAAAAGCGTGGCACTCTCTAGCAAGGAGAGTACCATGCCTGCAATAACTTTCACCGCGGAATCACAGACTGTCGGATATGAAGATGTAATCCTCAGTGCTCTTCTTCTCTGTACTTGTGGCTAGTGTTTTCCGTATACCTCCTTACTGAGATTTTCACCACATATTACTGCTCTGTATAGTAGCACTGAACCTACACCACTCATCTTCTTGATGGGCTGGATCCCCTTACGTTGGCCATAAGTTGTCCGAGAAACTTATTCTTGAATTGATCAGTGGCTACAGCCACTGTACTTCACTGCTGCCTTCTATTCGACTAGTATATCTCCAATACTGATCATCCTTACTCTAGGAATTCTCTTGTCAGGCAAGATGACCACTTCAGTTTTAACCAGTGCTAGGTTGAACCCACGGGTAGTCATCATCGGAAAATTAGCATACCTAGCGTGAGTTGCAATTGCTCAACAGTGCGTTGAGTAACCAAGGCAGCAACATCACCCGCATGGGGGATCAAGCGCAACTCATCTTGCATCTTCAGTTTTAGTAGCCCATTGTAAGATACGCTCGGCAGGTCTGGACCAAGGATAGAACCCTGCGTAAAATCCGATGTAATTTCCGTCCTCCATTGCCCCTGTGTCGTATCGTAAAGCAGGCTGCGGTTCTTCAGGGAGTTCCTTAGAAGCCACATCAGGTATTCTGAAACTTGAAAAGGGGTTTCCAGCATATCTACCCATCTAGCAGAGTTGAAGGCATTCCTAACGCTGAGTGTCACCAACAGAACGATCCGTCACTTTGTGCGACTATATCCCTCTGCCTTATGGACCGCGTTCACCACCTCTGCAATCGCATCAATGGTGGAACGCCCTGCTTTAAAGCCGTACAGCCGAGAAGAATTGCGTCAGCGAGTCTTCCTTTGATGAGTTTCTCTAGCACTTTCCCAGCAATGTCTAAAATGCATAACAGGTGGTATGTAGACAGCTATCTCCGATGCTGATGAGTATGAACCTCGCCACCTTTCATCGCACCGAGAAAACCCGTTCCCGAAGTCAAGCGTCAAATGCACTGAGCAGCAAGTCAGGACATTGGTGATAGCCAAGTTGCAACACCTTAACTGGAACATCATCTGGGTCTGGAGCCTTCCTTATTTTCAATGCTAGGACTACCTGTTCCAGCTCTGGCTGTGTGGTGAGTAGCTAATCAATTGCTGTTTCACCATTGGCAGTGTTAGCATGGACGGGATGGGCGGGGAATCCCATCATTATCTCACCCAACTTTTCCCCTTCATGTATGCTGGGCGTTTGTAGGGCACCAAGCTTCCGCATAACTAGCTTGTAGCCAAACCCACATGGAACTTCGTGAACATTTGCCACTGCATCTTGCCAACAGCGAGCTTTGCTGTTTTTAATCGATTCGCGAAGGTATTTTCTAGCCAACTTATATGCTGCTACCCAGTTGCATGTCACCACGATTCCGTGCCCGTTGAGTCTGACGCCAAAGCTTGTGACACTCTTCTCGCTTTTCAACGATTTCAGTTGACCGCCAATAAACTGAAAGCTTTCCCTGACAGGGGTATCGGCGATTTCGTTCACAATTTAACACTCACTAATCGTAAAACCGAAGGCTCTAGCTTGACTCTTGGCAGTAAAATCCAGAAATCAACCAATCTGATTATCCTACTTATTAATGGGTATAAAAATGCTTCTAGAATTAATTTCGGCCACAAAAATAACACAATTTGTTGAAATTAGGGCGTTAAATCTTTAAAAATATAAAAGAAATAGAAAAAAAAATTTTTCAATCCATTTCACAAATTTCTTCCTACTCCTTCGTACTGTTGTTCTGTGAAGTATTATAAACAAGACACTGAATTTCAAAAAGGCTTAAATATTTTTTATGAGCATTTTGCAATATTAAAATGAGTTGATACAAAATAAAAAACATGTCAAATCTACGCATACCATAAAGAAACTAACTTTTATCAAAAACGAGCTTTTAGCTGTAATCCTAACCAGTATACCAGATAAGTCAATGTACAAAACATTTCTTCGTAAAACTAAATTTTAATTAAATGAGATTATCGTGATTTTCAGACTTAAAAGACGTCTTACCCGTAAAAGAATAAGAAGAATGAAAGGTGTTCTAGGATGCCAGAAGAAATTAGATTAGATTTTGTAACATAATTGTTGATTCAAAAAAAACCCAAAATAAAAATCAAATAAACATTTTGTATCAAAAACAGAAAAATTTTTGCCGTACATAAATGTAAATTTTATCTCCACTTTATTGGTCATGTGTTTAAATGGAAAAACTGAAATGTTTAACTATCAACCGCAACACAACCGTACGCACTGCTAATTAATCGAAAAAAATTAACAGGAATGAGCGATTCGCAGTAAAATCAATATTGAATTAACGCAATTACAAATTTATTATTAATGTAGGAATACGTTCAACTATATCATAGCAAATTGCATAAAAATAAAAATCAAAAGAATTTTTTGTACCAGTAATGCAAATTACTTCCCAATCAATCAAGAAGTGATCAGTTTACTGAATAGGAGTGATGCAAACAAATTAAATATCAAACGTAAATAAATTAAGGCAATTCTTAGCTGAAAAACAATTAATTCATAGATGACGTTGCTTGTTTACTAGATGTTATTCACATTATTGATTTTCAGTTTCATTTCCAGTCTAGTTTTGCCAATTTAATTTAAGGACGTAAATGAGATTGACTTTTTAATTTTTTAGGTAAACCTAAGCGTAAAGTGTATAAATGAAATAATCGATGCAAAGTGAATTGTGATCAAAATATTAGATAATTAATATGAAACTCGTACGAAAAGAATAGATCAAAGCTATCATTATCCTTTTTCTTCTTCATAACAATATTACGAATCAAATTTACTGAAACGTTGTTGATCAAAATACATAGTCGTTATAAAATCAAAAATAAGATACCTTGAATTTAGCGTAATTGTTTTATTACTATGTAAATAAATGCGATTAGATGAAAGTAACGCCAATTTTGTTTTAATATCAAACTATATAACATCTTTTTCATGGAATAATTTTATTTCGCGTAGTGTAGTTGTTAGAGTACTTGCTGCGTAAGCCGAAGTCTCCTGGTTCGAATCTAGTTGGTGACATCGATATTTATTCCGAGTTATTCTTCGGGCGGACTATAAGCCTGTCCAACTTTGAGCAATTTGCAGTTCAAACTTTTAAACTTGTATTATATCGTGCCCCAGTTCTTTAAATCTAAGATTTCAGTGATAGCTCTAAAACATGGAAAAGTGATCGAATATATTAAAGAACCATCGAAAATAGAAAATATAGATAATTAAATTATAATCGTGAAATGTGTACGCGTAGTTACTGACTATATGAATTAGATAACGCGAGTGTGTTACAGTTTGTATGGTCATAATTAATTTCAGTACAAACCAATAATAGAATAAAAAAATGCAAGTACATCAATTATTCAATTTTTAATTGGTTCATCATTTTACGAGACCTTGACCAAATTTTGTTTTGTATGCATAATAGTAACATTTGGATTTGTTTTTTTCATTAACCTTGACTGTGAAAAAAAATTAAATTGTTGTGTGTGCATAATAGTAATATTTGGTGGATTTTTTATACTGACCTTGAGTGTGAAGATAATTTTAACTTTGAGGCAAAGTTTTATCTATAATGAGTGTAAAGTGCCGTCTGCCGAATCGTATTGCATTTGACAATAGTTTTAAATATGTTACCTGCAGAGCTTTCTGCAATCATAAAATACATGGAGCTTGTATGGGTGCCCCAAAAGATTGGTACCATCCCTACATTAGCCCAGTCATATTAGGTAAAAATAGGGGTCAACCTCGGAATGAAAGATAATAAGCTGCAAATTGGTATGAACCTTTGTTTTGTCATTCTAAATGTTGTCTCAAAAGTCACAATCGTTATCGTGTCCGCGTCTCAAGATATTCAAGGTCAAAGGTCACAAAAATCGGTTTTTCGCGAATATCTGGCTTCCTATCGGTTAAATGAGATTTGCATTTATTATAAAAGTTGTAGGCTATAAAATTCCCTACAACTTTTGTTTAAACTTTTTTTTCATACGACCAACCGTTTTGAAGGTAGAGCGCGAAGAGTGCACATCGTACAGTCATATACGGCCTAATGCAAGGTCAAGCGTGAGTTATGGTTATCAGTACGTTATAAAGTCAATTATTTACTTGGAAATTATAATTATTAAACAATGCCTATTATTTATGTACTAACTATTAATTATTTATATTTAATTAAAGTAAGTAACTTGATTATTTATATATAATTATTCATATTTAACTATTTAAGTATAAAATATTATTAATTCTGGATTATATATTTTAGTTTTATTTTACGTTAAAATGATAGTAAGAGTATATATTTTACACATATTTTTATTTATTATTAAATACGGCATAATATACATTTATCAAAATGTGAGTTCAAATATCAAAAGTATCTTTGTTGATTTTAATTGTAATGAAATTGGAAATGGAAGCTAATTATCTTCTTCTTGTTCGTCGTCTTCTTCTTCTTGTCGCTCAAAAATGTTCGATTCATTGTCATCATCCTCATTATCTGTCATGTTCATCTCCAAACCTTCCAGAATATCGGGATCATATGTATTTTCTTCATCGGGATTACTTGGATACATAGCCCAGTCATATTAGGTAAAAATAGGGGTCAACCTCGGAATGAAAGATAATAAGCTGCAAATTGGTATGAACCTTTGTTTTGTCATTTTAAATGTTGTCTTAAAAGTCACAATCGTTATCGTGTCCGCGTCTCAAGATATTCAAGGTCAAAGGTCACAAAAATCGGTTTTTCGCGAATATCTGGGTTCCTATCGGTTAAATGAGATTTGCATTTATTATAAAAGTTGTAGGCTATAAAATTCCCTACAACTTTTGTTTAAACTTTTTTTTCATACGACCAACCGTTTTGAAGGTAGAGCGCGAAGAGTGCACATCGTACAGTCATATACGGCCTAATGCAAGGTCAAGCGTGAGTTATGGTTATCAGTACGTTATAAAGTCAATTATTTACTTGGAAATTATAATTATTAAACAATGCCTATTATTTATGTACTAACTATTAATTATTTATATTTAATTAAAGTAAGTAACTTGATTATTTATATATAATTATTCATATTTAACTATTTGACAAAACAAAGGTTCATACCAATTTGCAGCTTATTATCTTTCATTCCGAGGTTGACCCCTTTTTTTACCTAATATGACTGGGCTATACAACTTTTCAAAAACTTTGGTGAAAGTTGGAGCCGAATTGCGACCTCTAACGTGGTCAACAATCTCGTTATATACATACACACATATACAGATATATCCATATATATGCATATATATATACATATGTGTATATATATAGATATATATATATATATATATATATATATATATATATATATATCTATATATACACATATGTATATATATATGCATATATATGGATATATCTGTATATGTGTGTATGTATATAACGAGATTGTTGACCACGTTAGAGGTCGCAAATCGGCTCCAACTTTCACCAAAGTTTTTGAAAAGTTGTATAGCCCAGTCATATTAGGTAAAAAAAGGGGTCAACCTCGGAATGAAAGATAATAAGCTGCAAATTGGTATGAACCTTTGTTTTGTCAAATAGTTAAATATGAATAATTATATATAAATAATCAAGTTACTTACTTTAATTAAATATAAATAATTAATAGTTAGTACATAAATAATTGGCATTGTTTAATAATTATAATTTCCAAGTAAATAATTGACTTTATAACGTACTGATAACCATAACTCACGCTTGACCTTGCATTAGGCCGTATATGACTGTACGATGTGCACTCTTCGCGCTCTACCTTCAAAACGGTTGGTCGTATGAAAAAAAAATTTTAAACAAAAGTTGTAGGGAATTTTATAGCCTGCAACTTTTATAATAAATGCAAATCTCATTTAACCGATAGGAAGCCAGATATTCGCGAAAAACCGATTTTTGTGACCTTTGACCTTGAATATCTTGAGACGCGAACACGATAACAATTTAGACTTTTGAGACAACATTTAGAATGACAAAACAAAGGTTCATACCAATTTGCAGCTTATTATCTTTCATTCCGAGGTGAAAGCCCTAATATGACTGGGCTAACAGTGAAGCGTTGAGGCAAGCTTGTCCGTTGCACTGGCCGCAAGCTAAAGAACATTGTAGCCCTGATTTTCTGCATCCACAGCGGGAACCACAACCATTTTGGCAATTGCAAAATATTACGTTTAGTAGTTCGGCTGGTGCTGGAGGTAATAACGTTCGTATGGGCTCCAGGATTTCATTTTCAAGCATCCAGCCCCATTCTTTAGGTTTATACTTAAATAGTTAAATATGAATAATTATATATAAATAATCAAGTTACTTACTTTAATTAAATATAAATAATTAATAGTTAGTACATAAATAATAGGCATTGTTTAATAATTATAACTTCCAAGTAAATAATTGACTTTATAACGTACTGATAACCATAACTCACGCTTGACCTTGCATTAGGCCGTATATGACTGTACGATGTGCACTCTTCGCGCTCTACCTTCAAAACGGTTGGTCGTATGAAAAAAAGTTTAAACAAAAGTTGTAGGGAATTTTATAGCCTACAACTTTTATAATAAATGCAAATCTCATTTAACCGATAGGAAGCCAGATATTCGCGAAAAACCGATTTTTGTGACCTTTGACCTTGAATATCTTGAGACGCGGACACGATAACGATTGTGACTTTTAAGACAACATTTAAAATGACAAAACAAAGGTTCATACCAATTTGCAGCTTATTATCTTTCATTCCGAGGTGAAAGCCCTAATATGACTGGGCTACATGTACAACCATTTCATCTGATCTGACTGCCAAGGTTTTGAATACTTTTCGAAAGCCATGCACGACAAGTTAATTCTTTACATCGATAAACTAAGTGAAGAAAATAATCAATTAATTTCCCGATAGTACTCTCAATCGAGAGCCAACGACGAGAGTTTCGGAGAAATGGCTAGCAGCTTAGATGATTTAGCGACTGCATTATCTAACAGCAATAAGAAGATGTACAAAGCTATTGAAATGTTTGAAAATCAAATCGCTTCAATCCGTGAAAATATATCTAACATTCAACAACACAACAAGGATGAATATGTCAAGAAATCATCGTTATTACAAGCAAGAGCGTTGAAGCTGTTAAAAAACAGGATGCGATTCTTAATAATATCGTGTCGTCAGTTGGAAGTTCGAAGGAGGAAGATTCAGAGATTCTGTCTAAGGTGGGCAAGATTGAGGGCAGTTTAAGCACAATGGCAGAATGGATGCAGCGATATAGTCAGCATAATACGATTTGCGGAAATTCCCATGAAACGACATCAAGTGAAACGATCAGTGAAAAGCTACCTGAAAAACAACGACTAAATCGAAAGAACCACTACAGGTATTTTCACATGCTCCAAAATTTGAATTTGTGTATAAACTGGGGGCTTTCAGGTTGGAAGAAGATTGGAAGAAAAGAATTGAACGGCTAAATCGTGTGAACTCAAATAATGGCCTATGTTCCATAAATGATCAGTCAGAGAACAGAATTTTCTCATGCAGAAAGCTCCAAAAAACTGCAATGCAGCTAAAATCTAGAAAATTATTGAAAATGACCGTATCATTATAGGTTGCAAAGTTGAAATGAAACCTTAGAAGAACAAACGGAAGCCCAATTCAAAGTTTTCATTCCATTGAGATATGCCTGGTTGTTCTCCAACATGATGAAAAGAACCGGTAGCTACTCCTGGAATGGTATGGTATTTGAGCAGTGGAGAAACATCAGCAGCTCAACATAACCTTACTTAAGCTTGGAGTCACGGCAGATCAAGCGAAAAAAGATCTGGAAACATTTGCGTTCCATGTAAGTTCGAACTACATCTCCTCGCTTCAAAGGCCTAGGGAATAACACAGCAAATTTTTTCGTCCCCAATGAGAAGCCTGTTCAGCAAAGCCTTAAATTATTTTACTACGATTGCAGTGGTATCCGATCTAAATTAATCCAATTATTTCTTGGCGCAAAATCCGACCATTTTAAAATTTTATCTCTGACAGAAACTTGGCTTAATGATTCACATAGAAATGTAGACATTCTAGACAGTGATTGGACATCTTTAGAGACGATCGAGACTTTAGCAGCACTGGAAAATCAAGAGGAGGTAGTGTGTCAGTTGCAGTTCACAACTCCCACACAACACAACCACCTCATATACATTATTCCAGCATAGTGGTTCATATATCTACAAGTAAACTAAGCCTCCATCTTGGCGTGTACTATGTCCCTCCAAATCCTTCCGAAATCGTCTACAATGAAGTCATCGAAACCATTTCTTCTCTAACTACATTTATTAAAGAAGATGATGTAATAATTATCACTGGCGACTTTCATCGACCGAATCTGAAATTCGTTATTGACGAAGTGGATAATCGTCTTCTCCCAATCAATCTGCTTAACAGTCAGGATTTTAATTTGATCAGTACTTTTTATGGCAACGATTTGCCGAAAATTGCCCCGACGCCCAACCAAAATGAAAATTGGTTAGACCTAATTTCTACTAATGCATTAGACGATGTAGTAGTCAATCGAACTGATGACAAAGAAAAGCCTTGATCGCTCCGCAATGAATATTGAGATTTTCACTCCTGACGTTTCTAACCCTACTTCATACAATAAATTAATTGTGTACGACGCTCGCAATGCTAATTATGAAAGTATCAATAAACATCTTTTTGCTGTTGATTGGAGTGGTACACTTTCGACGTTAGATTTAGAGGAAGCGTTTTCCTGTTTTCATCGAATAACTCTTGACGCCGTCGAAAAGTATGTACCTTAAATTAAGAAAAAAGATAAATTGTCTGAACCTTGGTTAAATAGTGATCTTAGATATTTACGAAATCAAAGGAACAAACATTATAGAATTATCAAAAGCAAGAAAGCTATCAGCAATGATATTAAATAAAAATATAATGAGCTCGCAAATGAATTTCAAACAAAATCTCGAGGAAGATATGAAGTATATGTTAATTAGATTGGTGAAAATATTATTAAAGACCCAAAAAAGTTCTTTGATTTTGTAAATATCAAGCACAAGACCCAAGGCTACCCTTCATCTATGTTTTTCAAGAATTCAGTTTCTTGTTCCCCAGGGCAAATTTGTGAGTTTTTAGCAAATCACTTGAAAGAAGTTTATTGTAATCCTGAGAACTCATTAAATCCCGTTTCGAAATTGGCTCCAATAACATTGATTAACGAAGTTTCAATTTCTGAGGAAGAAATTGCTCATCCGATTGGCAATTTGGATGCCAATAACGGACCTGGTCTCGATCTTATTCCTCCTAGTTTTCTAATCCAGTGCAAAGAACAATTAACCAGGCCATTCTCCATCATTTTCAACAAATCACTCTCTAGTGGCGTTTTCCTTCTTACTAGAAATCTTCTTACTTAACACCAATCCATAAGAAGAGTGATAAACGGTGTATTCAAAATTATAAAGGTATTGCCATATTATCATCCATTCCAAAGCTTTTTGAACAAATAGTTTGCAACAAGATCTCCCCTATTATAGAACCGTGGCTTAATGAAGAGCAGCATGGGTTCAGAAAAAATAGATCTACTACCACCAATCTCCTCATCATGACATCAAGTATTCTATGTGAGATGCAAAAGGGTCTCCAGATTGATGCAATATATACCAATTTTAGCAAAGTATTTGATCGTGTAAATCATGAAGTTTTGATTAGCAAGCTCCTTAATTTTGGAATTGCTGGCCGTTTACTCAGTTTGATGCATTTTTGCTTTAAAGACCGCACTCAAGTTGTCAAATTATCGAAACAAATTCAGGTCCTCTCTGGGACTCCTCAAGGAAGTCATCTTGGGCCTCTTTTGTTTAATATCTTCATATCTGATCTCTCAGCAGTTTTTATGATGTACCTCAACTTTTTTATGCAGATGACCCCAAAGTTTACCGCGTCATATCATCTCTATCCGATATGATGTTTCTCCAAACTAAGCTTGACACTCTTTCTGAATAGTGTTACAACAACCATCTCTCTCTCTCTAAACTTGGAAAAACGCCAGGTGATAAGTTTTTCAAAAAACGGAGCCTTCTTCTGTTTGAATATCACATCAACAACACAACACTTAGTAGAGTCGATAGCATTGTAGACCTTTGTGTCGTTCTGGACCAAAAGCTTCGTTTTTAACTTCAGTATTATGGAGTTATTTCCAGGGCTAATAAAATGCTAGGATTCATCAAACGAAGAGCTAAAGAATTCAAGAATGTTTGGGTTACTTAATCACTATATGTCTCATTAGTACGCCCTATTCTTGAATATGCCAGCCTGATTTGATTTTTAGAATCAGTCCAAAAATAATTTCTTCATTTTGCCCTCAGATCCCTTTAAGACCCTAGAAACTTCCACAGCCTACCATCATAAAACTATCGGCTCCATGTGCTAAATATGGCATCACTAGATTTTAGGAGAATGATGATGTCTGCATGTCTAGCATTCGATATCCTCAGAGACAATATTAAAGTTCAGTATACAACAAAATAAAAATTACTCTGAATGAACCCCTAAGAATCACAAGACTTTCACCAATGCTTACCGTAGGTTGTCATCACACTACTTATGCAGACAATGAGCCAATAAACAGATGTTGTAAGGCATTCAACAAGTTTAGTAAATATTACCCTCTGTCCATTTCCAAAGCCTCATATAAAAATAATATCCTGAAATCCTTTCATTCCTCAATATGATTGTACGTAAAAATTACTGTACCAAGAAAATGTATTTTTTACAAGGTTTTTTGTGTAATTTTATGCTATAAGGATATGTATTGTTTGGTAAAATAAATAAACAACCATATCACCTTCTCGAATGCCATTACATCCTATCAAGATAATGAGATACTTTAACTATCTCTAAACGAAGGCCCAAAAGGGGCTGTAGCGTCACAGTAAAAAGTAAAAAAACATTAATTTTGTTCTAATATCAAACTGTTATCTTTTTTTGAATACATCATAATATATTCCCAAATGCTCTTTGAGTTGTAAACTGTTTGGGGCGATAAAAGTGAAACCAAAATCATCTTCAACCACCTTACCAACATATGTATTTGATTAATACTTTGTTTCCATGTTCAGTCAAATTGAACTGATGTTATAAATTTTTAAGAAGTCTTCAATGCGAACATTTGCCATCAATATGCGAGTATCAAAATATGTATCTGTCAATTTGGAGAGCAGAGAATACAAGTTGCACGCATCGATTTGGTATACCATAAATTACCAAGTATAACCTACAAAGTTGAATTTTAAAATTATTACCTAAAAGAAAATAGTTGCAAAAGGTTGATTTACATAAAAAATACACGTGCAATTATACTTTTCTGTTGTGCATAATAACAAAAATAACAAAACAATCACTTAATACATAGAATGTAACTAAGAAAAAAACGTTTATTAATTTTGGTTTTTTTTTGGGAGAAATGCATGAAAAATTATGATAACATTTCGTCATCAAAGTCATTCATCTCATGTTAACTCTGATTTCGATGGATTAGCATGATTCCAATTACATGTTAAGTAATGCTTATATCAATTCAATTGAATGTAGTTTTTGCATTTGCTAAAAAAAATACTACGAAGACTAACTGAGAAACATCAATATAAGTCTAGCGAGAAACAACACAAAACAAACATGAATAGTAGTGAAAAGCTTAAAACAAGGCTACCACCCCAAGGCCACGCTCTGTCGTGATAACATTGGCAACATCATCGCTGATGAAAACAGGATCAAGGAAAGATGAGCATCATATTTCAAGAATCTCTTTAATCTTTCACACAGCTCCAAAACATCGAAGTGTGTAGATATTTCCGAAGATCTGCCATTGGCCCCACTAACTCTGAATGAAGTTTGTTTCACCATCGAAGCCTCAAAAAATAACAAATCGCCGGGCATCGACAAGATTCCAATGAAGTTAATTAAATAAGGTACCAGCGGTGTTCAGAAAGCTATCTACAAAGTCATCCTGCGCATTTAGTTCCCTATCCAATAAAAAAGTGACAAGCTACAGTGCGAAAACTATAGAGGTATGTCAATACTTTGTTCGGCGTACAAAATATTTATAAAGACCTAAGAAAATAAAATCAGATCATATGCCAACAGTATTATTGGGGAGAATCAACGTGGCTTTCAAGCAAGTAGATCGACGATAGACTAATTGCTTACTGTCAAGCAGATGCTTCAGAAATACCGGGAGTTTAACATAAACGTACACCAAATATTCGTTGAATTTAAGAAAACATGCTGCAGTATTGATCGTAATATACTGTACAAAATAATATTTGCTTTGGTATGCTAACCAAACTAGTCCGTCTCCCAAGTCCGCCTCAATAACCAACTTACCGATGCCTTTGCCACAAGCACTAGACTAAAACAGGGAAATGGGCTGACCCCATTACTATTCAATTTGGCTCTGAAATATGTCATGAGAAAGGTACCTATCGATACAAGAGACGTTACTATACACGGCACACCAAGTGATAGCCTGTGCGAATGACATCAGCAACCGCCAAAGAACTTTCCCTGAAAATGCGCAAAATATCCCACTTGGTGCATACAATATCGAAAATGTGGGCAAACTGGTATGTT
Source organism: Odontomyia ornata (assembly GCA_963969285.1). NCBI lineage: Eukaryota > Metazoa > Arthropoda > Insecta > Diptera > Stratiomyidae > Odontomyia > Odontomyia ornata. The sequence goes on from OZ017738.1 coordinate 116,780,737, forward strand.
TAAGCCCAAAATAATGGTAACGAGATGAAATACGCCGAAAAATACAAGTTGTAAATAAAACATTTTATTCAGCTTTGAAGATCTTGAAAATCAGCTGTATGCACTGGACAACAAAACTCTAAATATACAAATCTGTGATGAAACCTATGCAATGCTGTGGGTATGAAACATGAACCCTAATTCAAGCATCTGCAAACATATTGAGCGCCTTCAAAAGACGGGTCCTGAGGCGAATAATTGGAGCGAAGCTAGACATGGACCAATAGCGAGTTCGATACAACTATGATCTGTATGAAATTTTGACGAGCTGGAAATCTCAACGATTGTGAGAGTGGGGAAGCTACAATGGGCTGGCCACGTGAATCGCACAGAAGAACAACAAATGCCGAAAAAGGTATTCGCTGGGAGAACTGAAGGTCGGAAACCAATGGGGAAACTGAGGAATCGCTAGTCTGACTCGGTCGACCAAAACAGTTGATCACTGCTCAGATTTTGGAATTGGAGGACGTGGTCAATGGACCGAGCCAGTTGGAGGTGCTGTTTTCAGGAAGCGAAGGCCCAGCAGAGGCTGTAGTACTAAGGATAAGAAGAAGATACATCAGACAAACTTATCCATTTCATCCTAATACCTTTGTGGTTAATTGTTTATAGGGTTTTGTACAAAAATACAAAACTCTACTGCAATTACGACCTGTGTCCGTCTGTCCATCCATCCGTCCATCTGTATATCACAGCACGTTTTCTCCGAAACTATAGAAGCTACAGCCATGAAAAGGTCAGAAGTGGTAACTTCTTGAAAGTTTTGGGGTGAACAATTTTTTCAAAGGGGTTTAAGAGGGGGGGGGTCTCTTCAAATACCCTTCAAAACGTTTTTTCACCATTGGTAGTTGAATAGGGTGTCATTGGAAAGTCTTAAGATGTTTTCAAAACAAACCTTAAAATTACCTTATCAGTGCCGGGGGGGCAGGGGAAGGAGAAATGTACGAATTTTTCGCGTACCTCCCCCTCGTGATTGATTATCTTTCATCTGAAAAATCTGAAAAAAAATCATAGATGTATGCTTTTATGAGTACAACAACAAGAAATATGTGAGAAGTCGAAATTCACTCAACTTTGTTAGTAATAGTATGATTTATCGAGTTAACATTTTCTGAAGTAAAATCTTAATGGTACCATTATTTTCAATGACAGTACATTACATTACTATTGATAAGATTAACCTATCCTGAAAGTTTCAGCTAGATCGAAGTGTATTTAACGAAGTTATAGCGATTTGATTTTTCCCGTATTACTGTCTTTCAGAGGCTTTTCAAAACAGTTCTTTAACTGACAGTTTTTGCTTTAGAGGGGGCACAGGAGAGAAATACACGAAAAATGTGTTCCCCCTCGCAATTGGATATCTGTGATCTTAAAAATCTGAAAAAATTATCAAAGGAGATATTTATGAGTATAAGAATAACAAATACCTCAGAAGTCAAAATTCCTTCAGCTTTCTTAATAATAGTATGATCTTGGAATTTCACATTTTCTCCAATAAAATCGGCTGGATGCCTTTAAACCCAACAAAACTCGATATTTAAGTAACCTTACACAAAATCCTAATACTTTCTGAGTTTGATGAAATTTATATCAATTTCTCCAATTACAACAACACTAACACACGTTTTTGGTATTTTATAGATTTTCCATGGAAGACACTGGCGTTTGGATTTGATCTTCTTAAAATTTTCAGATAAGATCGATGACATAAATGCTTTTGGGATTTCATGATTTGAGTGATTTTTGTTAGTTGAAAATGGAGAAACAATGGATTTTCTTTTAAACGAGCCAATCTCTTTGACATGTTTCTTGATTTCATGTGTTACTGATGACTGCATTTTTTGAGTTGAGTAGAAAACCCTTCTGACATGAGCGTGGGTCTGTCTACCCAACTTGTTTCTATTTAGTTGCATAGTTATCTTTCAAAATAAATACTGAAAAAAATTTATGTCGCTAGTATAAAAATTAACCAGATAAGTGTGATACGTGTGTCAAAAGTATATATTCCCGTCGCAAGGAGAAAAATAGCTGAAAGAGTACGCCATGCGTATTCTTTATATTTTGGACGCATTGTTTGTCAAGACAAATGCTGGAGTCATAACTAATTTGTGTATGATGCTACGCTCTTCTCCTGTCTTACTTGAATGGAAACAAAGACTATTTGTAACATCGATACTCTGGCGTGAACGTAGTAATCATATCGATAATTGCTACTTTTGCATGTGTGGTGAAATATGTGTATAGAAATATCCGTAAAGAGCTGGATCGATGGCCTGCTAACTCGGTGAGGGGGATGGTGGGATTCGCCAAGATTGGCTTTGCCTGAGGACGCATGAATGCGCTGGCAGGCTAGCGTTAGAGTGTCGTGGAGCGGGTTCTTTTCCCCTGCACAAGGACCCACTACACAAGAAATTTGGCATTCACGAATTTCAAGGTTCTAATGAATATCGACCGAAGTCGAGCCTGAGGTGACCTACAAAGGATTAAAAATTGCTAGCTCAGATGACAAACTAGGCCGGGAGAAGACAGACGGACTTAAGGGGAATTCGTCGTTACAGACAATAAATATGGCACCCAAATAAGAGTGGGGCATCCAGCCGGACCAAGATCCAAATTAAGCATGACGATATATTTTTCATTTAAGTGAAAAACTCATACAAACACAATTTGCCTGAATTTTTTCCTTAAATGAAAAATATAAACGTGGCAAATTTATGTTATAGTATTATGTGAGTGAATCACATAACCCTACACGATAAAAAAATATGCGAGCGGAAGGCTACCCTACCCTGCAAGAGCACCTGTAAACGCATTGAGAAGGGGTGGGCTCACAAGATGGCTAGATCATTATAATGGAGGAGCCAGCCCACGTGGCGGGTTCCATACCCGGTCAGGTTCAAAACCCCGGATGAAAAGACCGAGTTTGGATTTCAGTTTATCTATTAATTATTATTCAAACGAAAATATATAATTCATATTACTTATGAAGTTCTTTGTAGCTACATGAATGAGTTGCATATTTTTTTAAATAATTTTTTCTGAAAAATTATTAGAGAAGAAAAATGTTAGAAGAAGGTGGTTTCGACGTGTGTACTAATTCTCATCGGGCCATCACTTTTAATAGATACACACTGGTGATGCCGACCACCATGCTTAGAGGTGAGAGAGTTATTTTTAATTTTCATACTTATGCGATCTCAATATATTTTTTGTAACTACGAATCATGTTCAGGTTAAATTCCTCCTGTAAGTACTTGTCTTCTTCTTCTCCTTCTTTGTAGCCCTACAACCCCTTTCGGGCCTTCGCTTAGAGATAGGTAGAGTATCTCATTGTCATGATTGAATGTATCGGCACTCCACAAGGTGATATGATCATTATCACGCTTTGGCCGCGTGTCCATCTACCCAGCTGCGATACCAGCACGTATCATAAGTGAACAGGTTTATAGTCTGTCCGAAGAACCACTCGCGCTAAGTATCGTTGACGCCAACGAGACTTGAACCAGAGACACACTTTTTTCTTCTCTGATAATTTTTCAGAAAAAATTATTTTAAAAAATATGCAACGCATTTATGTAGCTACAAAGAACTTCATAAGTAATTTTAAAAGCTATCGAAGCTATCCGAAAACGAGATCGATATCCGCATGACGCAATGAAAGCTCACTGTAGAGGAAAAAATCATCGTATGGATTTACATTAAACTGATGTGAAAAGCGTGAAATGATCCATTTAAGGTTTAGCTAATATTATTTATAAATATTTCAATACCAACCGGCTAAATCGTACACTCAAATTATTGTAAGGTACTCTATTCCGTAATTAAGTTTGCCTCCATTCTTTAATCGATCAATAAAGCTAACGTCTAATAAAAAAAAAACATAATATCCATTCATAATAGTTCCTTGAACCTGCTTGAAAAAAAAGTAAAACAAAACGGAGGAATGTTACTTCTAACGTGACAAAAACATTAAAAAAATATCAAGTTGTAAGGAGAAACTAAACGTTACAGTAAGTAAGAGTAATTCAAAAAAATAATTAACGACGTTAGCTATCAATTTGAATAAGCAATAATTTTTCCTTTTCTCATTGCTTTATGTATCCAGCTATTTATGTACAATCGTTTCAACATATCATTTTATGTATTTATATAAATATATACAAAACAAGCAGGTGCTCACCCAACATCCTCACTGGGCGTCCGCTGATGATGTGGGTAATGCCTGAAACTTTGAAGCACTTTAATTGGAGTGGATGCTGACGATGGTGATTAACATCCTGATCAACTCGTTCCGGTTCATTTGCACTCTGCATTGGGTGAAAATGACGTTTAACGGATGGTGCTCATCTGTTCAACGATTAAGTTACAATTTTCACTTTTCGAAGGCAATTAATATATTATCTTCATTAAGATTAGCTACGTGCTCATGACGACCCAAAACAGTTCTTTTATAAGTTCATCGTTATCTACTTGATAGGCAAGCATTGCTCACTGAAAATTTATTCTATATTATCACTACGATAATATCTTTGATTTTTGTCATTTAAGAAATGCTTTGCTTGAATAAACTACATGGATAAATTCTTTCATCAGCACTGTCGCATGTCCCCATTCAGTCAAATTCCACAATTTTCACTTGTATTTGTTGCACTTATTTCTAGTGTTGAATACTCTTTCTATGTAAAGGAAATATTACATGTTTGGATTCACGTGGTCACAAATTTGCGGGAAAATGTTTCACTTATGACAAGAACTTTCGTGAGCTTTATTTCGCTCACATCAGATCAATTTAAGATAGTTTATATACCAACTTTTTTCGTTGTAGCCCAGTCATATTAGGTAAAAAAAGGGGTCAACCTCGGAATGAAAGATAATAAGCTGCAAATTGGTATAAACCTTTGTTTTGTCATTCTAAATGTTGTCTCAAAAGTCACAATCGTTATCGTGTCCGCGTCTCAAGATATTCAAGGTCAAAGGTCACAAAAATCGGTTTTTCGCGAATATCTGGCTTCCTATCGGTTAAATGAGATTTGCATTTATTATAAAAGTTGTAGGCTATAAAATTCCCAACAACTTTTGTTTAAACTTTTTTTTCATACGACCAACCGTTTTGAAGGTAGAGCGCGAAGAGTGCACATCGTACAGTCATATACGCCCTAATGCAAGGTCAAGCGTGAGTTATGGTTATCAGTACGTTATAAAGTCAATTATTTACTTGGAAATTATAATTATTAAACAATGCCTATTATTTATGTACTAACTATTAATTATTTATATTTAATTAAAGTAAGTAACTTGATTATTTATATATAATTATTCATATTTAACTATTTAAGTATAAAATATTATTAATTCTGGATTATATATTTTAGTTTTATTTTAAGTTAACACGACATTATATATCTTTGTGGTTGTGGTTCCCGCTGTGGATGCAGAAAATCAGGGCTACAATGTTCTTTAGCTTGCGGCCAGTGCAACGGACAAGCTTGCCTCAACGCTTCACTGTATCCAAGTAATCCCGATGAAGAAAATACATATGATCCCGATATTCTGGAAGGTTTGGAGATGAACATGACAGATAATGAGGATGATGACAATGAATCGAACATTTTTGAGCGACAAGAAGAAGAAGACGACGAACAAGAAGAAGATAATTAGCTTCCATTTCCAATTTCATTACAATTAAAATCAACAAAGATACTTTTGATATTTGAACTCACATTTTGATAAATGTATATTATGCCGTATTTAATAATAAATAAAAATATGTGTAAAATATATACTCTTACTATCATTTTAACTTAAAATAAAACTAAAATATATAATCCAGAATTAATAATATTTTATACTTAAATAGTTAAATATGAATAATTATATATAAATAATCAAGTTACTTACTTTAATTAAATATAAATAATTAATAGTTAGTACATAAATAATAGGCATTGTTTAATAATTATAATTTCCAAGTAAATAATTGACTTTATAACGTACTGATAACCATAACTCACGCTTGACCTTGCATTAGGCCGTATATGACTGTACGATGTGCACTCTTCGCGCTCTACCTTCAAAACGGTTGGTCGTATGAAAAAAAAGTTTAAACAAAAGTTGTAGGGAATTTTATAGCCTACAACTTTTATAATAAATGCAAATCTCATTTAACCGATAGGAAGCCAGATATTCGCGAAAAACCGATTTTTGTGACCTTTGACCTTGAATATCTTGAGACGCGGACACGATAACGATTGTGACTTTTGAGACAACATTTAGAATGACAAAACAAAGGTTTATACCAATTTGCAGCTTATTATCTTTCATTCCGAGGTGAAAGCCCTAATATGACTGGGCTATTGACTACAAAGGGAAATTAGAGAAGATTAGGAAGGATATGTTTCGTCTGAACGCGTTTTTATTTTGTTCGGGTTGATATTTTTTCAGGGGCTTGCACTTTTCTATATTCTCCTTCGCAGAAAGTTGGACTAATTAAGTCTCCTTAATTTGGTTGGCACATTTCCCTTAGAGTTGCGTTCTAGCAGCAGTACAAGTACTTACACTCTCATCCTTCTTTAATTCATTTTTAACCTAAGTATAAACCATACAAACACAGAATGTGTTCCGTGAAAGTGTTCCTCTGTGAAACGATTCATTTTGTTTGTATTTTTACGATTCATCTCTGTGTGCACGCTTCTTTCAATAAGTATTGTGGAGGAGAATACGAGCTTATATTGGACTAAATAGGAATAAACGTGGCCATACTTCGTTTCCTTCAATGGGGCTTGCAGGAAGATTGATAAAAATGTTTCTTTCCAAAAAGAAATATAAATTCCTGTTTTTTCTAATTAATTTTCCTGCTCACGACAGGGCCCAAAGAGGAAACGCTAAATTTCGCATCACACATATCTGTTCCATTCACGGTGGTAACTCTTCTATCAATAGTAAGATCATACACTTTAATCAAATCTGGGCCTTAAACCCTTAGCTCCACAAAGGACCAAACTTATTACCCTTAATTTTCATATGCACTGTATAGGAACTCTGGTGATTATTCCTCGTTCCGACTGACTACTGAGCACTATTGGCGTCAACGAATGCAGGCCACACATAGGAATGAACAATGGGTTCTTCCAAAGTAACTTACATATGCACTGTGCTTTTAATATCAACCATTTCACACGAAACGATTTCTATACTTGAATGAAAACGAAGTAGCAGCACATCATTTTGACAAATTTCCGACGAAAGCGCTAATTGTTATTTTCAAATTCTTTACAGGTTGATGGGAGTGGGACACTTTGTTGTAGGCATGCAGTAAAAGATAGACTGGATCAAACCAGCAAATTTTTACACTTCAAACAATCCTAATCCGCACAAACCGCACCGAATCACACTGTATCGTATCCGGAATATGAAATTTGATGAAACGGCAATTTGGATGATCCGAAAATAACTCACAAATTAAGAAGAGGAAAGAAAAAGACTCCGTACACAGATCTCCCAATGTAATATTTTTCCCGCCACGTGTTGTCTTGGGAACTCACGAGATTATATTCCCCGACGTGATCACTGTGGCGGTCCAAAGCAGACTCCTCGATCCGCCCAAGCAGATCTCTTGCTTTATTCGAACCGCCAGCGTGCTGTAAGCGCCGCATAGGAGCTATGTGACAATCCTCTCATCCATCCACTGTAGATTGCATTCGGCAATGCAATTCGTGGATGAGCTGCATAATAATGGTGTTGCCATGTTCGAATTTTAATTGCAGATTTGAATTGTTAAAGTAATATCAGATAATAATGAAGAAAAATTTAAATAAAAATTAAAAAGATAAATATAAAGAATATGAATGCAAAGAAAAATTTAAATTTATTATATAAAAAAACAATATCAAATTTATATTTATGATAAAAAAAAATTATTTTTCTTTATAAATTTTATAATTTATGAAACTATAAATTTAAATAATTAAATTTTCAAATCTGCAATTTAAATTTGGATCAGTGTTATGCCGGGTTTTGAGCAGTTTGCTTAGGCGACTGCTCGATTACTACACATGACTGCTATACATACGTAAATTTTTTAAGAAAGTGAAACATAATATCGAATATCTTTCTGTGGACTCAGTATCGAAACCATTAGCTCATAGGGAAGAAGAGTCCTTATGTTTGCGTCATCGTAAAAGTGAAACGGTGGAGTTAGATGAAACAAGCGATGCATACAACAGTAATCAATGCGTAGAAGCTGAATATCAATATCTAGAATTTTTAACCTCACAGAAGTTCTCTTCATTATCTACATATAATTCTCTTCATTATCTACATATAATAATTTGAATTAAATGATTTGATAAGAGACTTAAATTTGTCTGTGAGGCAAGTTGAATTGCTTTGATCAAGATTACAAGAGTGAAACTTTTGCGCACATGAAATAAAAGTATCAGTGTAGCGGAAATGAAAAAAATAAGTGGCTAAATTTTATTCCAATTTATAAAAAAAATGTTTTCGCCTTAATATCATACTTTTAATTAGTGAGTTGAAAATTCTCTACGAAACAAAAGACTGGTGTTTACTCATTGATAGCTTGAAAACATGTGTGAAGGCAGTTTTGCTGCATAACGGTAATAAGTATCTGTCTGTACTAGTCACTCAACATAAGAAAATATGAAATCCTTATTGGATTCAACAAAATAAAAATAATTTAAGTGGATGCACTACGCTTACCCCAACGATTTTTCCAGCCCTCGAAACACTTTTCATAAGCACTTTTTTGGATGGCCTTCAGCTCCTTCAGTGGGTTTTGTTTTACATTGTGACAAAAAAGTACTCAAAAATTGCAAATAATACTCAAAATACACACGGAACCCAATTTGGTGAATACGGTGGTTGACCGATGGTATTTATTGCGTTTTTGGCTTTAAATCCGTTCACAATCAAGAAAAATCATAAAATCGCTACGCACTATTGAGACGTACCGACTCAAGGCACAGCCTCTAGTAAAACTGCAAATTTGGGTAAACTTTACAGCTTTCCATCTCAGAAACCTTACGAATATTTGCAAAATTTTTTTATACAATATCTAAATCAGAATGAACCTTTGGATATTGGATCAGTTCATTAAATTTTGCAAAAAGTTTATTGCAAAAATTAAATCTAAATTATTTACATTGCATTTTAATTCTTATCAAATTTCTACATTTTGTTGTAGGATATTTTTTACAAAAATCTTTTTTAAAATGTTGATGAGTAAATTCAATGTAAATAATTTAAATCTAACACACGTAGCTTAAATCAACTCGGTACGTTCAGTAGTTTCCGAGATGGTTGCAGTTTTAATAGGGGCTGCTTCTTCAGCAGCTGCTGTAAACAAACTGGTTGACAGATCGCCTTCATATTTGGCATAGTAATTAAGGACAGTCCTACCAACTTAACTAAATACTTTTTCTTGAAATATCATCTACCCGGGGAATTTAAATTATAACGTTCGGGTACTTCGTTGTCATAATGTGTATATATATATGTATATATATATATATTTATATATATATATATATATATATATATGTATATATATATATATATGTATATATGTGGTCTTTTAGTTTTATTAGGAGGAATGTGAACAGAAAAGACAAGATTCAAATAACACTTATAATTATATTTTAATGAGACACTTTCTTCGATGATATTTTAATAATACTTTCTGTGATATTTACTACTGAACCTCTGACTTCTTTTCAGCTGTAATATTTTACCTTCGTCCACGTCCACGTTTAGAAAAGAAAAGAAAAGCTCGTCGCCCAAAACTGAACAAAGAGAACCAACCGGCAGAATGATTGTAATGGGTACAGTTCAGTGCAGGGAACAAGCTGAATTGGTGCATGTGTTGGGTTTGGTGACAGATGCGGTGGAGTGTTACCAGGCACGATCCTACATCTCGGCCATTCCTAACTGTTCTTCAGTCCCTGAAGAATGGTCCTGTTCTTCGCTTACTTTATCCTCCTTTTGGTCTTCGTCTCTGTCGTTATCTCCTGCTGTGAGGTTGCCTTCATCTTCATTGTTATTCTCGATAAACTCATCGTCTTCTTTGCACCAATACTTCATTTTGTCTGCACCTGTTGTTTAAGTTTAAGGGCCGTCACCGTTACCAATTTTCTCAACAGCGTATCAATCGAACCCTTTCGTTTGTAGGATTCTGTAAGGTCCCAAAAATTTTGGTTTGATTTTTGAAGCTGGAGAGAACTGCGTCCTTTGAATTGCCACTACTTCATTCACCTTATATTGTAAAGCTCTTCTGCATCGTTTGTCGAATTGTTGTCGGTTCTCCTCCTGAATCCTTGTTATATCTTGCTTGGCCTTTTCTCGTAAGTGGTCACGTTCTTCACAGTAGCTTTTCGCGTATTCTTGCTCAATTATCCGCATAAGTTGAACGTCCTTTATACCTTTCATCGCAGTTCCTGTTAGGAGCTCATACGGAGACCTTTGTATCGCTCGTTGGAACGTACTATTGAGAATTCTCTGCAGTGTTTTGCGTGTACGTACCATTTCTCTGCATCTTCCATTGAAAGTTTAGTGAGCGCGGCATCACTGTTGAGTGCAACATCTCTACTTGGCCGTTCCCTCTTGGCAAACCAACTGTAATGAAGTAGAGTTTAATATCATGTTTACAACAATACTCTCGAAAAGTGTTGGATTGGAAGGCCCCTCCTCTATCTGTAATGATTCGTGACGGATATGCAAATGTTTCAGCTACTATTTCGTACTTTTGGATTACTTCTTCTACTCCCAATGTTTTGGTGGGAAAGAGCCAACAGAACTTGGTAAAAGCATCTATTATAGCCAAGATATGACGGTAGCCCTTTTTCGTCATCGTAAGTGGACCAAGGTGATCGAAATGTAAAGTTTCCAAAGATCGATCACCTTTTGGGATTGGGTTCAGTAAAGCTTCTGGTTTACCAATTTTTCTCTCCAACAGGATACATCTTACGCAAATAGCTATGCACGCATTAATCCTGCGTTTCAAATTTGGGATATAAAACTCCTTCTGAATGATCTCTGACATCTTCTTGTGGTGGAAATGACCCTGTTCATGCGCGTTTTGGATGATGAAACTCTTCATTTTTTCTGGTACAACATAAAGCAATTTATTTTCAGTCTTTTTACATAAAATACCGTGATGTATAACGTAATCGTTATATGGTCTCTGCTTCAACAGCTCTATAATCGTGTTCAACCTTTCATCTTTCCTCTGTGATTCTTTGATTTTATTGAGGAAGTCATTTTCTGCTGCTACACAGAGTACAATTGCATTCCTGCTGAGGGCGTCTACGTGCAAAATCTTCGACCCAGAACGGTGCTCCACTTCGTAGTCATAATCTTCTAGAAGTAAGGCCCAGCGTGCTACCCTAGTGACCAAGTTGCGTTTTTTCAAAGTCATTTCGAAAGCTTTGCAATCAGTGACTAGCTTAAAATGTTGACCGAATAGGTATACGCGAAACTTTCTCACTGCCTCCACGATTGCGAGTACCCCGAGCTCGTAACTACTGTACTGTTGCTCAGCTTTTGAAGTCTTCTTACTGAAGTAGTACACCGGATGAAGTGAGTTGTCTTCGTCTCCTTGTTGTAGAAGTATTGCGCCATAGCCGTATTTGCAGGCATCTGTATAGAGTTCTGTATAAGCACCGTACTTGAAAATCTTTGACGTTGGCTCCGTGGTAAGAGCTTGCTTCAACCTATTGAAAGAATTTATTTGATCAGTATCGAATTTGAATTTAGCGTTTTTTTTCAAAAAAATCGCTTAACCGCTTAGCAATCAGTGAATAATTTTGTATAAATTTGCAAAAATAGCCAGTTAGTCCAAGAAAACTTTGAACTTTCTTTGCAGTAGCTGGCTGGGGAAAATTCATGTCAGCTTGAGCCTTAGATGGTGATGGTTTCAATGTTCCTTGATTAATTACGTACCCGAGATACTCGATTTCTACTCTTAAGATCTGGCACTTTTTCCATTTTATGCACAACCCATTTTTAGCAGTAACTTCTAATACCCTGTTCAGCCTTGCCACGCCTTCTTCGACTGCCGATGCTGGTATAACTATATCGTCGATGTAAACTTTCACTACTCCTTGGCTGATGAGGTCTTTTAAAATATAGTTGATGAACTTCTGGAATACGCTTGGGGAGTTGCATAGACCAAATGGCATGCGCAGAAACTCGAAATGCCCTTGTCGGGTAGCGAAGGAGGTGTACTTTCGGCTGCCTGCTTCAATACCAACGTGGAAGAACCCGTTTTCTAAATCTAGAGTCGTGAACCAACAAGCTCCTTGTAAACAATCGGTCTGGTCTTCTATCACTGGCAAGGGGTATCTATCTTTATGTATCTTCCTGTTGACTGCTCTGAAATCAATAGAAAGTCTTTATGAAAAGTCTTTTTTTTCTCACCAATACAACTGGGCTAGCATAATCAGACGCGCTCTCCTTGACTATACCATTCCTGATCCACTCTTGAACCTGCTCTGCTATTATTTTCTGCTCGCGAGAGGGAAATCTTCTAGGCAACTGGTATACTGAACGTTCATCCATCGGAACTATTTTCATCTGGATCGGCGATTCAACAGGAGTTTCAGACTTGTAATTCCGAATCAGCGTAAGTACTTCTTCTTTAATATTATTTTCTAGGTGTGCTAAGTGGGGGAGACTGTCGGAGAGCTCAGCTGTAACATCGATTTCGGCTAAGAAACATGCTTTCGCCGTCTCATCTTCTTTTTCTGTATTGCCCTCTCTAATCGTGGTTTTCTTCTTGCTGATGTTTACCTCGCCGTTTTCTATCTGCACTACTGCTAATTCCAGTAGATTCATGCCTAAAATAAAATCTGGTATCATGTGGTTGTTATTGACAATATAAATCTCTGTATTTTCAAAAATATGTTCATTGATTTGTATCCTAGCTAGAAAGGATCCTTTTTTTGCGACACTTGCCCCGAGCCCTGCTACTATCAGTTGTGACGTTCTGGGGAAATATTTTGGGCTAATTGATTGTAAATGGCATTCTTTAGGACGCAGATATCGCTTCCAGTGTCGACTAGAGCATCGATTGGGAAATCGTCAATTTTCGTTCTAACGTAGATACCACTTTTTACTATAATGTGCGAACCTGTACCTACATTCGTCGTGCCTTCACCCGGACAATTAATACTCTTACGGCCAAACTTATTGCATCTGAAACACTTCGGTCCTTTTTCCTTTTGGGGACAGGAACTCCACTCATGTTCCATTGATCCACAATTGAAACAATATCTCCTCGATCTGCAGTTCTGTTTTTCATTCTTCTGTAAATTTCTCACTCGATCTACTCCATCGTTCTTTCCGCCCGTTTGTCTATTTTGTTCGTTTTTCATTTTTTTCGTAAATATATAACTTTTCTTCAAGCTCGCCGACCGTTTTCGCGCCATATAGAATTACTTTATTATTCGAATAGTCTTTAATACCGTCGACAATGTAAGTTATAACGGAAAGTTCATCCACATCTGCCTGCGATGCGATGTCGATCATGGCATATAGATATTCGCGCACCGTTTCATTGCTCCTCTTTTTCCTTTCTTTTAATTGCTGGTGGACGTCTGCGCTACCTAATTGAGGCAAAAACTCGCGGTATAGTGCGTTTTTCAAATCATAATAATTCATCGATTTAACCTCACAATCTATAAACATTTTAGCTGCACCACAAAGCGAACGCTTGCAAAACATAAACTTTTGCAAATCATTTAAATGAAAAGTATCGGCGTATTGTTCCAATTCGGTGATCAAATTTCGTACACTCATAGTATTATCTCCGGAAAATTTTCGTAGAATAGTCTCAATGTCTGAAAAATTGAATTTAATAGAATACCCGTTCATCTCAAAGTCCGGAATTCGCGATGAATTAACACGTGTCTCAGATTTGAAATCAATCGCGACGTTGCTGTTTTGTCTTTTACTTCTTCTTCGTCCACCCATCGTGAATAATTTGCGTTTGTTCTCTTCTCTTTTTTGCTTTTAAAATTTTCTTATTAAAATATTTTAAAAAAAAATTCAATCGGGGAAAATGTTATACGTTACTGCAATTCTTTCACAAATTTTCAATTTCTTTTGATGAATAATTTCGTAAGTCACTGTGATTCTAATCGCAATTTCTAAATTTTGTGAATGAATAATTTCTTAAGTCACTGTAATTACTGACACGCGCGCATACAACGGGATTTTAAATTCCGATACCGCAATACCAATGAGAAAGGAAAAGAAAAAAGATTCAAGTTTTCTAACGATATAATGCAATGATGCTAATGAATTTTTCACTTTTAACAATATAACATTTTCACTTTTAGCAATTAAACTTCATTACTCTGTTACACCATTCATGAGAATATAAGATTTTTCAGTTTTCCTTTCACGTTTTCTTTTCCACTTTCATTTAAACATTTTTTCAGTTTTAGTTTTATTTCCTCTCTTCACATTTTTGCTTTTGCAAATTTACAGGAATACAACTTGAATCCTTGCTTCACATCCTTCACATCTCGGTTGAGCCCCCTAATGTGGCCTTTTAGTTTTATTAGGAGGAATGTGAACAGAAAAGACAAGATTCAAATAACACTTATAATTATATTTTAATGAGACACTTTCTTCGATGATATTTTAATAATACTTTCTGTGATATTTACTACTGAACCTCTGACTTCTTTTCGGCTGTGATATTTTACCTTCGTCCACGTCCACGTTATGAAAAGAAAAGAATAGCTCGTCGCCCAAAACTGAACAAAGAGAACCAACCGGCAGAATGATTGTAATGGGTACATTTCAGTGCAGGGAACAAGCTGAATTGGTGCATGTGTTGGACTTGGTGACATTTGTGGTGGAGTGTTACCAGGCACGATCCTATATAAATATATATATATATATATATATATATATATATATATATATATATATATATATATATATATATATATATATATATATATATAATATATATATATATATATATATATATATATATATATATATATATATATATATATATATACATAGCCTCCCTTGCACAACGTTTCCCGATTTCTTTCCATATACGTCTATGATGGGCTAATTATGCCCAGGCTATGCCGGCTTGCGTCCTGATTTCGTGGTCCCATCTATGGTTTGGGCCTCTTCGTGGTCGTTTTTACTTGACCTTTGCAAACCACTTATTATCTGATATCCTTGCCAGATATCCTGCCCATTTTAATTTCAAAGTTCTAATTCTGGTGATCACATCAACCACTTTAGTTCTCTCCCTTAGCCAAGTTTAGTTTTTTACGGTACCTTGTTTTGTCTTTTTGGCAGAATCGATCCTTACTTGTTTGCTTGCTGGCTTAGATATATGTTCCTCTATTATTTCTAACTTAGTGCCATTTATTGATAATATACCTTCTTGGCTTGTTTTTATGTGTTCATTATACATTATCTTACTCAAGTTCATTCTTAGCCCCGCTTCTCCACTTGCTACGCTGAGATCATTAAGTTGTTCCTAGAGTTCGTTTTGAGTTCGAGCGCTAAGGATTATGTCATCTACAAATCGTAGATTGTTGAGGCGTTCAGCGTCCCACTAAAGGCCTCTGTTTTCCCAATTTAGTTTTCGGCAGATGTTTTCTAGTGTGGCGTTAAACATTCTTAGGTGATATATATCTCCCCTTCTTACCTCTCTCTGTGTTGGAAATTGTGGCACATCCTCAAACACTCTGATTTGATGTCGCTGTAGATGTTAGCAAGTGTTTTCACGTTTGGCATCTCAATTTCCTGTTTTATTAGGGCACTTATAATTGTATCGCAGTATATTGGAGTCAAAAGCTTTTTCGAAGTCTATGTAAGCGAGTGCTTAATGGAGTTCATATTCCTTTGCCCTACTCATGATCTGTCCTTTTGTGTAGATGTGGTCAATTGCGCTACATTCACTTCTGAAGCCTGCCTACTCCTTTAGCTATTCGGCGTCTAGGGATAATTTTATTCTGTTGTTGAGAATCTTTATAAATACTTTCTAAAAGACAGGAAGCAGACTTATTGGTATATAGTTTTTAATGTCCTCCTTATCACTCTTCTCATGTAATTGAATTTTATTTGCCCGGTTCTATAATTTGCCAGGTATGTCCTTGGTTCTAATGCAGATTTTGCATACATCTGCTATTATGTTCCATGTTTTTCGGCCGGCATATTTCAAAGTTGAGCTGCAATACCATTCAAAAAAAATTCTAGCTGTTCTTCCTCTGAATGCGAATTCCAGCTCCTGTATGAAAATTTCGGTAGGATCTTGGTGCGTTGTTTGTGTTGATAATGGTTATTTCTTTTTCTGTCTGGACCCTCCCCGGGGCTTTCCAGAGATTCTGATAGAAGTTGTTTACTTTTTTTACGATTTCTTATCTATGCGTTGTCCTGACATTCTCATATTCCAAGGCAATCACTTTCTTTCTGTTGATCATCAATGCTACTTTTGCCTTTTAGATACTCTTGTTGTTTTCGATGCCATTCACTACAAATCTCTCATTGTACTTTCTAATGCCTTCCGATATTTTTTTCCTAATTGTCTAGCAGTTTTCTGCACACTCAATCCTTTAGATATTTAAGGATGCTTTCATTTTCCTGCATTTGTTGAGCAACACCTTCATCTTGTTATATAATTTTTGGTGTCTTTTTCCTATATGTGGCCCACCTACTTCTGTTGCAGATTTCAAGACGGTGCCTTCAAGATGTGTTGCATCTTTATTCTGCATTTCTTCTTCTAATATTGTTTGATATATGTTGGTATTATTTCTGATGTTCTCTATGTTGAAGTCTGTTTTTATTGTCTTCTCTTTAAACCTGCGGCTTTCGGCTTTTGAGTCTAGGACTGACTAGCTGATGATCGCCTCCTGTTTCAAGTCTATTAATGGTTGAGATGTCCATGACGGTTCTTATTTTATTAGTGAGGATCCGATCGATTTCGTTTATCACAATTCCATTTGGGGTTTGCCAAGTCCATTTCTTACTTGGTTTCTTTTTGGAGAAGGAGTTCGCAATGTTCAGATTATTTTGGTGGGCGAATTGGACCAACCTCTCTTCTCCCTCATTCCTTTGACACAGTCCAAATTTTTCTACTAGTTCTTAGTGTTCTCTCCTGCCTCCTACTATGACATTACAGTCACCAATTAGTTATTTGAAGGGGCTGCTGTAGCTATCCCATGCCTTGTTTATTTCTCAATAGAATTCCTCCATTTATTCATCCATGAAGCTTGATGTTGGTGTAGCTGCTTAAAGTATATGTATAGTGTACTTATAGGACAGTCTAAGAGTTAAACTGAGCACTCAATTTGAATTATTTTTGACTCTTTTTATCTTGTCTGCCCAATTCTTGTAGATTAGGAAACCTACGCCAATAGTTCTACCTCTTTGTTTTCATTTTTTGTACAGGGTGTTGCCTGCTTCAAGTATAACGAGATTTTCCGCCCTGCACCTAATTTTACTTAAACCTAAAACGTCCCATTTTATCTTTGCTGCCTCTTCTTCTTGCTCAGTTTTTCTTGTGTGGCTTGTCCGCAAACTACAATTATATGTTGTTTTATTCACAATTATAGGTTGCTAATGCTGCTTCATGTAGTCCGTGTGGAGCAATGGATTGGAGTCCACTCCGCTTGCGCAGCAGTTCCTACGCTCTAACCTCGGTGACGGCATGCAGCTGTGATGGGTACTTATTGAAAATTTAGGTAATACTCAAAGTCAAAGTCAAAAGCGCTTTATTTAATACTAATCGTTATAAATTTTAAAAGAATATAAAGCAAATTCCAAACAATATCAATAAAAACTTAATGGCCCAAATGGCTCTCTAAATTTATACGTTATCATTAATCACAAAAAAACGATAGCAAATTCAAATCAATGAAGATTATTACATATTTTTAAAATTCAATTGGAAAAAGGAGAAAAACCAAACCAACACTATCCTAAAACTATGTATAATCTTAACACAACAGTGAACCTTTATCCTACACCTAATATGATCTAATTTAATTCAATCAAAAACGTTATCTTCTACTAAAAAAATTCTATAACAATGTTCCTAACCTAAGCATTTAATCTTATCTCTAACGTAATATAATAAACATAACATATATCTAACCCATACCTAATTTTTAACACGAATAAACAACAACACTAAATGTAGCAATGATGAGCTGAAACTCAAAAACTCAATAACGAAAAACAGGAAAACTGGAAATAAACACGAATAATTTAGACATTGTCATTCAGCCATTAATACCTGGATTGCGTCGTCTCAATTCGATCAGCTTCAACGAATCTAGCAAATGAGTATCTCCATTGGAATTGTTGGTCTCGTGAACTCAAACTCGGAGGATATTTTATCTTCTTATCGATGGCCCGTCGATATATGTGATATATGACTGGGACGCCGTCAAAACCAAAAACATATCGATTCATGTCCAAATACACGAATGCTTCTGGAGGTATGAAGCCAGTAGCGAGACAAGTCGCAATATACCCGTCCGTAGGGTGAAACGGCTGTGAAATCCAAGGGTTTTCACTCACAGTCACAGATCTGGCGATAAGATTTCGAAGAAGTTTCAATATGAAGATATCGACTCTTGTCACTTCAGCAGTTTGATAGATTCTTCTATTCGATATATAATGTTTCCAATCCGTCTCAGGCTTTCTGTACAAACCAGTACATGCACGAAGACATTTCCTTTCGAAAACTCTTAATTTTTCCATAGTACTAGCACTCTGGTTGTACCAGATCTGGCATCCATATGTCAAAACTGGTCTAACCAGGGTCTTGTAACAGATAACTTTGACCTTTTGATCAATGTATTTGGAATGAAAGAGTTTTCGTAGGGCCATGACTACTTTTAGTGCCTTACTGAGCATGATTTTCACATGTTCAGCATAGTACAGATACTGATCGAGATAAACAGTGAGGTGTCGAACACAGGATTTATGTGGAACTCGTTCTAAACTACCCTCGCCAGCCATGATGTGGAAATCTTTCCAATTACGTTTCAGGTCTTGACTGACCACCTGCAGCATTGTCCGAAACAAGATTGTTTCACACTTCTGCGCATTGATTTTCATTCGCCAATGGTCAGTGTACAGCTTCACATCATTGAACATGTTTTGGAGATTGCTCTGAACTATTGTAGCTCTTCGGTCTGCTGTATAGATGATCAGATTACAGCAAACGCTACCAATGATCGCGTTGGCGAGACGTTAAAATCAAAGCCGTTCAATAGCTTGCGAATGAAGATTGAAAAGAGCAGAGGCGCAGTAACTGTTCCCTGCTGTAGACCATTCAAGACCTTGAACTCGCGCATTGTTGGTAGATTTCCATCAGTTACAACAAACGATTTCCCGTATAACATATTACACATCATGCCGCCAAGGTGTCTGGAGAACTTGTCCTGAAGGAGTTTAAAAACTAGTCCATCTAACCACACCGTATCGAAGGCTTTCTCCATATCAATGAGACATGCTCCATTTAGTTTCCAACAGATGTCTGAGGTTACTTTTGTTATTGCATGTGTGGTCGAATGCCTGGCACAAAAATCAATTTGGCGATTCGGCATCAACTCATATTCCTCAATGTGGGCGTTTAATGCTCTGTTGAGTATCACTTCAAACACCTTGCTGATGTTAGGCAGCCAGCTGATTCGGCGATAGCTTTTAGGGCATGAAGATTCTTTTCCTTTCTTCAAGATCGGAAATACCCTAGCCTTTTTCCACACATTTGGGAAATATGACTTGTTCAACATGTTGTTGAACAATATGCAATAGTTCCTAATAGCAACACCAGGCAAATGTCGGAGCACTACATTTGGAATACCATCAGTACCACATGATTTCTTGTTGTTTATCTTGCGAAATATGAAACACAAGTCTTCATAGCTGACAAAATAATCAATAAGATTCAAGCTCGGTATGAGGTCAGATGTAAATGTTTCATTGAAACGAAGAATTGATTGGCCATTCAGGCTTGATTTGAAGTCGGAAACTTTTGCTTCAACGACCTCTGAAAAAATTTCGTTCCCTCTCTCAGGGTTTGGTAGATGAACCAATTCAAAATATGTTCCGATCAGGGCAAGTTTATCCAACCCTTCACAAATAATCCTGTTTCCATTTCTATCCAGAGTCGTACTATCAATTTCGATACCAGCCCTATCGAGAAGATTTATTTCATCACTAGTGACTTCAAGACTCGATACCTTCACTCGAGACTCCTTGCGGATTATGCTATTCACTTTCATAAACATGCCATCCGGGTCTAGTGGGCTAATACTCCTCAATTTTTCCGCCCATTGATTGCTGACCTCACTCCTGAAGTATGACCGGATTAAGTTCCGGACATTCTACAGGTGTAATTTCAACAAAGCCAACGAGGGATGGTTGTAGTCCGAAAATCGCCGATAAATATTGTTGACGCGTCTGAGAAGAAGGCTTTTCAATCTTTTCAACCTTGTGATGGGATCTATCCTTGGTCCGGACCTGTGGAACGTGTCTTACGACGGGCTACTGAGACTTGAGATGCCAGATGAGTAGTGCTTGGTCGGCTATGCAGATGATGTTGCGGCTCTGGTCACTGGACGCTCCGTTGAACAAGCGCAACTTAGGCTAGGTATGCTAATGCGCCAAGTGAGGGACTGGATGACTGCTCGCGGGCTGAGTTTAGCACTGGAGAAAACCGACAAAAAAGAGAATCCCTAGAGTAAGGATGATCAGTATTGGAGACATACAAATCGAATCGAAGCCAGCGATGAAGTACCTGGGGCTACTGATCGACTCGAAGATGAGTTTCTCTGAGCAAATCAGGGCAACGGCTGAGAAGGCTGCTTCGGGAATATCGGCCCTGATTCGACTTATGGCCAACGTAGGGGGACCCAGCCCATCAAGAAGACGCCTCTTGATGAGTGCTGTAGGTTCAGTGCTACTGTACGGAGCAGAAGTATGGGGCGATGCTCTCAGCAAGGAGGTATACCGAAAACGTTTGGCACAGTTACAGAGAAGAGGATCACTGAGAATTACATTTTCGTACCCAACAGTCTCCGACTCGGCGGTGAGAGTGATTGCAGGCGTGATACCTGTCACCCTCCTTGCTAGAGAGCGCAGCGCTATTTACCTGCGCCAAAACGAGGATGCGAGGGAGATAGTTGTCCGCGAGGAGTGACAGCGCTCGCTCAACGATTGGCAACAGTCTTGGGGGAATTGCACGAAGGGAAGGTGGACTGCGCGCCTCATCCCGGATGCGAGACCGTGGCTAAATCGAAGGCATGGTGAGACTGACTTCTATCTGACCCAGCTTTTGAGCGGGCACGGGTGTTTTCAGTTTTGTCTGCACAAGATCGGTAAGTCACGGTCTCCCGATTGTCGGTTTTGCCCAGGAGAGGAGGACAATGCCTGCCACACATTTTTTGCGTGTACAAAATGGGCCAGGCTGCGAAGGGAACTCTACAGGGAGACGAGAGAGCTCACCCCGGATAATATAGTTGCGGTGATGCTTGAATCGGTTGACAAATGGAACCAGATTGCACATTATGCTCGGGCAGTCCTAAAATATAAAATAGACTCACAGCAGCCGGGGGCGCTGGGGCTGGGGGATCGCTCTTCCGGCATTTCTTCTTCCCCTCTCCCCTCCCGCTAGGAAAGGGACACCTCAGCTTGAAGGCGCCCCACGGCGTAACAAAACGAGACCTGGCCCGAAGTAATGTGTCAAACGGTTCCAGGCTGGGTTCTCAGGTTGACAGGGGAGGTGTTTAGTGGGTAGTCCAGTCGCGCATGGGAGTCCCATACTCTGTGCATAAATAGCATTCACCTCCCTTCCACAAAAAAAATGAGAACTTTTCAAAACAGGTCTTAATTTTATACTTTTAACTTCAAGGGACACGTAGGGAGGAGAAATACACGAAAAATGTGTGTGTCCCCCCCTCGCGATTAGACACTTGTGATCCAAAAAATTTGAAAAAAATTATGGTAGTAGGTGTTTACATGTACAACAACAATAAATACCTTAGAAGTCAAAATTTGCTCAACTTTGTTAATAATAGTATGATATTCGAATTTCACATTTTCCCCAATAAAATCGCATCGGTACCCTTAAACTGAATGAAATTCAATATTTACGTAGTCCTACTAAGGATTCTTAAACGTTGTAAGTTTGATGAAAATCAAATGATATGCACGGAAGTTATAGCCGTTTGAAATTTCTCCAATTACAACAATAACACATGATTTTGGTATTTTATGGACTTTCCATTGAATCAGTCACTGCAGTTTTACTTGATCTTTTTGAAACTTTCCAATAAGGTCAATAACATTCATATTATTGAGAATTCATGATTTGAGTGATTTTTGTCGGTTTGCAACAAAATGGCGGCCGTTGAAAGTAGAAAAATAATGGATTTTCTTTTGAACGTGCACATCTTTTTGACATATTTCTTGATGTTATTTCATGCTGGTGACTGCATTTCTGAGAAGTTGGGTACAAAACCCTTCTAAGATGAGCGTAGGTCTGTTTACCTAACTCGTTTTTTCTTGAAATGTCGTCGGACCTTGCTTCTTTGAATGGGCAGACGCGTTTCGACTTCTTTGAGTCATCTACAGTGTCTTAATTCTGTGGCCTTCTAGCGACCATGTTTTTCAATGAATTTTTATCAAACTTAGAACTATGGAAAGGTAAGCCAAGCTCTTGTATTCTACAAAAAAAATATTCAAACCGGACTAAAAATAAAGAAGTCGAAAATATAAAACTTAAAGTTTTTAGCTGCCATTTTCAATCGAGATTAAATATTTTTCCATTGTCTAAAGTCAAATCCTGATTTAAACAAGATTTGGCACAATTAAATGCATAAATCCACAATGGCAGCCCCCAACTGTCAGAAAGTAAGTACGATTCGCTATTTTAGTATCAACTAAAATGTTGAATATTTTTCATGAAAACATTTGAAAGGACTTAAATTGGAAGTATTTATACAACAAGGCATTTTCCTTAAATAGTGTTTGATTTTCAAAATAAAATTATTATTTGCTTCTAAAAATAAGGATATTACTTATTATTATTTGCTTCTTAAAATAAGGGTACCTACGAAAAATTTGTCTTTCCGTCTAGTGATGCCAACGGGATTTTTTGTATTTTTGCTAGCTCCTAAGTCACACTATCGTTTTTCGTAGCAGAACATAAGCAATGCATTTACTACAAGCTGAATTTTAGAAAAAAGTTTAATGAAGTCGCATTGTTTGACTAATACAATTGTGGTTTTTGTTTAACTCAAAGAAAACAAGTTGGGTAGACAGACCTACGCTCATGTCAGAAGGGTTTTGTACTCAACTGACAAAATGCAGTAACCAGCAATGAATAAAATCAAGAAACATGTCAAAGACGATTTTATTGCAGAAAATTTGAAATTCGAGGATAATACTATTATTATTAAGTTGAACGAATTTTGACTTCTGAAGTATTGGTTATTGTTATCCCCATAAATATCTCCCTTGATAATTTTTTCAGATTTTTTATTTTCCATGTATTCCCCCGCACCCCTATGCCACACGGAAGCAAAAACTGTCAGTTTAAGAACTGTTTTCATTTGATGCTTATATCGGCAACGTGTGATGAAATTTTTTTCTCAGGGGCCACTCCCCTGTACTGTAATCATCCATTCATGGTCTATTTTTTCGAATCCTAGAATGGTTACAAAATCCTTTTGCTAGGAGCTCTCTCCTGTCTTTTCGACTTGTTTCACGTATGAGTATTAATTGTAGGTACTCATCTTCAGACATTTATTAAATTGAATCAAGTGATAAAAGCATGCACCTTAAACGTTGAAGTTGGGGAAAAATAACTCAAAACTATTCAATCTTCGCATTTAAAACAGCCACTATTTTGTTTTACGATTACTGATACCACTCACTTAACCTATTCTCAAAGATATGCATGATACCTATCATTCCTGAAATTTCCATGCAAATCCTAGCAAAGCTGAAGTGTCTAAGTCGGTAAAAAGTGCATATGGTTCCATAGCCATAGTAATACAGCGCATATTGTTCCATAGTAATACAGGAAAATTCAAATCGCTATAACTTTGTTAAATACCATTTGATTTTTATGAAAATTTTAGAAAAGATCAATCTTATCAATAGTCATCTGTTTGTTGAATTTGATTGAATTTAAGGGTACCGTTAAGATTTTATTCAAGAAAACATAAAATCGATAAATCATACTATTACTAACAAAGTTGAGTGAATTTCGACTTCTCATGTATTTGTTGTTGATGTACTCATGAAGGCCTAGATTCATGATTATTTTCAGATTTTTCGGATGGCAGGTGTCCAACCGCGAGGGGATACGCGAAAAGTTCGTACATTTCCCCTTCCCCCTTCGATTCTGATAAGGCAATTTTAAGACTTGTTTTGAAAAGATCTCACTAAGACCTTTCGAACGACACTTGACTCGACTACTAATGGTGAATATTTTTTTTGAGGGGTCACCACCGTATATGGGGAGACCCCCCTTAAACCACTTTGAAAAATTTTTTCACCTATGTACTTTCAAGAAGTCACCACTTCTGACCTTTCTACAAATTTTCATGGCTGAAGCCTCTATAGTTGCGGAGAAAAAGTGCTGTGACATAAAGACGGACGGACGGACGGACACAGGTCGTGATTGCAATAGGGTTTTGTATTTTAGTACAAAACCCT
The DNA here is from genome assembly GCA_963969285.1 of Odontomyia ornata. Taxonomy (NCBI): domain Eukaryota; kingdom Metazoa; phylum Arthropoda; class Insecta; order Diptera; family Stratiomyidae; genus Odontomyia; species Odontomyia ornata. The sequence goes on from OZ017738.1 coordinate 116,805,505, forward strand.
AAAAATATGATAGACATATTCCAAATGGTGAATAAAAACCTCAATGAAGATGAATTTAACCTACAAATCAAATCAGACTACATTTAATTTTACTTACTGTGACTAGTAAATGATATACCTGTATATTACAATCTCTGAAAAAGTCGTTTTTAATTAATATTCTTAGATTTTACCTTGACCACAACCCCTTCTTCTAGCATCTAGTCACCACCACTGCTCTGGCTTTTTCAGCAGGGTGCAGGCTTGCAAGAATGCTGAACAGTATAAGTCAAACATGATAATTTAATTTTGCCTCTTATTTATGAGCACTAACCCTCCTTTTAGACTTACATTTAGGTTATATTTCCTTTCAAAATACTTTCATTTTACGCCGGGAATAATTCCAATCGTTACTTTTGTCAACTTTAAAGCACAGCGTCAAATTTAGTACCAGCATTCTCATCCATGAAATCAACACTCTTCTTGATTAGTTTTGTGCCATAAAGAATTACATTTTATTACTATTACCAATTTAAATACAACATTAACCCTTTTGCCACACCTGCAAATTTTACATTCAAAATGAAACAACTAGATTGAAAACGATTCCATGCAGTTTTCGTAATAAACTGAAAGATGGCAATTCGCAATCTTTATGTGCTGCTTTCTCTTGGTACATGATTTCTGCCTTTTAATAGCTTGGAAATTAATCTCATTTGAAAACGTTTCCCCTCATCCTTTCACGCTTCTAATACTGTCAGAAAAAATTTCATGCTTCCTTTGCACCGGCAAGTTAAAATCAAATCGTAAAAAATGTAAATTGCGTTGAAGAGATTATGATTAAGGATAATATATTTTTCTGACAGTTGCGGTTTATTTCCAAACCAAAAGGGAATGTGGTAATGAAAAGATATTATTTTCAAGGTTTCCTTTTGATTGCTTTTACATTCATACATGCAAATTCGATCTACGTACCTGCAAAACATGGCAAAATAAAGAGTAAAATCAAGAGCATCCTTTCCACAGATTAATTTCAAATTTAATTGGCCACACGAGATGTGCGATTCAAATACTTATGATGGTGTCCTGAAAATGATATGGGGTTAATGTTGTTTTTGCTTTTCAGTATTAATTTTCATAATCCATTATTATATGAACGTTTGGGTTCAAGGAGGTTACAACATGCTTGCATTATTTGGCAGACATATGAAAACTACATAACTGAAAATGAACATATGTAATTAGTTTTAATTCTGTGTACGTTGTCCTGGAAATATTTTCTTCGATTATATACGTTATTTTAATCCCAGTCTATTATACATAAGCTTAATTAATCGAAATGTCTTCACAAAAGGCATCATTACCAATTAAAGAAAATTTAAATTTTAATGACTCTAATTCCTATCAACAGCTGTTAAAAAGGAAGCAGCGTAAAACACACCATTAAAAGTTCCAAACCTACATATGTTATTGAAAATTTCTCATAGTAATTTACCCCCAAGCTTCCATGAATATTCTATGTTCTGTCTTACAAAAGCAACCCTTTGGTATTTAAAGAGAATGATCTTTCTACTAAGTCCTGACATTTCCAAAAGATCACGTTACCAACAAAATTATTCATCAAATGAAGGCATAAATGATATTATGTAAGTATTATTTGTGAACTGATTTTAATTGAAAGAAAACATAACAATAAATTTTCACGTGAAAACGTAATTAATCAGATGATAAAATGAAAATTTAGTAGCCGCAAGCAGTTTCAAATGATTTTGTATAATGAATGGCTAATTGCGCCGCGACGGTGGTACTGTTAAATATGACTATTTTCAAAGGATTTTATGTGAATAACAATACAAGACTTTATGAATTTCATATTCATGAAAAAATGTAGAGTATACGAGTAAGATAAAAATAACATGACTTGCAGCCCTATTGGATAGATTTCTTCAAAAAATCTATATTTTTTGCTGGCAACTTTACCTTACATTGTAAGAACCTCAAAAAACTAATATTTGGCTGCAGGTGCCAGTGGATTATCACCATCTGATCCAATATTTTTAATCTATTCGAATTTTTCAGTAATGAAATAATAAGCAAGATTTCTACTTTATGAATCCACTTTATTTCACTGATTTTGTATTTAATGTACACACGGTGACATTGTCTAAGCAACTGAACTGATTCTTTTTTCTGTTCTGAAAGTATATGTACAGGCAATTACACATACAATCATAGAATTTACTTCAACACTCCCAGTAAATTTTATTAAGGAAACTTTCAAGTTTGCCTGTTTAAAAAGAATTATGTTACTAAAAAATTCAGTAATATATCTCTTATATAAACGAATTTATGAGAAGGTAGATCTTTAGTAAAAATATCCGCTGATTACTCACAGCTTTTCACATGTTTATTGTTAATTAATTTTTGCATGTACTTTCTCTCTAATAAAATTGTATTTGACATCAATGTGTTTTGTCTTCTTCTGGAAAACTGGATTATGTTATTTATAAGTTTAATCGTAGTCGGATTATCGATACATAAGGTTTTACCGTTTTGATTAATTTCAATATCTTTGAAAAATTGTCTTAACCATACATTGACACTGTATGCAATATCTGGCCTAGTTCTCTATAAGGAAAATTAATCTTCTTGTCATCAATATTTTCAGTTATTTAAGCATTTGCATTAATAGGCATATTACAGGGGTGAGCTGTACTCATATTAAATTTATTTATTACTATCGGACCCCGATGCACTTCGGTGCAACCAACCAAAAAAAGAAATGAAATATTCTAGATTTTTTTTAATGAAATGAATGCATTGTATTTCAAAATTATTAATGTCAATCCAAAACATATGGATATACAATATTTTTCGTTTGATAATTTGAAGCGAGCACAAACAAACAATTTGGAGTTACAACTATTGAGCCGGCCACGTATAGCTGTCCATGTGAAAAGCACGGCACCTCCAAATTTTATTCGCATATTTGAAGCGGTTGTCCTTGCTAGGGATGATATGCTATTTCGCAAACCTGCGTTTTTTTCACTGTGATTGAAAAAGAGCAATCACAGGTTGCGATCGCAATATGAAAAAGAGCTGCGATTGTAAAGCGCAGTGTAAAAGAATCAATCACAACCCAATAAACAAAATATGCTTTGCGTTGACTGCTCTCTAAATCGCAGCGATGTCTTGCCTATACTCATTGATTTGCTTTTGCTCGTATGGTGCTGAGTGCGTGGGTACATAAGCATAATGTGCACTTATGGGCGATGTGGCTTAGGCTGGTCTGTTCTGCTCATTCAAATCGCAGCTCTTTTTGACAAGAACTTGGCTATGTTGTTCACTGCGATTTGGACCAATTAAGATTGGACTGTGAACGCGATTTGTAATGAACAACAGAAGAGCAAACATGCTCTAAAAAACAGTAGCAGATACAATAATTCTAAGCGATTGATGGTTGATTGGCTTTTGTTTTTCCAGACCATTCGCATTGTAATTTTCATTCGCATTGTAGCAAAGGTGTATTGTGAACTATTTCGATTTTCAAAAGCGAAATATTTTCAAAACGTGTTCCATATAAAGTTTTGAATTCAACAGAAAAGTTATTGGATAAAGTTTCAAATAAAAGATTGTAAGCACATGTTTTTTGTATATATTTTAAGCATGAAAAACTGAAAAAGTGGTTTATTTTAAAGTGTTCACTTTATCGTGTATGCAAATCTTAAGGCATTATTTATTTAGTTTTGAAAATTAATTTCTGTTTCATTCAATGCAAGTGTTGTTTTGCAAATAAAATCAGACAAAATCGATTGAAATTAAATCAAGTTTTGAGTGAAAATAATATCGCATTCAATGTTCGAATTGAAAACGAAATTGAAATTATTGTGCAAGAAATTGGTAGTGCTATGTATTAATGTCGTTGTTAATAATTAGAATAACTTTTTTTGTTCGAAAAAGTTGTATACTAGAAAATATCGGTTATAAGAGCCTTAAAAATATGTAATTATTTTAATAAAGCAAATTGATCTCGAATAAAAGATTTTGAACAAAAGCGAAAAATTTGCTAATCTTATTCTTAAAAATTGGCAAAACATAATCAACAATTGATTTAGTTGCTCATAGTTGAGTTTTAACATTTTATTATTTAATTTATGTACACAAATCAAATTGTTTCCAGAAATATGGAAATTCAATCGAAAAAAACAAGCCCTATTTGGGATTTTTTCAATGTTATTCATAGCTGTTTCCCTAAATGTGGAATTCGCAGGGCGAAATTTCGTATAAGACATCAGTCACAAATTTGAAATGACACATGTCAACAAAATACCCAACAATTAAAATCCCGGCTGGTAGATTCGCATCTTCCAGTACCTCCAGAAAGGCCACTGTGAGTATTTTTTTGTCGTAAAAATACTGCTACATGTACAAATAATTCTGCGAGCTACTGTCGCAATTGTTTTCACAACAATTAAGAACATCAACAAAACGAATATACTCGAAACCACGAGAACCTACCAAGCATGAACAACATCTGAAAGTGAGTCGCTGCTCTATTCATTCACTGCTGGAATGTTCCCGCTAATTCACCAATGTATGAGAACTGAGTTGAATGATTAGAGACCCTATACAAAGGCCAGCTGAATGAATGGGGGATCATTCATTCGACCGCGATAAGAACTGCGATAGTGTGTGAGAAGCGATATTGTTCGAGTGATTTTCGTAATAAAGAAGTGATTTAGAAGACAATTGCGATAAGAAATTTATGGACAAGTGTTAGATTTTTAATAGTGAAAATTAAAATTAGTGAAAGTGTTAAATGGATTATTGTGCATTTTTGTAATTAAATAAACTCTTTTAACTTAAATTAAAAGACATTGCGTTTTCACTTTCCCGGAACATTAAAATTATTGGCCGCGAACCATAACACGCGACAATGGTGCCAAGAAGTGAGAAGGAAAATTTTGGAAGTGAAAACTTTTAAACATTTTTGAAGTGCAGAATAGTGTAAATTAACGTGGAAACTGGTGGAAAAATAGCCGTAACAATAAAAATGCCAGGAAACTTACATCTAACAATTAATCAATTGAGCATATCGGAGCTCAAAGAGGAGTTGGAACAGCGAAATCTGGCCACGCAAGGTACAAAGGCCATACTGATTGCACGCTTGCGTGATGCGATCGAGTCGGAAGGCGGGAATCTGGATTTGGGTGAGCTCTCAGATGCAGAAAAAGGCGCAGAAGGTGGTGAAGCCGAAACACCAAAACCAAAGGAACCAGAAAATGCGCTGATGCAAATGTTGATGCTGATGCAGCAAGAGCAGCGACAACAGACATCCAGTTTAGCTGTGAAGGTAAATAAACAATCAGCGCAGCTAAATGAACAGACATCCAGTTTAGCCGTGAAGCTAAATGAACAATCAGCGAAGCTAGACCAACAAGCGTTCGGAATCAAGGCAGACATCACACAGAAGCTGGAAAAATAGTCAACCAAAATAAGAGCGGAGCTCAGTAGTCTCAAAAGCCAAATTAAATGCGTCGAGGAAAAGGTAAACCAGGTCGAGGAGAGAATCAACCTTGATATCAGCCAGGTCGAGGAGAGAATCAACCATGAGATGGAAAAAGTGAAAAAGGACTTGGAAGCAGCGAAAGCAGTAGTAACCGCCTCACCAGCTCCACTTATAACTGCAGCGCAACGCTCATCTAGAAATGTGCAAGCACCAATATTCGACGGGCAAACGGTGTGGAGTATTTACGAAATCCAGTTTGAAGCCAGCGCTAGGACAAATCAGTGGTATGAGCAGGAACGAGCAACTGCATTAATTCTTGCTCTACGAGGCCCAGCTGCCGAGCTTTTGCAGACGATCCCCGTTGATTTACACTCAAACCCGACTGCTATATTGAATGCGCTCGACATGCGTTATGGAAGCGCCCATCTGAAGCAGATTTACCGGGCACAACTACGGCATCGGATGCAAAAGTCTGGCGAAACCTTACAGCAGCTAGCCCAAGACATTGAGCACCTGGCACTTTTGGCTTATCCAGCTTACGACCCAGAACATCGAGATGACGAAGCAACAGAAGCATTCATCAGCGTGTTAAAGGACCAGAAATTGCAACAAGCCGTGCGTTTAGCTCGAAAGCAAACGGTTAAGGACGCATTGGTTTATAGTCTGAACTTTGAGGCAGCGAAAAATTCGACTCGTACCACTGCCCGGGTTCGTGAAGTAGTGGCAGACGAGTGCAGGTGTAAGCGCGTGGAAAATGAGCGAGAGCCGCAGGTGAATGGTGCGCCTAGATGCTGGGATTGCGGAGAGAAGGGGCACCTGCAAAGAGACTGCAAGAAGCGAAGAAAACGGAGCTATTGTCCAGGATGGTAGAGATCCAGACCGTGTCAGGAGCCTAGAATGGAGGCCCATCAAACTGCAAGGGCCAACTTCGTGGGGCGAACGTTGGCTAGGAGGGTCGACATCCCCAGCACCTCCATCACCGTGCCAAGGCAACATCGTGGAGAAGCAGACAGATGCCTTCCTGGTCAAGTTGATGAAGAACATTGCACCATAACAAACGACACTGGTGCAACCCGATCGACGATCCGACCAGGCCTAGTGAGGCCCCAACTACTTCACAAGGGCAGAGTTCATGGAAATGCTGACGCCCTATCTCGTCGCCCATGTCCAGCTAACTGCAAGCATTGCCGACGGATTGAGGAAAAGGAACCACCCGTTGATCTGCGATTGATAACGGCTGAATTCGATGAAGGTTGGTCATCGGAGGAGATTCGAAATGCCCAGTTAGCCGATGAAGACATCGGACCATTGCTCGTATGGAAGGAGACGACTGGGCGACCTGAGTGGAAAGACGTTTCGAGGCATGGCGCAACCCTGAAAAGCTCTTGGGCACAATTCAACTCCCTTCAGGTGGAGGGTGGCGTACTCAAGCGGAAATGGGAAACGGTGGATGGCAGCTCCTATAGGATGCAAACTTTACTACCCAAAAGCCGAATCCACGATGTGATTAAGGAAATGCATGAAGGATCATCGGGAGGCCACCTTGGTGTTAACAAGACCCTAGCGAAATTGCGGGGAAGGTTCTACTGGCTCCACGCTCGAGAAGACGTAGAGGACTGGTGTCGCAGATGCACAATTTGCGCTTCCGTCAAAGGACCAAAGCGACGACTGAGAGGACAAATGCAAACCTATAACGTGGAGGTACCATTTGAAAGAATTGCTGTTGACATCGCTGGACCATTTCCTGAATCTGAATGGGGAAATCGATACACGCTGACTGTAGCTGATTATTTCAGCAAGTGGCCCGAGGTCTACCCCATTCCCAACCAGGAAGCAACTTCTGTAGCCGAACAGCTAGTGTTAAATTGGTTCAGTAGGTACGGCGTACCTTGTGAACTAATTTCAGATCAAGGTCGAAACTTCGAATCACAAGCTTTTGGCGAAATGTGCGAGCTGCTGGGAATACGGAAAACGAGGACAACACCGCAGCATCCCCAATCCGATGGAATGGTCGAACGTTTCAACGGCACTCTCAATAAACACCTTGCCAAGATGGTTGACGAGAACCAAAGTGACTGGGACCAACACATTCCACTATTTTTGATGGCGGTCAGAGCTGCTGAACATGCATCGACGGGCCAAGCCCCAGCAAAGTCATTTTTGGAAAGACTTTTCGCCTGCCAGCTGATATAAAGTTCGGAAAACCCCCGGAGAAACTCCAAACCATCTCGGAGTACGCAAGTGAGCTAAGACAATGGTTGGACCAGCTACATCGGACAGTGCGAAAACACCTCGAATCGGCTACAGACCGCATGAAGACCAGGTATGATCTAAAGGCTAATTCTACTAGCTTCCAGCAAGATGACTTGATGTGGCTATATAGCCCGCAACGGCGAAAGGGTAGGTCTCCAAAGTTGCAACATAATAGGGAGGGACCATACCGAGTTACAAAGCGAATCAACGACGTCGTATACCAAATACAGGAACATCGTAAGCCGAGAGCCAAAATGAAAATCGTGCATCTGGACCGTCTTGCCCCATATTACACCCAGGGAGAATTGACTACAAATAGCGACACATCTTTTCGGGGCGAAAAGAACAGAGGTGGGGGCAGTGTTACATGTACAAATAATTCTGCGAGCTACTGACGCAATTGTTTTCACAACAATTAAGAACATCAACAAAACGAATATACTCGAAACCACGAGAACCTACCAAGCATGAACAACATCTGAAAGTGAGTCACTGCTCCATTCATTCACTGCTGGAATGTTCCCGCTAATTCACCAACGTACGAGAACTGAGTTGAATGATTAGAAAACCTATATAAAGGCCAGCTGAATGAATGGGGGATCATTCATTCGACCGCGATAAGAACTGCGATAGTGTGTGAGAAGCGATATTGTTCGAGTGATTTTCGTAATAAAGAAGTGATTTAGAAGACAATTGTGATAAGAAATTTATGGACAAGTGTTAGATTTTTAATAGTGAAAATTAAAATTAGTGAAAGTGTTAAATGGATTATTGTGCATTTTTGTAATTAAATAAACTCTTTTAACTTAAATTAAAAGACATTGCGTTTTCACTTTCCCGGAACATTAAAATTATTGGCCGCGAATCATAAGACGCGACAATACATTGAGTTTTCTTCTGTCTCTCCATCGATCTAGGCTTGGATTTGACTACTCTATTTGCATATTACTTAAAATTTTGCATTACGGGTATTTGCGTAATTAAATCCAGCGATACTATTTGACTGTGTTTTTAAGCTATTGTTTGTTTTTATTTCATACATTTTAGAATAAAATTATCCAAAATAAAGATAGTACGTTGGCAAATAATGAACCAACGCAATCTAGCATAAGCGCAAATGCAAGTACTGAAGTAAGAAGCCAGCCAAAATATCCTTCTAAACGACTTGCATTGGTCGTAGGAACTCTGCACGATTTCGTGCCGAAAAAGTTAACCACAACAGCGAAGCAGCAAATTGACGGGAATTTAATGCACCTTTTTACGGTTGACTTTCAACCATTTAGCATTGTGGAGGACTACGGGCTCAAATGATTCGGGAAATCTTTAAATTCTTCTTAAAATTTACCGAATGGGCGGCATGACACAATGCTACCTGCGATGCATGAGAAAGTTTTGACGGAAGCCAAAATTTTGGCGAAATCTCTTCTGAGTTGAAGTTTAACTACAGATTGTTGGACTTCTACCAGCAACGAAAATTTTATAGGAGTAAAAATCCATTTCGTCGATTTTGATTTTACTCTTCAGTCGATTTTGTTAGGTTGCATAGGCTACAATGAAAGCCATGCCGGTTTTCATCTAGCTAAAAAAAATTAAGCAGATCACTAATGAATGGGAACTGGCTGAAAAAGTTTCTCTGGCAGTGTCTGATATTGCCGCTAATATAAAATCAGCAATTATTACCCATTTAGGTTGGAAGCATTTTGGATGTCTGGCTCACAGTATAAATCTCGTAACTCAAGGCAGCCGTAAGTTTCTTGCATCTTTACTCGAAAAAGTTAGGAGAATAGTGGTTCATTTTAAGAGAAGCTCTACCGCAAATCATAAATTTTTGCAGTACCAGCAGAATGCAGGCAAAGAACCTAAAAAACTTATTTTAGATGTTGCGACCAGATGGAACTCTACCTATTACATGCTTGAATGAATTTTAAAATTGAAAGAAGCTGTTAGAAGGGCTGTTGCGCTTATAAACAAAGGTGTCCCAATTTTGTCAGCAGATGAATGGACAATAACAGCGCAAGTAATTAAAGCATTGAAACCATTTGAAGCTATAACAAAAATTACAAGTGGAGAAAAATATTGAACGGCTTCTCTCGTCGTTTTGCTGATAAGTGGTTTGAAAAACGTGGTCAACCAATTACTAAGAGGAAATTATCATCCCACTGTAATATCATTAGTCTCCTCTCTGAAGTCTGGACTAGCGAAAAGATTTGATGATCTTGAAGATAACGATACTTTTGTGTTACAACGTTTTTAGATTCACGATTCAAAAATATCACGTACAAGCAAACATCAAATGCCGATCGGATCAAAGAAAGTATTGTCCATGCTGATGCCACCAGAATAAATGAGTGCTGTAGTGGCCAAAATGGAAATTTGACGCTTACCGCCGAACGAGAAGAAGTAGCTGCTGGAAATAATTAAAACGATGAATTTTCACTTTGGAGTACCTATTATAAGGCAGTATCGCAAGTAAAACCTATTCAAACAGCCAACTCCAGAGCAGTTGTGGAGGTTCAAAGGTACCTACAAAAAAATATTCTTGCAAAAAATCAGGATCCTCTACTTTGGTGGCGGGAAAACAAGCACAACTACCCTTATCTCAGCCAGCTAGCCAGAGAAAATTTGTGTGCAATAGCTACTTCCGCGCCTTGCGAGCGCCTGTTTTCAAAGGCAGGGTATGTTCTAAGTGAACGCAGAACAACACTTCAATCTCAAAAAGTGGAGCAAATTTTGTTTTTGAACCAAAAACTGGCGTCTTTTTGAAAACAGCACCAAGTGATTTGTCCAGTATGTGCATTGTGTATATAAAATATGAAAATATAAATATATTCAAAACATTAAATTATATTCATTCATTTTTGTAATTTATTTGGTAAATGTATATATATTGACTGATTATTTTTAAGCACCTAATAATTTTCAGTATTTTTCACATTAAGTAATTTTCTCAAAAGCCCTCAAGGTATTTTATTTTATTTGTATGTATAAATAAATACCAATCATATTGAGTTCATAAATCAATTATTTAATTAGAAGATTTTGTGTTATGTAATCTGAAGTTTCATGAAAACAATTTTTAATTCAATTTTCACATCATCTAATTTATTTAAACTGAAATGTAACTTAATTTCCTAATATAATTGCCTTCAAAGTGTTCTTATTTTCATATTTTGATCTTCAATTAAATTTAATTTCGCTTCGGATAAAACGGAGTTCAAGGCAATTTTTTTCAGAAATCACTGCGATTAGAAGTGCTGCTCTTTTTCACAGATATCGAAAAAGAGCAATCGCAGTCGAACACTGCGAATCAAAAGTAGCAGTATTTGCCATCTATAGTCCTTGCACCTTATTGATGGACATGGTAAATGATAGACGCACTGGGAATTGCAATTGCTTAAATTCAAATGGCATGTCTGTTGGAATCAGTGGAATACGTGGTATGAGCACAATTTCACCTTTCGCTGTTCCCGTCAATATTGTGGCTTCAATTAAATTCGGCATCAATTTTTTAATGCCGATCTTTTGCCATTGCACAGTTTTGGTGCATTTGAATTCCGCAGTAAAATAATTGATGAGCCAACCTTTAAATTCAAACAATGCTGTGCCATACCAGGTGGTTCCAATGAATTCAAAAATTCAATTGGATAATTCATTGCATCATCTGCATTCATTGCGCTATCAACAAATTTATATGATGTCACTGCACCTGGTAATTTTTCTTGAATCTGTATTGCGCGTTCTCTCAACAGATTGTGATTCCTGTAATTTTGAACAATATTTGGAAACACACTTTCAATCAACTCTTCTGTTGATTGGAGAATGGTACAAAAATTGTTCGGCAATGTAATCAATGCATTTGAATTATTGACTCGAACTTTGCTATTTCCAATATCTATCAATTGCTTCGAGAACTGATCTGCAACCGCAATTTTAATGCAGAGTGCGCTGTTCGTCCTCCCTTCAATAGAGTAACAGCGATTCCTGACGAAGCAAATGCCAATGCAATTTTTCGTTGCGATCAAATGGCTTCCAAAATCAGTGATATCACAAATGTTGTCCCCGTACCATCAGGCGCATCCAAAAAATATAATCCACCGTCCTCATTTTGTACAGCTTGCATGATGCTATCATGAACATGTTTTTGATGGTCATTTAATGTGGGAATATTCAAATTCACAAATGTTTGCAATTCATTGAGATCATACTGTTGTTCACGTTGCAATTCTCGATCAAATAAATCATGCATTGGACGATTGGGTGGTGACAAACTTAATTGCCCTACTGCTTTATTTGCAATCGTTAGGCACATATATTCAATCGCTATCAATGCCTCATTATACATTTCCAATGAAATCAGCAAATCAGCGTTTCTTGTGCGATTATGCATTCCAATCAAATAGTCTTCTGCCATAAAATCTTTATATATATTCCACAATTCAAGTGGATTTGATGGAAAACATGTTGATATGATTATGGCATAAAACATACGTATTAGATGTGTAGAAGAAGCAATCGATGCATCATGAAGCGTTAAATCTCAATGCACATCATTTTCAAGTAAACCTAATTGCTCACATGCTTTGCGATACGTCACACATAAATGACCATTTACTCTTCGCAAATGTTGAAATGAATGTGGCCCAACAACATTTACTAACAACAACCGCAAATAATAAAATTCTGCATTGTTTGGATGAACTGTGATAATCTTTCCATGGTATCTGCAAAAAAAACACCCACATGGCCATCAACAAGTGTTCTTTGTTTAGTCCGTCATCCCTTGTAATTGTATCCGAAGTTAATGCTCTTGTGTACCGTTTTGTACATTTTCCATCGATCATGCATGGTGAATTCATATTTATTGAACCGCAAGGATCATGGATCATATTTTTCGTGACAACTTCAAATAATTCTGGATTGCTGATTTCATCTGGAATTTCAGCTGATATAATGTTATCAATTTGATTGGGTGTTATTTTACGAACCAGCCATATCAAGATGTGCGCGTGCGGCAGCCATCTCTTTTGCTATTCAATCAAATACATCCAGCAACGCACCTGTCCAAAAACTCGCGATTTTACAATCAAATCCATCGGTGCTTTTACTTTCTGTCGAAATACACGTGCTGTTATATCGTGTCGATCTGTTGGATTCTGACCATCAAATAAATTGTGTTTTTAATGTTAGCCCACTGTGGATTGCATGTAAATGTTATGAATAAGTCAGGACGACCATATTTGCGAACTATGATATTGCATCTTGCGTATATTCGTGTATGTGGTGCGGACTGCCAACGTCCGATATCATTAACATTACCATCATTCACTATTGCATCTCGCAAGTGTATGTATTCTTCCGATCGCAATTTGGCTTGATTGAATCGAAGGTAATTAAGGCGTTCTGCTTCAATATTTGCATACATGTCAATAGCGAATGGGTGGATTCGCATCTCTGATCAAATAGATTTGCAAAATTGATGATCAGCATCAGGATATGGCAATAAGGAACCAGTTCGATGATAAATCTGACCTTGAATCTGTAATATTTGTGAAATGTAATCAGATCAGAATTCTTGAACAAATAAAAAAAAATAAAAATAAATAAAATAATTTTACAAAACTTTACTAGTTTCGCGACATGTTTGTCCGTCTGTCCGTGTGTCCGTCCGTCCGTGTGTCACAGCGCTTTTTCTTGCAAACTACTTAAGCTAGAAACATCATGTTTTTTTATGCAGGTGCAAAGTGGTGCTCTCTTTAAAGTTCACCTACAAAAAATTTTATAAGGCATTTAAGGGGGGGTCTCCCCATATAGGGGAGTGGCCCCCGAAAAAAATTTCATCAAAGGTAGCCGATATGGGTATCAAATGAAAGGTCTTGATGGGAACTTTTCAAAACAAGTCTTAATTTGATACTTTATGATTTTGTCTGCATTGATACCATTCTGCTACGATACCACGATCGCATGCTTCTGTATTTGATACCCTGGGCGCCGCGCCGTAACGTAGCGCTAAGCCAAATAGCTTGGCATTGCCAATGCCAGCGCAATCAACTGTGTTGATGCCAAGCGTTAAATCTCTCGACAAAGAGGTTGATGCCGAAATGCGCTACTGCGCTGCTGATACCGAAGATTGGTATCAACACAGTGATATTATTTATAGTGCTTCAACGCAATTGCGCGGCGCAGCGCTGCGTTACCCATGTCTAATTCTTGGTGCGGCCTGTGAAAGTGACCTGCACTCAACTAATGTCATCTTCGGGGTTTGACCAGTTCGTGCATGATTTGAACAACAAATTGTGAGTGATTTCTTAATTTTGTTTTTTTGCATGCCTAGAATTGAGTTTATTTGCACCACCAAGTAAAGAGGAAGTCATGGAACGTTAACTCGCTACCATTTTCGCTGCGTTCATTTACGGGTCATGTAAATGAGAAGAATTTCGTGGGTCTTACTACCGACGGAGATTATACCTGTATAGCGTGCGGTAGTGAAGATAATTCAATGTTTATTTATTACAAAGGGCTTTCAAAAACGTTGTTTAGTAAAAAAATCGAAGTCGGGCAAAGATTGTCCGATTTAGAGCGATCAAATGATCTTAATGAATTCGTTTTGGCAGTATGTTGGCGTAAACAGTGCAATGTTGTCTTGACTGCTAGTAGTTGCGGTCCTATAAACATTTTAGAACCAGTTTATGAAGGAATCAATTTCCATAAAGGTGTTCTTTCCGATCGTTGATAAAAACGTAGAAAGTGCTGTTTGTGTAGTAGGAATTTGACTATTACTAGTTAAACAGTTGAGCAAATCTTCATAATCTGAATTTATTGAAGTTTTACATTTCTCCATTCTTAAAGTAATATACTTTCAATTAAAACGCCCTTCTCTCAGTATTGAACAATTTGAAGAAAACACTAAACCGGCATATCTAGTGTAGATAATTTGCAAGATTTGTCAAACAAATTACGTAGTTAAAATTACATAGACTATAGCGAAAGTCATTTATAATTTAAGCTAGGTTAAAAAATATTATTCTCGATTATTGAAGGTTTTTTAATATATCTTTTAATTAGATTTTTCTATTTAAATTAAATGGTTCTAAGTTGAAATTTTATAATTGATTTGTATAATATTATTGATTATGATTTTTATCAGAAAAATGACGTATTTTTGGTTTTGAACATTCATACTTATCAATGCTACTATTTGAAACTAAAAACGACTACAAAATATTTATTTCAAAAAGTTCGTTGCTCCATACCCAAGATAAAAACGATTAGAGAAGCTAATCGACTGTTAAAGGAGGTGACTTAGTTATGGATTAATTTCAGTTTAATTTGCAATAATGTTTGACTTGATTGCTTTTCACGGTCCTAACATACCCATTAAATCATTTATAATACCATCGAATAGGGTTTATATTCAAGTCTCCTATTTATTATTTGAAGCAGTGGTCTACTCCCACGGTAAGCATCTGCACTTTCCTTCTCTAAATGTGCCACTCAAGTGGAATATTTTCCATTATGATTTGTTTTCGTAGCATTACAGCCTCTTTCGAGCCTTTGCTTAGAGATAGTTAGAGTATCTCATTGTCATGATCGAATGTATTGGGACTCCATAAGGTGATATGATCATTATCACGCTTTGGCTGTGTATTCGACCACGCAGTTGCGATACGTTCGTATTTTAAACCAGCCCGTATCATAACTGAACAGGCTTATACCAGAGACCTTCGACTTACGGGCTTAGTGTTCTAACCACTAAGCCACGCGGACTGCTCCTACTTATGATTTGGTTCCCGTTTAATGCACGATTATTGTTTATTGGCCTCTTTAGATGATCTTTTGACTATATAGTAGGCTCATTGATTTTCTATTTACAGGGCTCCAAAGATTGTTTTAAAGAATTCAACACAGTATAGACATGTAAAGAAAGGAAGCTAGGTGTTAAGTTTAAAATTTACGAGAAAATTATTTTACTTACCCTCCATTTACACTGATCGTTTAATTTCCACTTAAAACAAATTTTTACATGGGAGTATGTTGGAATACAGTCAACGAGTGTAATCTTAATGTTAAAATCATAATTTTAGTTTCGCGCCTTTATTCAACTCTGTCTTGACTTTTTCTGAGCTTGACCGCTCCCTATCAACTTCAACTCTCTACGTTCTGTGACTTTGACATGCAAGTGTTAATCGCGCCTTAATACTGAAATAAAAGACTTTTCCTTGCAAAGTAGAAATATATTTTCAATTATTTCATCACTTAAGTATCAACGAGTGTAACTTTGGGTATTTGAAGGTCACTGGCTCAGTTGAGGGAGTTCAATCGAGCCTTTCTTTCTGTTTGTATGTATTTGTGTTTAATTCAAAGTAAATAAGCCTCATTAAATTCAGTGGCATCGAGTTGTATGTTCTGAGCAACGAACTTATCAAATGCCTCGCGGAAACTTTAAAGGTCTGTGTATATAGTCAGTTATTTTGTTGATTTGTCTATGTATATTTTTATATTCTTGTACCCAATAGCCGTCTAGAGTTTACTAAAAGAATCAATTTTTCGGGAGTATAATTGAGGAATTTATAGTTCCGATTTGGTTCATTCAGGAGAAAAGTAGGACTAAAAATTATCATGCTTGATGGGGCTGAGATCTTGTGCTTTATAACCATTCGCTTGCAGTGAGATTTTGCAGTTAATAGACTTCTCAATTTGATATAAACGTCTCCCTATCTTTGTCGTTGAAATTCGAAAGCTTGCCTGAAAAAAACGGCTGAAAGTGTGTTATACAATTAATCAATTAGTTTAAATGCAGGAATATGCATCTTTAGGACTAGAACACAGTTTATTCACATCTTGTTCTTACAATTGGAAAATCCCGTTGAACCATTTGTATGAAGTATTTTCTAAAATAAAGCGACCCAGTTAAATGCTTCGATTTTTAAAGCGACGTGAAAAACGGAAGCACATATGAGCTGCTTCAGTTAATCACTAGGGTTCGAAGTTTTTTGTATTAGCTAAGTATAAATCAAATACCATGCAAAGTGGAAACTTAGAAATATGAAAAAAATCCATGGATGTTATTCAATTGCATAATATCCGACATGAAATATGTTAAAAAGAGGCAAATATATATCATCCAGACTAGCTCTTCCTTGTTAGATTGAATGATGTGTAATGATTTTCAACTTTTTAAGTTCGAACGCGGAACCGACCTCTCATCGGTTCTAGACGTTAAGTCTGAGTAGTGCCAACGGATGGTACCAACAGGTCAACCAATCCGTGCACCGTAACCCATTCACGCGGTGGCTGCTTGTCGGCCAGCTAGTTCGGAGAGGATTTCGGTCGCGGGTCTCCGAATGGGTTACGCTCATTTACATAATTCAGCCACCTATACACGCCCGTTTTCAAAACGCGTTACAAACAAAACCATACGGAGAAGAAACCTACTTTACGTTACTCCGTATTTCTTCCTATAACCAGTCACAGAACAAACGCTAATTTTTATTTCGCGTTCCCGAATTTCCGACGCGGTACCGAAAAGTATGCTACTCTAAATTAACCCGACGAAAACTACTCTAATAAAATGACAAAACAAACAAAGGTACCGCGTACCGCGCGCGATGCGAAACCGACCTCAGCGGATTTGGCGAAACCCTACCCTCGCGACGGCATACCTACCCTGCACTCACTTTCCCGCTGAAACGAAAAGAACCACTGGAAAGGAAAGTCTTTAGTTATTTAGCAATTCATTTTATGTTTATTATCTGCGCAAATTTTCTAATTAGAATCCCCACATGAAATAAATCTTATTCTTAAAAAAAATGATTTGATTACTCAAGGTTGACGATTCGCGAATGAAAAAAAAATGTATAGTCAAATATTTTGATACTATCTTAAATCTAAATATTATTTCCTAATATTTTATCAGTATTTACAAATTTTTATCGATGTATTTTAATAATTTCGAAATTAATTATATGAGAAAAGTTTCAAATGCAATTGCTTTTGTTAAACTCAATTCTATTCCTTGCGGAAAATATCTTACTTAAAGATGCAGTTATGTATGTATATTGTTGTTACATAGTAACTAAAAAAAAAATATCGAGATATTTGGGATTTATCAAATTTACAGCACTATGGCCAAGTGGAATTGACCTTACTCTGAATTCAAGTAATTTTGTTTTCAAATTATTCAGAATTTAATAATTGCTAATAGTTATTATTGCATCAACTTAAAAATTAATTATTCAATTGAAGTAGTAGTAGTACTTATTTTTATCTTCAATGGCATCCTTTTACAGAAGTGTTTTTACTTGTATAATATAAATTTCCTTTCCAGTTATCAAAAGTATTTATGCACATTTCTAGTAAACCATTTTTCGTTCGCTCACTTTATTTTGGGCAAATTTTAGACAGTGATCTAATTTTAGTGTAACATAATACAATAAGCTGTAGACACCATTACGGCAGAAGAAATAGGTAAGAATTTCGGGATCGTCTTGGGGTTCATAATGTTTTTTAAAGTTGATACTCAAAAAATAACAGATGGTTGGAAAGTATGAATGATTTTTCCCCTTATTGACCAGACGTTTTACTAACTTTTTCAATGTTTTGTTTTGAAATATTAATTTTTGATGAGATTTTAATATCAATTGGAGAGATGAGCGAATATCAAGTTACTAAAATAGCCAACTGAAACCAAACCAAAAAATCGAATTGTTTGGTATTACGAAATATTAAAATTAAGAATACTTCACGATGGAAAGTCCGTTAAGGAAAAAATTAAGACGTGAGACGCATGACTTACAGTTGTGAAAAAAATATTTCACCTGGACAGACAACCGCAAAAGCAATTCTTTGATTGCGCGGACAAATTTATTCACTTAAAACTAATTGGTGACCTAGTGGCAATCGTTTACAATTTAATTTAAGGTAAAAGATGCCTCGTATATGATTCAGGCAATTTAGGTATTGCAACTCATTAAAGTACAAATTTGTGCTTATTCCTTAAGAATATAAACTTCAACCTATGAATATCTGTGATTTTTTTCTTCTCAAGCTTAAATTCCTTTTTCTTTTGCTTTAATTCTCGTTCTATGCGTTCATTACGTCTTTAGGGGCTTCTTTTTATTGTGAACTGGTCGATTAGTTGATGAATTGTTTGTGTTTTTCTCTTGATCGAATTCCATTTCTTCCTCTTCAGCTTCAGCTTCAGAAGAATCTGCTTGGAGTTTTTTGAATGACACGTTCAATTGGATGAGTTTTCGAAAACATATCAGTTGTCACGCGTTTGAGATGTTGTTCTTCTTTTATAAGTTTACTTTCTTTTTCTAGTACTTGCTTCATTAGATCCTGATGATCTTTTATGCTTGGATTATAGCTCATGCCAGGATGCGGTAACTCGATGGTCCTTGTCTGTTTTGACTTTAGTTTTGTAGTTTGTGGTCTCACCACTGTTCGCTTTCCTGTATTAAAAGCATGATACAACACCAAGTCCTTTTCTACCCATTCATTTGACAGCTTCGGAATTTTAGCCTGTTCGACATTGTCTGCTTTCCATAAGCAGTTGTAAAAATTCAGCGTTTGTTCATTTCTCAGGCTTTTTCGATTAAGCTTTGTTTTGCTTTTTTCTACACCAGCTGGCAGTTTGTAGATAATTTTCTCTCTTCCATTTATTGGTCTTTTTGGTATTGGATCTAAAACGTTTGATGTGTTTTCTAGAGGAGCTAAGGATTTCAGTAGTTTGCTAACTTTCTATCTACGATTTCCTTTGCGTGAGACCAATAGAAGATCAACTTTTCCCTCTCGATCGATTTTAAACAATTCTTCATCTTGCTTCAATTTTGCATTCCTTATCGGTTTTAAAATTAAAAAGTGCTCCGCATTACAAAATTTGAACGCGATGGGCGCAGCGGTAACCATTCGATAAAAGAGTACTATAACCGTGCTCATCTGTCAGTTCGATACTTATCGGTTTTAGAATTAAAAAGTGCTCCGGAATACAAAATTTGAACGCAATCGGCGCAGCGGTAACCATTCGATAAAAGAGTGCTATAACCTAAATATATATCTAAGTTGGTTGTACCATCCTTACCCAAATCTCTCCTCCAAGCGTTGGCCTTTTAAAAAAATTCTTCTCCTTCTTCACGGAAACTGTTACGTTTCTCGCACTTTGATATTGCTAGTATCTGATATCTTTGTTGTAACTGTGACGACGATGATGGCTTCTCAAGCCATTGCTAGTATATTTCATTTTTAATATTTTGCTTGTTTGACACCCACCTGTGCCAATTAGGTTAGGTACAAATGTGATTGCAATAAGTTTTTGTTTCCGTTTTTTTTTCTATTTTCGGGGAGGAATAAGAAGATGATTTTCCTGGTGTTGTTCTTAAGTAGTTGCCGTTAATGATCAAAACGTTGTTGTGGGTCTTCTGTTAGGTCGTTGGCATGAGGATTTGTCTTGCTATCTTTTTCCAACCATTTTTTCTTTGGATTCCTGCCTTGAAAAATCCATTTGCAAATCAGCAGCAGCAGGGAATCCGTTTCGAATCTACAAATCCGTTTTAAAATCTGATTTTTTACGAAGGGCGCATAGAAAATCACTGCAGAACGTTTGTTTGGAATCACTGTCGAAAACACTGAAAAATATAGAACGTTGAAAAAATCACTGGCAACCGTTTCAGATCTTGTGAAAATACGCACTTTCTTTCCCGCGTTTTCTCTCCCTCGTTGCGTCGAACTGTCCATCTGACAACCTCCGACAAAACAGATGTGGACTGGGAGTCGTCGCAACTGACGCGGAATGGAACGCCACATGGCGGCAATGTGCCTCTCCATCTGTCGCCAGTGGCATAGTTTTTCGATGGCCACGGTGGAGGGGCATTTCCAGATGGATATATCTCGAAATGTGTCGGGGTTTTGATTAATATTATGTTTCAAATATTTATATCCACAGATCTAAATATTTGGAAAGAAAAAAAATATTTTCTGCGCAACGATATCCGCACGAAAGATGAAGTCCGCTTGCACTTCGAGGTCATACCCATCTGGCCGGGTGCAAGGGTTCGGGATCGGAATCACTTCGATTCCCGGGCGTAGGCGTCACATTACAGATGTATCGAGATTAACAATTTCCTTTACTCCAAAAAGAAAAAATCATAAATTTTTTATATTTTCAAAAGTGAACTTATTTCTGCACAATTCAAACAGATTCTTCATATACAGACATAATCGTAGAATTAATCCTACATTAAAATTTGGTTTGAATGAATAATTAAATGTACATATGCATTTAACTTGAATAATTTCCTCTTTAAAAAATCAGAATAAGAGTAAAATGAGCAACATTTTTAGCAATTCAACTCTGTAAATATTCACATATATGAAATCTTAATTAAAAATAAAAATTACAATTATTAGGGCCAGCTTGAAATACTAAAAACTTAATTTAATGTTTGAAGTTTGAATTTCGTGTGAAAAGAATGAATAAATATTTGGCAAAATAACTTATTTAAAATTTTTATTTCAATTTCCAAATCAAAATCCTATTTAATCTATTACGCCTAACTCATTGAAAGTAGCTTAAAGAACATTTTATTTATAAATAATAATGTCATTGCAATCGGTTCAAATGACAATCTTACAAAATAGTTTAAGATTTATACAAATAAACGAACTATTAATTCTATGATGCAATTATATTTTTTTGATTAGAATGAATCAGAATTACGATAAGATATTATAAAAAGAAAAAAAAATTTTTTACTCCATCGAGGCTCTTGATGAAAAAGTATATTAATTATTGTAAAATGAGAATTTGAATAATATGAATTGCTGAATGAAATACGACTTTCGTTTTCAGCAAACCATCCTTTTTTCAGCAGGAATGGCCACGAGCGGTAAGTATGCCGTTTCAAGAGTAGGGTTTTAGAAATCCGCGGATGGCCGGTTTCGCATCGCGGTCGGTACGCGGTACCATAATTTGCTTTGCGGTTTTTATCAGAGTAGATTTTTTTCAAGTTCGAGTTAGAGTAGGATATTTTTTGGTACGACGCCAGTGATATTCGGGAACTCGGAATTATATTTATTTTTTGTTGCTGCCTGGATGTATGAAAGAAACACGGAATAAAGTAAGGATAGGTTTCTTTTCCATATTTTAGTTTTGACGCGTTAATACATCGGGCATGTGAACCGGTGGCTGAATTTTTGTATTCCGGACCTAGTCTGCTCGCGCAAGACCCGCGACCGAACATCTCTCCGAACTAGCTAGCTAGGTAGGAGCCACCTCGGAGTAGACTAAGGGTATCCGGACTTGTTGAACTGACGCGTACAGTCCGTTGTCATGTCCCAAGACTTCACGTCTAGACCCGATGAGAGGTCGATTTCGATTTCGTTTGAGCGATTTTAAACGGAAAAACATTACAAGGTCATGTCGAAACTTTTATTTTTTTTTTAATTAGAATTGCCGCGCGGAAAATTGATTTAGTTCAAGATGGAAATATGGTGGGAGACGTCACGTCAAACTTATTTGAAATTTGAATAAACATTTGATACCATGCCAACTTCACGCCACACGTTGCCTTCTTACTCAGGCCCGAAAACGCTACGTCACGTCGTGAATTAACCTCTTCAAGTAGCCTCATCAGCGCCATCTAGTGCTGTTCAATTCAAACAAATTTCTAAAGATTTTTGACAGTACATATGACTGTATGTTAGTTTGAAACTTTATCACTGCTATGTCAACGATTTATTTTAGATATGAGGCGTCGAAGACATTAGCGCCCAAATATATGTATTTCCTTCTCGTTTGTATCATTTCGCCTAAATTTTATCTGACAAATGTCATATTTGACAATCTCAAAAGCCTACTTTCGGCCTACTGAGATGCTGCTTTCAGGTTTTCTGGTCAGCTGTTTGCGGAAATTTAAGGCTACTGAGCAGCTGTTTCCGGTACGGGAAGTGACGTCAGGTACGTTAATCGATTTTCTTATGGGCCTGAGTAAGAAGGCCGCGCCAAATCATGAAACACCTACATCTATCGATGTCTCCGCGAAGCGTGTTTATCGTGTATGGGTCATAGCTTGTACTTCCGAGATGATTGCGATGACAAGATAAAGGTTTTTGCTCTTGCCCGCCTATAAAATCCATTTTACTCGCCCTGATCGAACGTAACGGATACTGATAATTCTTTTCCAAAATAGTAATTTATTATTAGAATGTAAGTTCTTTTTTTACGCTGCTAATTTCAGCAATATTACCAATGCAGGTATTAATAAAGAGTCTGATTTTCAAGGTAGACATCCAAGGTGTTTTTTTAATGGGATCTTTAACATAACCATCTTGCCCATCCATTCCTTAATCATTTGATCTTACTCACCACCTTTGCCGGTATCTAGAAAGCTGGTAAAAGCAAAAACTCAAATCTGCAGGCTCAAAATGCAACGCCCACAATCTTTCAAAAACTGAGTTGAAGGTGATAAGTATTACAGTAAAATTTCGGAAGGTAAACTGAAGAGTCGGTAAGACGTGGAAAACCAACAGTGATGGGAGTAATTGATTAGCGGTGACAGCAATCATCCTTCAATTTAACTTATTTAATCCTACTGCATTGTTTAAAATTTATTATAACTTGCAACCCATTTGCATGCTAATTTCAAGTCAAACTGAAAAGCCTTCACTGATTGTTTTAAGGAGCTCTCGGGCCTCCTAATTTTCCATGAAGAAATGTACACATAGATTTCAAATATATAAACACGATTAAAGAACAGAAGAATTACAAAACTGAACTGTAAAATCATCAACACCATCATCATCGTCTAATCGAACAAAAGTTCTTAAGCACTATTTTGAAATGGACGGTCTGCCCGCTATATTTTGATGAAGCTGCAATCATTAAATGTAACAAGCTCAACGTTTGCGAGTCTCGGAAATATTTTCGTACAGAGATTCTGATAAAATAATCGTTTTATCTATGCCAAGTTTTTTGCAAGTACATACTCAATTCAAAGTTAGTGATTCGGTGCCAAAGTGACCAAATACTGTGCAAAGATTTTGTTAGCTTAATCGTGGATGTACCAAACCGCGCCAGGGTGATGGACGTTTTCCCTGCGAAATAAAACTATATGTGAAAGTGTCTTGACTACTCGTACACCTAGTGATATTCTGCAAAGTAATCTGCCAAGCGTATTCACAAACTTTATCTAACACACTAGCTAATCTCTTTCGCACTGTTTATGTTAGAATCAAACTTTAGAAGTCTCCCTGGACACCAAATAAAAGTCGAAGCTTTTCGAGAGCAGAAGTGACCACTTGAACTCAACGGGAATAGTGCACTTATAATTGGACAACAATGGCGTAAGTACTCTTTCAAGAATTCCAGATGAACTTCAAAAGCAAGTGCCTAGCAGTATTTTAATCGCACATAATTGAGCATAGTGAGAATTTCATAGACTATTTACCAAGACGGCACATATGCACATAACACCCATAATTCTATGATCTTGAGACTTATGACTTTCTTAAGAATTTCCATGGAAATATTTGCGTTTTTCGTTAAATACTACTTCCGTTTGATAGGAATAATAATTTATGTAAGTCTGCTGGCAAACAAATTAGATAAATGAGCACACATGCATAAAATTAGTCGTAAATTATGGTCATGAATAAACTTTCCGCAACCGTATGAATAAAAAGTACGGAGTAATTTATTTTGTGGTCTTCGCAACAAACAATTACTTTAATATAGCTCCATGAGCTTTTGATAATATTTATTTTTTGGCCATTTGAAATTTCGACTCCAAGGGTATACTTTTTTAGGGTGGCGAATTTGTGAAATTTATGAAAATAATCATGGTGATTCAAATAAAAGATGCGTCTTTCAAAGTATTAAATCCAAATAAGAACACTTTCCTTCAAATAAGAAACTACCTTAGCCCAACATAAGGATACACACCAGTATTTCCTTTTTGATTTTTCCGTATTTTCGTTGTACTTTTTATAGGAGCCGGCTTAGATTACACCTCCGTACACTGTTTTACACTCTTGCAGTTAAGTTTTTATTTATTAATTTTACACACACTATAATGTTTATTAAAAAAAGGTACAAAACATAAAAAACTAAATCAAGTTGGATAGACAGAACTACGCTCATGTCAAAAGGGTTTTGTTCTCAACATACAATATGCAGACACCAATAATAAGTAAATTGATGTAAAACTTTAACGACATCTACAACAAATGCATACTCATTTGAAAAGGAAAACCATTGTTACTCCATTTTAACCTGACGCTATTTTGTTGCAATGTTAATAACAACCATTGACTGAATTAAGTCTTAAAGACGTTCTAGTTATCCATTTTATCTGAAAATTTAGAGAAGACCCAATCAAATGTGTAATGTCTGATTCGATGGAAAGCCCGAATGATAAAAAAACTGTATATCATTTTTATTATAATAGGACTTTCAAATGGCTATAACTACCGTAAACACACTTCGATTTTATTGAAACTTACAGAGTATAAGGACTCAATATGTCTTCATTTAGACAATCAAAGTGCCATCAGTGTTATTAAAAATATAAACTTTTCTGGAACTGCTTAAATTTTATTGAATTTTAAAGGTACCCATATGAATTTACTGGGAAAATGTTATATTTAATAGTTCTACTATTATTAACAAAGTTGAGTGAATTTGAACTTCTAAGGTAGATATTTCTTATTTTTATAATATAAGAACCTACCTTGAAAATGTACGTTTTCATCAAAAATGCAGAAGTTGGGGAAAAATAACCCAAATTTACCCTATATTCACATTTAAAACGCCACCATTTTGTTTTACGATTACTGATATAACTCATTGAATGAATTCTTAAAGATATTCATGATCCTAACAATCCCATAATGTTGGAGTCGATTGCTCCATAGCTATGTATTTTTGATGTAATCCAGGAAAATTCAAACCATCATAACTTCGCTACATATTAGGTTGTTCGATAATTAATGTTATTTTTAGGGTTTTGTACTAAAATACAAAACCTTTTTGAAATCAGGACTTGCGTCCGTCTGTCCGTCCACCCGTCCGTCTGTATGTCACAGCAGTTTTTCTCTGAAACTATAAAAGTTACGGCCATGAAACCTTGTAGAAAGGTCATAAGTGGTGACTTCTTGAAAGTTTTATGGTGAAACATTGTTTCAAAGAACTTTTAAGGGGGTCTCCCATATAGCGAGGTAACCTTTCAACATTGGCAGTCGAGAAGGGTGTCATTGAAAAGGTCTTAGTAAGATCTTTTCAAAACGTGTCTTAAAATTTCGGTATTATAACCGGGAGGGGGCAAGGGAAGGGGAAATGTACGAAATTGATGTACATATATATATATATATATATATATATATATATATATATATATATATATATATATATATATATATATATATATATATATATATATATAATGAGGTTTGTTTCATGTAGGAATAACACACGAATTGTTTCTCTGGAATTAACAAAGTTTTATTTTCATATAGAAAACTTACATCATTAAATTTAAAGTTAGTATTAATCCTACCTGGAATTAACAAAGAAACAACATTCGATGTTGTTATTCACACTGTTGTTTCTTCTTCTTAATAACGTTTACGTTAACAATTTAATCTTTATGATTTTAATATTGTATTGTGTTCTGTCTGAAGTCTGACAGCTTTCATCTTACTGATTGCCACCTACAATAATTGGTCTAACTTTCCGACCTGTCAAGTTAAATACAATGGTTTTCTTATAATAAGTGAACTGACTTATCGAAGCGTGGCGCTAAATTTATTTCATTTTATTTATTTATTTATTTATTGCCAGACAAGGTATCATTTAAAAAAACACAAAGATATTACAATTTATACATTAGGTTACTTAATGATCTACTGTATCCGGGAAGAGCAGGATTGTGTAATTATGGACTTGAAAAGGGACTTGGAAATGGTTGGGGAATAATGATTGCTAAATTTGTTAAATGTTTAACAACATTTATTTATTGGCGCGTTATCCGCATATATGGTCCGATGTGTTCTTGTGGTGAACATAGGAGAATTTCTGGTAACTCTAGAAGGGTTATTCAGCCGTACGTTCTCGGAAATAAATTTCACGTTAATATTACCCCTAAGCGCATCGAAAATTAGGCATAAGGACAACGCAGTACGCCTAGAAGCTAGTGATGCCATATTCAATATTTGGAGCCGGTTATCGTAGGATGGAAGGCTATGGAAATCTCTGGGATCATAGAGGGACCTTAGGGCAAAGAGTAAAAATTGTTTTTGTACCGGCTCGAATCTAATTTTATGAATGTTGTAAATTGGGTCCCAGATCAAACAAGCGTATTCGAGAATGGAACGAACAAGTGAAGTGTATAGCGATTTTGTTGCCCAAATATTCTCGAATTCTTTGGCTCTCCTTATGATGAAACCTAGCATCCTATTAGCTTTAGAGAGGGCTTCGTCATGTTGAAGATTGAACCGAAGCTGTGTGTCTAAGATTACGCCAAGATCTACTATGCTCTCAACTCTGCTCAAACTCGTGCTTTTGATTTGATAATCGTTAAGGATGATTTTTTTTTTCTGGAAAAACTTATGACATGGCATTTATCCAAATTGAGTGCAAATTGATTATCGTTGCACCATTGGCGCAAAATATTTAATTTGAATTGAAGTAAGGAAGCGTCAATATGCGATTTTATAATGTGATATACCTTCAGATCATCGGCATAAAAAAGGTGAGGTATATCGGATAGTGCCGCTGAAAGGTCAGATATGAAGATATTGAAAAGTAATGGACCCAGATGACTACCCTGAGGAACCCCAGAGAGGACATTAATTTTCTTCGATAAGCGACGTTGGAACTTGGCATATTGGATGCGGTTTTTCAAATATGAATGAATCTAGTTAAGCGGTGGGCCAGTGATTCCAAAACTATGCAGTTTTTTTTATCAATATTTCATGATTCACGCGGTCAAACGCCTTGCTGAAATCGGTGTATATGGCGTCGATTTGGCTACCTTTTTCCATCGCACATAGAATGTCTGACGTCAACACGACAAGGTTGGTGGTAGTAGATCTGCTTTTCCGGAAACCATGTTGCTCATCGTTGAGATAAGGTTCAATAAGAGGTGAAATTTTATCGCATACAATCTTTTCAAAAAGCTTCGGTATGGAAGATAACGTAGCAATTCCCCTATAATTTTCAACAGACCGCTTTTCGCCTTTTCTATGGATTGGTATTATATGAGATGGTTTCCAATGTGAGGGGAAAACACCGCTCGAAAGCGATTTATTAAAAATGAGGAAAAGAGGGAGGGACAAATTATCTTTACAGAGGGCCAAAAAACGAGGGGGAATGAGATCGGGGCCAGGTCCTTTGTTCAAATCAAGAGCTTCGATGGCTTGCATATTTCCTCTTCAGATATCGAAATACTATCGATCTGTGCTCTTGGTGCTATTTCAGAGGACGGAAGGTTTTGAGAGTTTCTAGGATTGCAGTAGATTCCTTGGAAAAAATCAGCAAAAAACTCACAGATTTGCTCTGGAGAAGAAGAGATAGAATCATTGTATTTCTTTGCTGAAGGGTAACCATGTATCTTACGTTTTACGTTGACGAATTCGAAAAATTTTCTAGGATTCCGAGTGATTTCTTCACCTACAACATTTATGTAGGATTTATATGCTTCTCGAGATTTAATTTTAAACTCATTAGCGAGCTCGTCATATTTTCTCTTAAACTCTTCGCCAACGTTGTTACCATTTTTTAATATTTTATATAGCTTGTTACGTTGGTTTCGTAAACGCCTGAGGTCACTTCCCAGCCAGGGTTCAGAAACCTTGTCTTTTTTCTTAATTTTAGGTACAAATGAATCAACAGCGTTAAGAATGATTTGATAAAAGGTGGATAAGGCTTGATCCAAGACTAATGTTGAAAAAGTACCAGTCCAGTTGAAAGTTGATAGAAGGCTGTTAATATTGTTATAATCGCCATTACGAAAGTCATATACAATCTCATTATTGTAAGAAATAGGGTTTACTGAATCAGGAGTGGAAAGTTCAACAGAAAAGGCGGAGTGATGAATTGTGTTGGAAAACAGGTGCTCGCTTTCATCAGTTGGATTAACCACTACTTCGTCATGTGCATTTGTGAAAATGAGGTCTAACCAATTTCCGTTTTGGTTGGGGATAGGAGCGGTTTGCTGCAAATCATTGCCATATAGGGTGCTCACTAAGTTAAAGTCGTTACTGGCTAGAAGATTAACGGGAAGAAGATTACCACGTTCATCGGTTACGAATTTAATGTTTGGCCGATTAAAGTCACCAGTTATAATGACTCTGTCTTCTTCATTAATTCCGGCAGTAATTCCAACTATGCAATCACATACAACATTATAGATAATTTCGACAGATTCTGGAGGTAAGCATGATTTTGGAGGGACATAGAAGACGCCAATATATACAGAAATTTTCTGCAGCTTTATTTGCACTATTTTATGCTGGAATAATGAATTTGATAGCGTCTCGACGGGCTCACTAAGGAGAGAGTTATGTACAGCAATCAATACACCACCTCCACGTCTTTGTCCAGTACTAAGGAAATCTCTGTCGTCTCTGTAAATGGACCAATTATTGTCCAGAATCTCCTCATTTTTGTGAGAGTCATTTAACCATGTTTCGGTCAGGGTAAGTATATTAAAATGGCAAGATTTTGCATCAAGAAACAGTTGGGGCAGTTTATTACGGATACCACTACAGTTGTGGTAAAACTGTTTAAGACTATGTTGAATAGACTTATGAAAGGGGACGAAAAAATTTGTGTTGGTTTTCTCTTGTCCTTTGTAGTGAAGAGATATAACTGGAACTAACAAAGGAAGCATAGGTCTCAAGATCTTTTTTCGCCTGGTCTATGGTCACACCCAATTCTTCATGATAGGAAAAATTTAAGTTCCGAAGGGCGTCAAGATTGACCGGAAGGCCTTCTCTTTGAATAATGATGTTGAGACTAGTCCTCGTTTTACCTTCAATACAGGTTGTTTCCGGTGCTTTATGCATGTAGGAGAGGTAAAGGCGAACACATTCATAAATTTTGTGCTCTCTGAGCCTTGAAATAAGGTACCTTTTCTCCAGATCGTTACTCGAGACAATAGTGGCCTTAACAGTGGGTGGCAAGAGTGGATCTAGATATGATTTGCTCTTGTTTGAAGTGGTTGATAAAGTTGGCAGTCTGGATGAGCTCGTGGCTGGTGGTATTTGGTCTTCACCACGCACGAAATTACTGTACCTAGTTGTTGAGATGGATGTTTCAGGTATCGAGGACGGATCTTTAGTCATCTCATCGACACTCGATCGCTATTTTCCAGAAATTTTATGTGGTTGGCCACAAATCTCCTTAGAACTCTTCAAATGAAGAGATAGTACTTTCCTTACATCTTCCCCCTAAGATAAAAATTTTGGTACAAAAGTTTAAGTATAAAATCATATAAGGTCATTTGTAATTTCTTCAGTACTTTCTTCATCTGCTTTACATGGAGTTGGAATGAGTTTAGAGATATGGAGCAAATTTGATTCTGATTTTATGTGTCCTGTGTCAATTTCATACATTGAGTTTCATATTTTCTTCAAAATCTTGTAAGGGCCAATCCTTAATTCATCTAATTTTTTCCGATTTAGTCGATTACCATTTTCAATGTATACTAGATCCCCGACATTGAAGTCATAATCTGTTCTGTTTTTATCATATAATTTCTTATTATAATCATGGTGTTTGGTACTGTTCTTGAAGGCAATTGTCCTATCATTTTCAACGTTATTATTATCTTTCTTCTTTCTTAATTCATTTGGTAATATTGAGGTGTCTTCACCTTGTAATAAATATTTTGGACTGAATTTAGTGACTGTGTGTTCCGTTTCGTTGTATTTTTCTACACAGATATGTGCTATAGTTGTCCATGCACATCTTTTATTTTCCTCATTTATTGCACATCTGATTTTATTTACTAGAGTTTGTTTCAATCGTTCATTTATGCCGTTAGGGAATGGTGCATTGACTGCAGTGAAAATTATCGTGATGTTCTTTTTTTTCTAGGTAGTTTTTGAATTCTTTGGAATTTATGCCTGGATATTGATCTGTTAAAATTATCTCTATGTTATGATCTTTGAGCACGTTTTCTGTCAGTTTAATGAAATCACTTGCGTTTTGTGTTTTTGATGTTAATATGTAAGCAAATCTTGTAAAGTGATCTACTAGTAGATGTAAACATTTCTCTGTGGATCGGGAACCACCGAATCCCCCTATTGTATCTATAGAAACTATTTCAAACGGTTTTCGTGCAGGACCAAGGCGTGACATTAGACCATTCTTGTCTTGGTGTCTTGATTTATTTTTTATACAAATCTCGCAAATTTTGCACGTTTCTTTATATTTTCCGATATGTTTTCCGCTGTATTAATCCAAAGTTTTCTTGTTTGTCCCCTTTTAGTTAACGTTTTCTTTACCTTAGCAAATGCTGACGTCTTCGTTATTGCCGCACGCTTCTGTGCAAATAAGTAATTATTTGGCATCGTATAAGTCCTGCCGTCTGGTGTGCCAATTGAGGTTATGCACAGCACGTTCGTCTTTGGCTCTTCTGCGGAACCGAACATCTTGAATGTGAATTGCAGCTTGTCCATCGTGATTACAACGTGAATGTTGTTTTATAATGAGGTTTTTTCATGTAGGAATAACACACGAAATGTTTCTCTGGAATTAACAAAGTTTTATTTTCATATAGAAAGCTTACATCATTAAATTTAAAGTTAGTTTTAATCCTACCTGGAATTAACAAAGAAACAACATTCGATGTTGTTATTCACACTGTTGTTTCTTAGTTAATTTACAATAACGTTTACGTTAACAATTTAATCTTTATGATTTTAATATTGTATTGTGTTCTGTCTGAAGTCTGACAGCTTTCATCTTACTGATTGCCACCTAAAATAATTGGTCTAACTTTCCGAATCGTTGTTAACTACAATGGTTTTCTTACAATAAGTGAACTGACTTATCGAAGCGTGGCGCTAAATTTTAATGAAGAGATAGTACTTTCGTTATATATATATATATATATATATATATATATATATATATATATATATATATATATATATATATATATATATATTTTTTTTTTTTTTTTTTTTCATGAAAACCCAAAGAATATAAAAGTAGCTAGGTCGATTTGAAATGCATATCAACCATCAACACGTGTTATTGTTGTTATAACTCCATACTTTTGAAACGGCGATCGCTCACATGTTATGATTTGGTTTCCATGAAATTTCGTAGGCTTTTAAGGGAAACCCGCCTTAAAAAATTTTGAAATAAAGTTTTGGGGGACCACCTCTTCTGACCTTTTTACCAACTTTGAGCTTTGCAGCTTCTATAGTTTCTGAAGAAACTTCTTGTTTCCTACGGATGGGCGAGCAAACGAATCGATGGACAGGAGGATGAATGGACAGACAGGACGCGAAACTAGTACTGTTTTGTAAAATTTCTTTCACAAGGCCCTAAAAACCGTGCAGGTACATCCAATAGCAAATAACTAGAGGTTGAAGTTCATTGAACGTTGCTAATAATAGTAGAATCTAGCATTTTCGTCAGTAAAAATAAATAAGTATCATCAAATCGGGTGCAATCAGCTATTTAAGTAGTTCTTCAAAAGATATGAGGAAGCTTGATGCCCTAAGGAAATCTTGCATACATGGTGCGGGAAAGACAGATGAGATATTTTGGGCACTCTTCCCCGCCTATCCTGTCTGTGTCGACGCTGCCTCCGGTGAAATAGCAGTCGAGTGCCCACTCTTCACACAGCTGGAGCTGGAACAGGCAGTCCTTTCACTGAAAGTGAGGGAGGCTCCAGGTCCAGATGGTACTCCAGCTGAGGTGTCGAAAATCGTCGATCACCATTGTCTTGACTCGCTGCACAATCAATGCCTTCGGGACGGGGTTTTCCTGGTACGAAAGAAGGTGGCGAAGCTTGTGCTGGCCAGAAAGGAGAAGGGAAACCCTAGATAGCCATCTGCATACCGCCCGCTATGCATGCTAGACACGACTAGGAAAGTGCTAGAGAGACTCATCAAGGGAAGACTCATTGACGCTATTCGTGCTGCTGCGGACCCATTTCCTCAGCTTTACGGCTTTAGAGCAGGACGCTCCACCATTGATGCGATTACAGAGGTGGTGAGCATGGTCCACAAGGAAGAGGCATATAGCCGCACCAAGCGACGGATCGTCTTGTTGGTGACACTTGAGATTAGGAATACCTTCAACTCCGCTAGACGGGGGGATATTCTGGATACGTTGAAAAGCCCTTTTCAAGCTCCAGAATATCTGATGCGTCTTTTGAGGGAATGCCAGAAGGACCGAAGCCTGCTTTACGATCCGACATAGGGCCAACAAAGGATGAATGTTACATCGGGTGTTGCCGAGGATGTGGAACGTGTCTTAGAACGAGCTACTGAGATGCCAGGTGAGTCATGCGGATAATGTTGCGGCTCTGGTCACTGGAAGCACTGTTGAATAAGCGCAACTGAGGCTAAGTATGCTAAGGCGCCGAGTGAGAGACTGGATGACTGCGCGCGAGTTTAGTTTAGCACTGGAAAAAACCAAAGTGGTCATCTTGACAAAAAACGAATCCCTAGAGTAAGGATGATCAGTTATAGAGACATACTAATCAAATCAAAGCCAGCGATGAAGTACCTGGGGCTATTGATCAACTCGAAGGTGAGTTTCTCTGAGCGAATCTGGACAACGGCTGAGAAGACTGCCACGGGATTATCGGCTCTGAGTCAACTTATGGCCAACGTAGGGGGCCTAACCCAAAAAGAAGTCGCCTCTTGATGAGTGCCGTAGGCTCAGTTCTACTGTGCGGAGCAGAAATATGGAGCGACACTCTTAGTAAGGAGATACACCGAAAACGCTTGGCACAGGAGCATCTTCGTATCCGACAGTCTCTGAGCCGGCGATGAGAGTTATTGCAGGCGTGATACCTATTGCCCTCGTCGCTAGATAGTGCCACGTTATTCACATGCGCCGAAACAAGGGAGATGGTTGTCCGCGCAGAGAGACAGTGCTCACTCGACGATTGGCAACAGTCTTATATGAATTATGCAAATGTAAGGTGAACTGTGCGCCTTATCCCAGATGTGAGACCGTGGCTAAATCGAAGGCATGATGACACTGACTTCTATCTGACCCAGCTTTTGAGTGGGCATGGGTGCTTTAGTCTTACCTGCATAAAATTAGTAAGTCACGGTCCGCCGATTGTCGGTTTTTCCCAGGAGAGGAAGACAATACCTGCCACACCGATTTGTTGAGGTGGATTTCCTTTGATTCGTGAGGAACCCAAACATCCAGTTTGTTTACGCCACGAGGCTGTTGTAAGGGCAAATAAATGGTTGGTTTCAATATGTTGAGCTTCATTGCTATCTCTTAAGTTGTCATACGTCGGTTAGTTTCAATGAACGCCTTTATTTTGTCGTCATCTGTAGTGACTGGACGACCAGTATGTGGTGCATCTTGCATATTACAATTTTCAGAACAAAAGCGAGCAAACCAATGCTGAAACTACCTTACTGAAAAGCAGTTCTTACCATAAACTTCATAAAATTTCTTTCGAGGTTGCACTGCATTTCTGCCCTTTCGGAAGTAAACCAATAAATTATGCCGATACTGCTCTCTGTGATTGTCCATTTTCAAGTTTTTTTTTGTTTACTAATGACGGCTAGTTGTTGACTAAAAATAGTCTAATCTTTAAAATATTATATAATAATATAAGCTACGCAATCACTACTAAACGAAGTATGCAGTTCACGTCATCTACTTGTATGAGAAAAAAAAACATGAGTTATCGAACAACCCAATACTGAATCTTCTGAAATTTTCGCCAGGGATTAGTTATACAAGTAGCCATCTGAATATTAGATTTCATTGGCTTCAAATGCACCTTGATGATTTTATACAAAAAAAAAATATATAAAATTTATAAATCATACTATTACTGACAAATTTCATCGAATTTTGACTTTGAGGTATTTTTATTATTTTACTTATAAGGAGCTACCTTCACGAATTTTTAAGATTTTTCGATCAGCAGTTCAATTGCGAGGGTAAAGATAATTTTTTCATCTTCTTCCTCTTCCCCTGCCTACCTAGTTATCAATTGTCACTGCCGGTTGTCGACACCATTGAGTAATTAAATAATACTGGAGTGGACAACCACGTGACAATATGGTTGCAACAACCCCTGCGACCACTTTTCCTACTGCTACGCTCTTGTTTACAACCTTAGAGAGAGCCAAATTGCACAAGCAAACATGGCTGCTGCTCAATGTAAACAAATTTTCATACAATGCCAAAAATTTGCTTTCTATTTGAAAAACCTTCAGCATTGTATGAAAAACATGCAAAACATTAATATAATAACTACTCACTTGTGAAAGGAAACACGTACACATACTTTTCCACTATGATTTTTTCACGAAGGCACTACACATTTCATTTTGAAATTCTAACTTAATTACACAGTGTCACACATTAAAGTACCTTGAATCACAAACTCCAATCGAATGTTTAAACACTTGGAACGAATTTAGATCGCGAACACTTTCCATAGTTTTAATATCGGATAAAATTCGCGACGAAACTTGCAAACTGGCCAATTTGGCGTCCAATTCGCATCAGTCAACTTGACAGTCTGTTCACACCTAGTCAGCTTTTGGAGCAAGAAAGTGACCAGCAAGAGGCAGACGGGGAGGAAATGACAGACTGTTCACTTGGAAGAGAACAGAAACCGGTCGCATGCTCTCTCATGCATTTTATATGAGCTTAGCCCATCCAGTTCTTATTAATCTTAGGTCGACACCGTGCACTGTAATTCCAAACGTGTTATTTTCAAACGAGAGTGCCATTTTCAGCCATGTAGACACTTTTAACACGAATCATCCATTTTCATTAAACAGGAAACGCGTGTTAATTTCACACGGCAAAACCAGTCGATTTCACACGGGATACATGTGTTATTTTAAAACGGGACACGTGTGTTATTTTAACACGGCATTCACGTGTGTAAATCCAGGATTCGATATTAGATTTTTGTCTATACTGTTTTTCAATGTGTTTTTCTAAACACAATGCTATTCCGTTAAATTTTACGATGCGTTCATATACACACATTGAGAGCAAATTGTTATTGGCTAAATTCTAAAGTAGACATTTTCCCCTGAAATGTTTACGTGAGAGAACTAAAAAGATTAGCTTTTGACTCAGATGATTCGGAAGCAGTATAAACAAAAGTATAATTTCAAATTCCGGATTAACATGTGTATATGCACTCACCTTAACTTCAAATAGCCAATTTTTTCTCGGAACCATTAACTTTCATCTTTGAAGGTTTGATTAGATTATCGCTACCCTAACATTTCGATGAAAATTCAAGAAAAATTTTAATGTCCAGGATGGCTTGAAAGTTACTTCTGAGCTTGAAAGTTACTTCTGAGCTTGAAAGTTACAATATTAAAACACATAGAGGAGCGAATCATAAAAGATTATTACGAACACATAAAGCAGAAACTAAAAAAATTTTTACTGAAGAAAGTCAATAAGTGTATTAAATAAAGCCTTGATAAGAACTTTGCAAAATAAATCTTAAACCGGCCATTCTTGCTACAACGAGCGCATGGAGAGGGGAAATATGGTACTTGTGCCTATAGACATCAAGCTACCTTATGTAATAATTTAACGTCATTTCTAGGCACAACATGCTGCCAATTTACCATATGATCATTAATTTTATCCGTTAATGCAAGAGGATCACAGCGGAAACTTTAGATTATTACGAACACATAAAGTAGAAACTTGTGGTAGAGTCCCACAAAATTCTATAATGCTTTTAGAATGTGATAATGAAAGTTATCCAGATTTTGGCCAGATCAACGGAATTTTTATCATTAATAATAATGCATATTTTGTTTACGGTCACTTATGAACATTATCATTTGACGATGTGTTAAACGCTTATTCTTTAGCAAAGCTTGCACCAAGAGTAGGAATAGTATACTTTGTGATAAGAAGAACAATCTGTTAAATGAACACAATTGTGGTCGGTATTAATTAAATGTTTAATAAGTGATGGACCGCAAACAATTAAGTTTCAAATAAAACCAGTATTCAATTACATTGATTTAATTGCACTTAGGGTGCTGCAAATTTGTTTTATTTTAAACGATACGTATTGCCGTTTTGCTGACCATCTTCACCGCTAGACGCGAAAGTACTAGTGAAACAATTATAACAAAAACAAAGACATTAGGTAATAAGAGTTAATTTTAACATATATAATTCAGTGGGGTTAAATGAAATATAAATTGCCGGACTATCGTCAAAATTACATAAAAGCTCTGTTATGTTATTTCAACATATTATAAGTTGTAGTAATGGATACAAACGCTAATAAAGTTAACCGTTAATAAATATTACCTTGCCAAATTAAATGAATTTGAATTTATTAGGCCATTGCCGATATTTACTAAATTGTCCGTTCTTTCAATAATTTATTTATAATTTCTTGTCATTTTTGGTGGGCTTTATAAAACTTAGAATTGATGAACAGTGATCCCAATAAAATCCTGAGCATTAGCCAATATCTCTCATAATCTTTAACCTTTAATCTCAGATGAATAAGAACTAGATGGGCGAAGCTCATATAAAACACATAGGAGAGTATATGACTGGTTTCTGCTCTCTTCTAAGGGATGCGTCTGTCATTTCATCTCCGTCTGCCTGTTGCCGCTCACTTAACATATTTGTTCCAGAAGCTCACTGGATTGGATCTGTCTGTCAATTTGACTGATCCAAATTAAATTTGGAATTTTATCCGATGTTAAAACTGTGAAAAGTATTCTCGATCTGAATTCATTCCAAGGGCTTAAACATTCTATTGTGCTTTGTGATTCGAATAACTTTAACGTGTGACCCTATGAAATTACTTTACAAATTCAAAGTGAAATATGTAGTGCCTTCGTGTCAAAATTATAGTCGAAAAGGATCTGTAGGTGCTTCCTTTCACAGATAAGTAGTTAATATGTTAATGTTTTGCATATTTTCGTCATAATGCTGAAGGTTTTATAAATAGAAAACAAATTTTTAGTATTGTATGAAAATTTGTTTTCATTGAGCAGCAGCCATGTTTGCTTGTGCAATTTGGCTCTCTGGTAGGTTGTAAACAAGAGCATAGCAGTAGGAAAAGTGGTCGCAGGCCACGTGGCTGCCCATGGTCACGTTGCTGTCCACAAGTGAAATTAGGACAAATTCCCGAGAAATATTTTGACCTTATCTTGACTATCTGGAGACAAGCTTTCCCCTAAATCTTATATATTTACGAGTGAAGACCGAATACCATATTTGGGTGTACGTAGCTATAAATCGTTAGTGTAGATTTCCTCCCATTTTACGTGCAATTGTTGTCAAACTAAAGTCACCACGAATTTTTTTTCGTGGAATATCGATGCTTTAATAACAAAAAGGTTCAATGATGCCAACACAAAGAGATCAATAATCAAAATTAAAGAAAAACAAAGCAACAAATACGAAGGGTTACTGCCGATCAATCCTAGTGATAGTGAATTTATATATACAAAAATAATTAATTTGAAATCTAGAAGTGAGGCACAGTTCAAATCACCAAAATTTTTAATGTTACCAAAATTGATATAATTCAAAACAAAGAAGGACACTAACATCTTGAAGTCCGCAAGGCGAGAATAATATGTTTCTAATATTTAAAAATCGTATCCTATCATCCATTAAGGATTTCCTTGCTTATTTAAATCAAAAGCTCGTTCAACCCCACATTGCTTGGGGGAAAACTAAAGGACGCAATCACCCATATATAGATCCAGCAGGAGGGAGGGTGCATGGTCGGTATGCCGTTGCAAGGGTAGGGTTTTAAGAAATCCGCGGATGGCCAGTTTCGCGTCACGTGCGGTACGCGGTACCTTTGTTTGCCTTGCCTTTTTCTTAGCGTAGCGTTCTTGGGGTTTGACTTAACGTAGTTATTTTTTGGTATCGCGTCGGTGAATTTCAGGAGCGCGAAATGAAACTTAGTTTTTGTGATTGACTGGAAAAATGAAAAGAATACGGAATAAAGTAAAGTAGGTTTCCCTTCCGTATGTTTGAATTGTTGACGCGTTTGAAACGGACATTTAATGGTGGCTGATCTAGGCTCCGATCTAGCTGGCCGATAAGCAGCCACCAAGAAATGGATTACGGGTGCACGGACTGGTTGACCGGTTGGTACCATTCGTTGGCACGACTCAGACTCCACGTCTAGAGCCAATGAGAGGTCGGTTCCGACTTCGTTCGCACGACTTTAGACGGAAAATCATTACAAACTACTATCATAATCGATCAGTTATTCTTCAATATATTTTAAGGCTGTCAACGGCAAGTTGAAGTTTACTTTAGAACTACTATCTCGCCGTTAACCAACCTGTCAGTTACTAGTCATGCACTAAATTGAAAAATGCATGCACTTTGCTAGACATAATCAGAGGGCTAATTTGATAGTAAATTTAGTCGACTTTCAATGTCCTCTCGGAATCGGCTATATATGCTTTTGCGTTATTATCCATTGTCGTAGAGGTGGCCGTAGCAATTACTCCAAAACAAACAGCTTTCTCCACCACGGTAGTAAAATTCCTTATCACTCCTCTTTTGTTCAATAATGGCCACTTATCAGAATTTATTTTTCTCTTGATGATAC
Organism: Odontomyia ornata; assembly: GCA_963969285.1. Classification (NCBI taxonomy): domain Eukaryota; kingdom Metazoa; phylum Arthropoda; class Insecta; order Diptera; family Stratiomyidae; genus Odontomyia; species Odontomyia ornata. The sequence goes on from OZ017738.1 coordinate 116,845,051, forward strand.
TGCTGAGATTTCGAATTTCTTGTCGGACATCCCTTCAACAGAGCAGTGCTAGTCTGATTCAGTTCCGAATAAGATTCACTCTCTTTTGGAAATATTTCATTGACATTCCACTCAAATGTCAAGATTGACAGCATGTTCAAAACAAGAATAAGTGGCTAACGATTCCAGATCACCCAATAAAACACCCTGATAACCATGCGGTAAGCTGATCCAAAACTGTCCAGCTCTTACCACCTTTGTTCAGGATAGTTTAGGCTCTCATCACCAAAACTTTGTGCACATCATTTGCAAGCGTTTTCGGATACTCGCATGACTCTTTCGTGCATAAAGTACCTGTACACAAGATATGATGTATGCGCCCAGGAACCAACAGCTTTACTACTGCTACAATGTGGAATGTAGGAGTGCTCTCTGTCCAACGTACGATCGTCGTTGTTCATCTGAAAATTCCGTCGCCAAGACTTTCGACTCCTCCCGCCAAAATTTGCTGTCAAACTGCTAATTTCTTTTTGATCTTTGAGTTGACAGCTACACAATTGGCTCCCATTACCACAACCCATGTTAAGTAAAAGCTTGTGGCTTTGCTTTCCGCAACCTTTCCAAGGCAAAAGCCTGTTACTACATACTCATGTCAAGAATCCTCCATTGAACACCAATATTTTTTTTCCTCTGCCTCTACTTTCCTCAATATTCATTCGGAAGCTATTGAACGGCTTTTATTCTAACGTCTTACCAACGTAATTATTGGTTGCGTTTGCTGATGATCTGATCGTCTATACGGCAGACCAAAAGGCTACAATAGTTCAGAGGAATCTTCAAAAAATGGTTAATAACGTGCAGCTCTACACCAACAATTGGCGAATGTAAATCAATGCGGAGAAGTGCAAAACAATTTTGTTTCGGACAACGCTGCAAGGGATCAATCAAGACCTGAAACGCAATTGGAATAATTTCCACATTATGGCAGGTGAAGATACTTCAGAACGGGTTCCACATAAATTCTGTATTCGATACCTTGGTGTTCATCTCGATCAGTATCTTTACAATCTCAACATGTCAAAATCATGCTCAGTTAAGCACGAAGTGTAGTCATGGCTCTTCGACGACTCTTTAATTCCGGATACATTGATCAAAACGTCAAAGTTATCTGTTACAAGACCCTGGTGCGACCAGTTTTTACATACGGATGTCAGATCTGGTAGAACCAAAGTGCTAGTACTATGGAAAGATTAAGAGAAACATATTAGGTGTAGGATAAATTTGACTATTGTGTTGTAATTATAAATCATTTTTGAATAGTGTTGGTTGATTTTTTTATCCTTTTTTCAATTGAATCATAAATTATGTAATAATTTTAATTAATTTGAATATGCTATTGATTTTCGATTAAATGTGTTTCATTGATAACGTATAAGTTTGGAGAGCCATTTGGGCCATTAAGTTTTCGTATATTTATTGTATTTGGAATTTGCTTTATATTCTTTGAAAATTTATAATAATTAGTCTTGAATAAAGCCCATTTGGTTTTTACTTTGAGCGTAGTTCCAAGAAAAGGCTAAACTTGGAAGCTTTAAGAATCAAGGCATCGAGCAACGAAGTTCCCGAAGTAACAAATTTCAACTTCTTTGTTTTATTTATTTTTTTTTAATTTATTTTAATGATTTCGAATTATCACTTTTTCTCCATTTCAATTTTAAAGTTTTTATCTTTTCACTTTAAGTTCAGTTTCCAATTGATTTTCCAACTTTCACTAAAAATGTTCACTATTTTGACTTTCCTTTGATTTCAAATGAAAATTTCACTCGTTTTGTACTTTCGCGATAAAGATCCCCTTATCACACCAGTTTGCGCGTTTCAAGTTCACAGCCTATATCTTATGATTTTCGTGAAGATAAATGATAGAGTCACCCTATAATCCGAATTTTCATTGTCACACTGTTATTTATCGTTTATGTACTTCATAACCTATTTTAAATAAAACGTCACTTCTGTCATAGTCACCAAACCGGCCACACGTATTTACCTTCTTCTCTGCTAATAGGTTATGGGCCCTCGCGAAAAAATAGAAGTTCTGAAAATGTTTAGCGTTTTTGTTGAATTTTCATACAAGTTAAAAAATGTTAAAGTGCGAAAGTTGATAGACTCCTCGGTAGGAAAAACTACCCGACATGGGAAATTGCTGTGCAAGCGTTCTTAGATTTGGATAATCTTTGGACAACGACAATTGATTATGAACTCGATGAAGAAGGAAATCCCAAAACCGCTGTCGATCCTGAGAACGATCGACGAGCAAAAAGTAAGTTGACTTTAATGATTGATCCTACGTGCTATGCCCATATACAGGCTGCTAAATCATACAATGAGTTGTGACAGCAGCTAGCAAATGCGTATGAAGATAGTGGGTTAACACGTCGAGTAGCACTTTTGCGTAAGCTCATTACAACGTCACTTGCAAATTGCAGTTCCATGGAAATATATATAAAGGAAATATACCACCCTATGAATTCAGGCACAAGAATTAATGATGACGTCATAAAAACAAAGTTATTGCAAGACGTACGTCTCGGCAGTGAAAGTTCAGCTTTCCACACACACACGCCAAACGTCATTCAAAAATCACGGAAAGAACTCAGGTGCAGAATATGTAAAAATTTTGGCCCCTCAAGAAGTTACAGCAACACAAATAAAAGCACAAATTTTAATGCACTCAGTTGTGTCTTGTCTACAGTAGACAATCCAAGAAACAAAGACACATGGTACTTTGACTCAGGGGCCACATTGCACATGAGTTTTAACAAAAATGTGCTGGATTGTTTATCTGAAGATGTTGGCACAGTGATTGCTGCAAACAAAAGCAAGATGCAGGTAAAAGGGCGTGGAACGGCAACAATAAGACCAGCATGCAATACGTCTGCACTTAAAGTCAATGATGTGAATTTAATTCCTGATTTATCCGTCAATCTTTTATCTGTTGGTCAAATCGTAAAATAAGATAACACCGTAGAGTTCAATAACAAATGTGTCAAAGTTATAAACTCAAAAAACAAGTAAATGCAACAGGCATAAATGTTAATGACTTGTTCAAGTTGGACACGAAATCGTCAAAGAATGTTGCATTTGCGTGTAGTTCAAAATGCGCTAAAGACCTTTGGCACCGTCGAATGGGCCACCTGAACAACGAAAGTTTAGACAAACTGTGCAGTGAACTGGCAACTGGAATATATGTCATCAACAAAACTGACAAAGACAACAAAGGTTGCCATTCTGTAAGTCCGGCAGCAGAGCTAATGAGCTGCTTGAATTAGTGTACACTGACATATGTGGACCCATGGAACACAGTTTGCTTGATGGAAGTCGTTATTTTATAACATTTGTTGATGACAAATCGAGTAAAATTTTTATATACTTCCTTAAAAACTAAAATGGATTGGAAGTGCTGTCATGTTTTGAAGACTTCATGACATTCGCCGAAAAACAAAGTGGTCACCAGCTCAAAACTCTACGTTCTGAAAACGGCAAGGAGTTTATGAACGGCAAATTTCAAGCCACACTTCGGAAAATTGGGATCCACCATCAAACCACCAATGTGCACACGCCAGAGCAGAACAGCTTGGCAAAACGCAACAATCGCTCAATCGTGGAAAAGGCGAGATGTATGCTTGCCGACTCGAAAACGTCAAAAACACTTTATGCAGAAGCAGTTGCATGCTCTGTATATCTTCTAAACCGTTCACCATCGAAAGGAACCGGCATAAAACCAGTTCAAGCGTGGAGTCAAAAAGTACCCGACCATGCGCATATCAGTGAGCCATTCCACACATCCCGAAAGCCAACCGCAAAAAATGGGATCCAAAATCCAACGAATATGTTACGCCTTTACAACCCAGTTAAAAATTGTATTTTTAAAAGTCGAGATGAGAATTTTGTAATGAAGACTCTTATATTTCTGCATCCGAAACATTTAAGAGATCAACAAAAAGTAACCAAGTTGAGCGCATCTACCAAGACGAAATGCAACAACACGAGATCCGCAACCAAAGTGAAGCTGAAAGCAATCATAACGATCTGGTCAAAGATGTCGTTATTAACAATGAACAAGAAAATGCAATACACGGAGACAGTTTTCAAGATGTAGTCGCATCAATTGATTCAAATTCTTCGGCGCTCCCTCAGCAATCCAACTTTAACCCACTGCAACTGCAGATGTTGAGGCGCAGCGAAAGGGAGCGCAAAACTTCAGGCAAGTATACTGATTTTTTACTTGAAAAAGATGATTCTTCTTCTTTTTCCTTTCCTGAAGATGAAATGGAACCGTTTGAAGGTTTTTCAGCACCTGCATCGTACCAGAATTACTTCCAAGATGACTGGGTGACGCCAGAAGAAGCATTATCCAGATCTAATGCGAACCAATGGAAGCTGGCTATGGAAGAAGAGATGCAGTCGATACTTTCAAATGATATATGGACACTCCAAGCCTTACCAAACAATCGAAAAGCGATAAAATCTAAATGGGTCTACCGTACAAAACGTAATCTCACCAAAAAAATTGATCGCTACAAGACCAGGTTGATCATAAAAGGATACTCGCAGCAAAAGGGAGAGAACTATGAGGACACATACTCACATGTTGTCCGGCACAAGTCTCTACTATATCTTTTTGCAATTGCAGCTCAATTACCCCTCAAGGTGGAATAGATGGATGCAATTTCCGCTGTTCTTCAAGGAAATCTTTCGGAAGAAATTTATATGGAACAGCCTACGTACTACCAGAGTCGAGAAAAGCCATCGATGGTATGTAGTTTAAAAAAGGCCTCATATGGGCTAAAGCAGTCCAGTATGGTCTAGAATCAAGAGCTGGACAAAACACTAAAATCATTTGGATTAGAAAGATGTAAGCATGATCCGTGCATTTATGACAAAGCAAAAAACGAAAATATACTTATCATAGCGGTAAACGTTGATTTTTCGCTCTTCTCAAATAAAACATATTAAAGCGCAACTCCATCAACAATACAAAATCAAAGAGCTTGGAATAGCAAAATAAATCCTTGGAATGCGTATAACAATATCTGATTGTTCGATTACAATTGATCAGGGGCAATATGTTGAGAAAGTTCTACAAAAGTTTGGGATGGAAAAGGTCAAACCCACGATGGCACCAATGAATTCTAGTGAGAAGATATCAACTAAAGATGGTGCATTTGAAATAAAAGATATTGAATTCATGAAGAATGTTCCGTACCAAGAGGCAATTGGTTGTCTAATGTATTGGCACAATGTACACGACCTGACATATGCTATGCGATAAACATACTTAGTCGACTCAGTTTCAGTCATGGACCACGACATTGGAATGCTGTGAAGCATTTACTTCGCTATCTGCGTGGTACATCTTCAATGAAACTAAAATTCAGTAAAAATGGTAACAACAACATAATTGGTTAGACCGATGCTGATTGGGCAGCTAATAGTGATGGTCGTAGGTCGACCACTGGATTCGTCTTCATTGCTCAAGGAGGAGCGATATCTTGGAGTTTCAAAAGACGCTTTTGTCGAGTGAAGCTGAATACATGGCGCTCTCAGCTACTTTACAAGAGGCACTGTGGTGGGACGGGCTTGTCGCCCAACTTGGTCAAAAGAAGCGGCCCCTTCAAATCCTGTGTGGCAACCAAAGCACAATTGCGACCGCCTCAAATGCAGGGTTCTATCCCAGAACCAAAAATATTGACTTACGTCATCACCTCATACACGATCTACTCAACCAAAATCAAATAAAAGTCGCACCACTGATCAAGTTGCAGATGTTCTTACCAAATCCCTAGGGGAGGCTAAACATGCACAATTCAGAGAAGCAATGGGAGTGCAACAAGAACCATCGCCCTAACCTCTTGGGACCCAGAACCGATGTGAGCAAAAGTTTTGTTATTTTTCGTTTTCCTCCTTTAGAAAATGGTTCAAATGAAAAATGAATCAGTTTTTTTGTATAAATTGTATAGTTTTTCTTTTGAATTACGAAGGTACACAAATGTGCACCTCAAGTTTATCTGTGTGCAAAATTTTCAACATTTCTCATTTGTCCGTGTGATACATTTCAAAGCAATTATTTTTTTAAATGCATAAGTATACGTTGCACTTGATGCAAATTGTTCGGCAACGGGACGAACATGTTGGATGCCTGCATTTTGAAGCGTACTTGTCTTCCATGAATCGCGGCAGGTGTTTGATTCCATCAAGGTGTACTTCTGGTTTCGGCTGTTGTACGACGTTCCGATGTTTTTTTTGTGGTTCCTCGTTTGCGTTCGACTTTGCCTGTTTTACGTAGCTTCTCTGTTCGTGCCTGGTTGCAGAAAAAGTGGATCAACTGTTCCACCCTCATATTTGATCATGGCTGTTGCAACATTCAGCCTGCAGTCGATCAGACCTAACCTGTTCTCAGCAGGTACTCCTTCGTCGCAACACCGTATATACACTACCCAACAGTTGACGATGCATAAATCTATAAAATGGCCAAAAGCGCGAACTGTCCACCTGCTAGTTTGCGCCTATCACTTAGATCAATTATGCCCATACATTTATTGTATTTTCTAACCACGGCTAGCTGTGCCACATCTATTTTATGCTTTGTCCGCTTATACCATCGTTTACAGGTGCCGGCTGGTGCACTGTGGATAGCATAGTGACGGCTTTAGTGTCTTTCCAGTTCAAAACACACACATTCCCATCGCTTCACACCTTCTCATACCGTTCGCCTCTTTTGAGCTGCTTGTCATTTTTCAATATTTTGGAGACTTCACCAAACCGGTTACTCATAACTGTCCCTGTGATGAACACGTCCTGTTTGTTTGCATTCAAATAGCCTGCAAGTCTAAGACTTGTGAAAAATCTGTCCGTGTACAAAACAGAATCGTCCGGCACAGCAATTTGACGATGCTCTCACCTAAGCCAAGTTTAGTCATGTCCTGTAGAGGTACCGTGTTAGAGCCAACGTAAATGACAAAGTCCAATGCAAGACCGTCCCTCGCAGCCAAAACAAAATTTTTCAACCCTAAAGGATTAGGTTTCGACGGCACATATTGACGAAAGCCACATCTTTCTGAGAATGGTATCTTCTGCTCATCGATAGACATGTGTGTTGACTGAGGCAGACTGTGGCACTTTCGAAGGATTTTAGATAATAACGGCCTGATTTTCCAGAGTTTGTCTCCATCTTGATTTTCTGCAGTGTTGTCAGCGAAATGAATATGGTTTCGGAGTTCGAAGAGCGGATCACGCGTCATAGTTTCGCTTATGATGGGCACAGCAAGGTCTCTTCTCCAATACAATCTCGCTTGGGGTAATTTAGCATGCCCATCATGATTTGTACACCAGCGAAGTTGTTATTTCTACTTGACTTGTTTTCACCGCTCGAAGGTATCTTTGCTGCGCCGAATATAAATTTGGTTGATCTTCCACCAACTTCCAAAACTCGAGGTCCAAATACTCAAAAAAGGAGTATAGACAACTAATCTCTACTTTTTGTTGTCAAGACGTAAGCTTCAATGGTGTCACTCGTGTTTTTGAATACAAACTTGTTGTAATGACGTTCATCAGTGTAATTATTTACTAGTGCCACACTTGTAGTTGTTGTAATGACGTAAGCGCCGACGATAATTTGTGTTTTTAATTGACAATCATTCAAGTATATTCATGACATTTCCAATGATGATTTATTGATTGCCATGTGATTTTTTACTTTGTTGATGATAGAATTATAATAACAAAGCACAGCAATAGTAACTTACGAACGACTAACAATATTATGCTCTTAGTATATCAAGGTTTACAAGTAAGAGAAAATAGAGAGTTTGACCTTTAAACATATATTTATCTCTTTGAAAATCCATTCAATCTAGATTCATTCCATCAGTTCCACAATATTCTTATGAGTGCTTATTGCACTGATTTAAATTCCTATAATAATAGAGTATAAAAACGAAATTATTTATAGATGATCAAAAACGAGAGCATCGAACGCTTAACTAGAACACGAGTAATCTAAATACTTTTTCACATCTTACAGACATTTAATCTTTAACATTCCATGTAGTCTATACCATCATTGTGGTCCGATTAAACAGTTCAAGTGTTAGCGCACTCAAGAACGCTGGTAAGGAGTTGTGTGCGACTAAATGAGTTTTCATCATGTCTGCCAACGACAATGAGTAATCTGTTTCGAGCATATCCAAAATACCCGATTCATTTAACCGGAAGTTTAGATAATCGTTCTCATTTTCCGAGTACATACTTGAAATCCTAAATCAAATATTTTAAAATATGAAATTTTTGTTTAATCAAGAAATGGTACCTGTAATTAGAATTGCCTACTCGATCGATACGATAGCCAAAGAGCATATAACAAACTTCTCGAAATTCTAAGCTTGCCTCTTTGTAAAGTTCCTTCATGTGTTGCATTTTTGTTTCCATGGACTCCAATTTTCCACGCAAAGTATTCATTTCCTTAACGTTCACAGTTAAGTTTTGAGTTTCATTCAAACGGGAAGTCATCTCTTCCTGCTCGTCTTCTAACTTCTTGTTTCTACGTTTGAGTCGCTCAATTTCTGCTTGTAATTTTTCAATTTCATTTTTGGACTTTTCATAAGCTTCTGCTGCTGGGTTCATTGAAAGATGAACCACCTGAAGTAAAATGTAATAAGGTTTTAGATATCAGGTTAGCTATGAAAGGAAAAATTTTTTACGAATGCAAATGTTCTTACTTTGTACTTATCGACATTGAAGTCTCCTTTCAAGTATCGATGCTCTAGTTCTAACTCCAACTCATCCTTTCTTCTTCGCAGCTTATCGTTTTCAATCTTTAAAGTTTCAATTTCCTTTTTCAACCGATCATAGCTGTCAGTATTAATCGGCATGTCCAGTGGAATGTCAGGAAGAAGTTTAACTGAATTCAATTCCTGCTCTAGGTTAGCACACATTTCCTTATAACCAACCAACGTTTTTTCAAGCATATCCAATCGAGAACGAAGTTGCGAATCAGGATTCATTGCATCCACTAGTTGACCAGAAACTTAAATGAAATGAAAAACGTTAATCTTCACTTCCGCAACGTGGTATTGGGTATATTACTAGTCAAATCCCTTTCAAAATTTTCAACGAGCTGCTTATAACAATCCCGCTCCTTGGCTACAAGTTTGAGTTTTTTCTGAACTCTTGTCATAAGGTTTCGGTGGTGTTTTAAAGCTGTTTTCAGTTCGTTGTTTGCTTTAACGTAGATATCATTTTGCTGGAGGGCAATGAAATTATCAGCTAAAGACTCTTTTACCAATTGAAATGATTACCGTTCTTAGTTCATGAATTTGACCTTGAACGGACTCGTTCTCCATCTTATTGTTACCCTTTTCTGATTCCATGACAATATCTTTTTGTAAGAGTTGTTCGATACGATTTCGTAGAAACATTGCACTTTGTGGAGTATTGGGCGGACAATGATCAGCTGCAAGATTTTTCCATTCTTTGAGTTCCTCTTCCAAAGTACCAATTTGAACCTTAAATAGAATATATTCAGTTGACAATGAATCTTTAGAATGTTATGTATGCATACTTTTAACTCGACTGAACGAGCAATCACTTCGTCATGTTTTTCCAATCGTGTTTTGAGGTCGTACACTTGCTCTTCCAGTAAAAGTTTATTTCCTATTGTGTCGCGTAGATTTTTGTTCTCCTGTTTAACACGTGCTAATTCTTTTTCCAACTCAGGCAAAGATGATAATCGAGTCTGAGAAATCTAAAAAGAATCAGAGGAATGTTTAAATCGTTATTTTAAGTGAATTTTTTCAAAGTGCTCGTTTACAACCAAATCCCCAGTTTACATATCATTCTTGCAATGTCAACGTTATAAGTACAAAAAAATATTAAAACCCTCTTTTTGTGCCGACAGTCAGAAAAGAAAATTCTTCGCAGGTGCGTTTAGATTTCTATAAAAAATATATTTGCAAGTTTTTTAAATTCTTATTGAAAACTGCCTAGCATAAAATGATTATCAACAAACAAGGAATGTATTGGCTTTCTTACTTATGATTCGATTGTGAATATTTATTGCTTCATCACCAGATCTTATTAATATATAAAATAGCATAAATAGACACAAGTAGAAGTAGCAGGAGACTGCTCCTACCGAAAAAGGTTATGTAAGTCAATTAGTCAATAAAACAATGTCTAAGAAATGCCAGCAACTTGGCTCATACATAGAACCCTTATGTAGAGTTGGAACCAAATAAAATGCGATTATCATCTTCATCATCATCATCTATGGCGCGACAGCCCAAGCCAGGCTTTGGCCTCTGTTCCAATCAACAGGATTCTACGACATCCTTCGCCACTTGATCACTCCCAGCAAGGATCAGTTGCAAACTTCTATCGTGTCTTCCCATCGAGTCTTCGGTCTTACCGTTGTACGTCTACTTTGTGCTCTACCCTTTCATGTTCTTTTGTATAGCCGCTTTTCTTTCATTCTTTCTACATGGGGCGCCCATTACAATTTTCGTCACTTTACGCAAGAAGATACAGGTTGTTCCTCAAATAGTACATACAACTCATCGTTGTAACGAAGTCTCCACTATGTTCCTTGTTTCACTGGGCCGTAGATTGTCCGGAGCATTTTGAGTTAAAATATGTCTACTGCCTTTTCGGATTCGCTCATTAGGATCTATGTTTCACTTCCATATGTCACCGATCATACGCAACACTCCTGTGCGAGTGGCACCAATACCAATACCAACCAATATGTGCATAGATCTCAGAGAGAATGGATACGAAATGCATCGAGAGAATTGAAGCACTTCATCATGTAGCGTGAAGTTGGCGCCGTATTAGCTGTTGATTCGAATTTCAAATAAATTTGACGTGACGTCTCCCATTATTTTTCGCATCTTGAACTAAACCAATTTTCCGTGCGGGTATTCTAACTTGATCGATGTAAAAGATTGAGCATGACTTACCCTACGAAAGATACGTCCCTGACATGCTTCCTAGAGCTGTTTTTATAATCCCACACACGTCACTACATTTTTATTTTTCCAACACAAAAACACTCGCGATCCACAACAAACTTTTCAGTTTGATTAATTATCATATTTGCAACGCTTTTGCACTAGATTCAATACGGTTTATCTTAAAAAAATTGTTTTGTGTACAATTTCAAATTCAACTTGATTAGATGTTTCCCATTATTGTTGAATTTTCACAAATCATATGTTTTCAATCATATGGTTGATATTTTGTTAACAATTCGGAGGTTAAGGTGTAAGAGGAGTGGGATTTTCGTCAGAGCACCTAGAGAGCCACTTGAGTGTATGGATTCTCTAGCGGCGTGAAAGGTAGGGGGATTTCAATTCGCATGCGAGAGGAAGGCATGTATGTGGTAAAAGTACTTCACTCACGTATGGATGAAAATAAGCTCATTTCGCGTCCATTACTTTATATGTCTTTGAATATGTGTGTACCATTGTGAACTGGGAGTCGGAGAGTTGGTCGTGGTCCGTCGTCATGTTAAGATCGTTTATAATTAATAAAACTAATAATTAAACGTAAAGGATCGTTTATTTGATATTAACTCGTTATTTCCCTCTGACAGAATCAAAAGTGGGATACGGAACCGTAAAATGCTGACCGAGAAAATCGAATCGTCAACAGTTAAGCAGCTACGCGCCGTGCTGCAATCGCGAAATCGTTCCACTGGAGGAGCAAAAGCCGAACTAATAAACCTTGTCTCGGAAGATGTGGACTCAGATGAAATCGAATTGGACGGTATTCCAACTGATTTAATGCCACCCGTGTCGCGCAGTGAATTTAACGAACTTAAAAAAGAAATTGACGTAATTGCATCGTTACTAAAAGGATTCGACGCAGCAGTGCCCAACGCACGCCAACCATCCGACCGCCAACGCAAATATAACCACAGCAGAATGCCCGACCAATACCAACATATTAGCCGATAGCAACCGACCCGTCGATCCACTCTCGCTGCCGCTCTCATATGCAGTAAACAGCGTGATGCAACCGAACCGACATTGGGTGCATCAAGCGCTGCCGTTACATCCGTCCGTTGCCTGGACGCCACCGAATCCCATAGCGTAGTCAACGGAAATAACATAGTGCGGCGCCGCACAGAACATCACCACGTCATTAAATATCGTACCAATTCTTCGTACAACTGACCATTCAGCGTCAACACCAACTCGCAACAGTGGACGCACGCTAACAATTCGTGAAGTGAGCGACATGCTACCGGAATTCGACACACCGTCAGAACTATCACTGACATCCAAACAATTCTCGACGCGTATTAATATGCTGCAACGTACGCTCGGATGGGAGGACGACACGATTCTTCGTGTCGTATCGTCGAAATTGAGGAACACAGCTCGAGTATGGTTCGACAGCCATCCACAACCACACATGTCATAGAGAGAGATTTTCCCAACGACATCGACGAAAGCATAATACATTCAAAACTGATCGCCACGTACAGGAACCCAGGCGAATCGCTTGTAACATTCTTTTATCGTATGTGTGCAATCGCGCGACGTGGTAGTGTTGGTGAGAGAGTCACCATACGGTATATTCGAACAAACATCGGACTCCCCGCTCTAAAGAATTCCGAGCACTACATATTCAACCGCCCAATGCCCCGACAAACAGAAACCAGCGAATGTCCGCCACATAAGAGATGACACAGCATCCATCTGCCACAAACAAATTTTTCTAGACGGGAAACCCGTGAACGCATTCATCGACACAGGGAGTGATCGCTCACTCATACGAATAAACACCGCTCAAAATGGATGCCAAATTGTCGAGAGTGACACCGTAACCTTGAAGGGCTTCGCAGGAGGGACAACGCAAAGCAATAAACACGTCATCGCCGAAGTAATTATGGACGATTGCACGCAGACAGTGAAACTCATTGCCGTAAACGACGATCTAATCCCATGTCCTGAGCTACTCGGCAGAGATGTACTGTGCACCGAAGATAGTCAACTCGTAATGAGCTCGAACACATGCCGATTAGTGAAGTTTGACACGAACAATGTGAGTATCTGAAGCAGTTCTATACGTAGACGAGGTGATTAATCCAGGTCGAAGAAGGTTTGCAACGACTCCGCTCCTTTATCGAATTACTTCAAGAATGACACTACGATTATCGAAATGCATCTTCTTCGCCAAGGAAACATTGTCATCGAAACGTTGGAGACCTCATGAAACCCGGACTCGAGAAAACGTCTGCCATCGAATTATACGCGACGCCAACTAACGTGAGCAATGTCCGAAAATATCTCAGTCTAACGGGCTTTTTCCGAAGTTTATACGGAACTACGCTATGGTTGCTTGACCACTATCAAATCTCCTGAAAACGAAAGAAACCCGACTTTCTTCCGGGACATCGAGCAAGAACACTTTCCGTCAGCTAAAGCGCTTATTATGCGAAGAACCGGTACTCATGTTATACGGTCCCAACCGAAACCACGAGCTGCACACTGACGCAAGCTCCAAGGGACTCGCCGCAATCCTCATACAGGAAACCGAGACCGGAACCTGGAAGCTGACGTCCTTCTTCAGCCGAATCTGCAACGACGCCGAATAGAAGTACCACAGCTATGAGCTAGAGACACTGGCCATCGTCGAAGGTCTCGATCGTTTTCGCCTGTACTTGTTGGGAAAACGATTGTGCATAGTTACCGACTATTCAACCGTAAGCACCTTAAAGGCGACGAAGCCACTGAACCCGCAAATAGCCAAATGGCTATTGCGACTACAAGAGTACGATTACGAGATTGTGCATCGTCCGGGCAACGCTATACCACACGTAGATGCTCTTAGCTGAGCACCCGTCCAGAACGCGACATGTGCCACTGATGTCACTGAAACCATCATACGAATCGAAGCCGAGCATACTAGCCACGATAACTGCAATGACAGGCACCAGGCAACCGACGCCGAGTAATCCGAAGCACCCGAAGCCGACAAACCGAACACACGAAACGCCGATGCCGACCAGCACGTAACTGCAAAACATCCGAGAATCACCCCAGTAAAAACAGCTGACCACCGAGTAACGAAAGTAGGACGCCTCTATCGCATCGAAGGAGACAACGTAACGCGCGCTATCCGTTGGCGCATCGTGAAGCCCTACCATGATAATAAATCCTATATCAGTTCATGTTTGCAGTGTTGCTTTAACAAAACTGCTGCCGGAAAAGCCGAAGCACAACTCCATGTCAACGAGTCGATCCGATACCTTTCCGCGTGCTGCACCTGGACCATCTTGGGCCCTCCCCGCGCAGCACAAAGGGAAAAATAATATATAATTTTTTTATCTTAGAATGTATGCGGTACATAGGCCTTACAATATAGTAGGTGTTCTGACAAATTCATTTCACCATCGTTTGAACATTAATTTAAAACTATGTATAGTACCGTATTTCTATGTGAATATTACAATTATTACTAGCTTAACATAACTTAACTATCTACTTATAACTAGCTAAAATTTATGAGACGAGGTTACGGCCAAAGAGATAGATCGTAGCAACTGCTGATTTTCAGTTCGCCAGGGCACGAATTAGCGGATTGGGCGAGTCATTTGCTTTCGCGATTAATTTATCGCGGTGCGATGCAGCGAGCTTATAAATTGGACTAACGCCAGCAACACTGTGTAGTTTTTCAGGAGAAAAGTAAAACGGTTTATTAATTACCATTTTCAGGTATCTATTTTGCGTGATCTGAAGTTTAGCACATTGGATCCAGGTAGGTGAGCCGTATAGGATGATCGGTTGGATTGCCGTTTTGACGAGGACTTTGTTTCTAGTGTTGAGACGCGAATTACGATTAAGAAGGGGGTAAAGCGAGAGCACGGTCTTTAACGCTTTGGAGCTAAAATGTTCAATATAACTTCTGAAGGTTAGGATAATTGAGATCCCCACTCCAAGGAATAGATTGCCCTAAAAAATTTATTGGTTGTTCGGGTAGGTGAGCAGGCTTACGCCTCCTGGTGAAGAACATTGACTTCGTTTTTGCAACATTAATTTTAACTTTCCATCTAAGGTAGTGTTGATATGTAAGTTCTAACGCCGTTTCAAGGGTGGCAATAATGGATCCCCAGTGAAAAGTATTACTGCCAGTGTTCCGCAAGGCTCCTGCCTCAGCCCATCACTATATAACATCCATACGTCTGACTTCCCTTCCTTACCAAAGGGAAAAACATACATCATCGCAGCCTTCGGCCTTTTCAGCAAGTATGTCGTGTTGAAGGCCGTTCGATCGACCAAGTTAACACCGGTAATCGAAATGCTGAACGAATTGACATTATTCATGGGACTACCCAACCGGACCGTCACCGATCGTGGGACTGCCTATACATCAAAGAGTTCGAATCGTATTGCCGTAACAACCACATCGAACACCGAGAAGGCTGCCAACCGTTTGCCGCGCACGAACGGTCAGGTTGAGCGAGTCAACCGCAATATACTCAACTTACTCCGAACATCAACGACCGATCGACACAAATGGGACCAAACGTTGAGGGACATGCAAAGGAGCATGAACTCGATAAAAAGTTCGACCACCAAGTTCAGCCCGCACGAAATCGTCTTCGACTTTCCTTTGAGGGACGTGATCCACAATCAACTGTTGCTGGTTCTCAACGACGACCCATCGATTCAACGTGAGGAATCAATCAACTTGATGCCGATCGAGCAAAAACGAACCGAAGCCGCACGCAATATCATAACCGAGCGAAACAAATGAAAAATCCGATTTGATGAACGCCATAAACCACCTCGGACATACCAGCCTGGCGGTTTAGTATTAATCGAAAACGCTCTAGTATCCACCGGGGAGTCGCGAAAATTGGAGCCGACGGCCTTACGATTTGACCGATATGTGGTGGAAGCATTTCCGAAGGGTGATCAACCGTCGTGGTTCTCATCGGTTTATTCAAGCGGCAAGTTAAGGCCATGGTGTAACACATGCCCTGAACTGGATGAGACGGAAGATGACGACACAGAGCTCGGGTCGAGCTCAAGTCAAGATTAGCCGAGCTGCCACCGATCATACGTGACATTCCTGTGCGAGTCAATACCATTGTGAACCGGGAGTCAGAGTTCGTCGTGGTCCGTCGTCGTTAAGATCGTTTATAATTAAACGTAAAGGAATCGTTTATTTGATATTAACTCGTTCGGTAGCTATTATTTCCCTCTGACGATCCTGACACATATAACAGCACAGGTTTGACTAGCGATTTGTAAATACAAAGCTTATTTCGTCTGTGAACAATGAATGGGAAGTATGGAGCAATATTCTTTATTTGCGGCGTTTATGTGGCCCAATCTCGTTCTTTTTGGCCTCTTCTATTCAGGTTGGCTCCAAGATGCACAAAATTGTCCTCACTTTCAAGGTTATAGTCTCCTTTTATCAGATTTTATCAGAACGAAGTGTTCTTTCTTGTTTGAATCATAAATTTAGTTTTAGCTTCATAAGTCGTAGGTCAATTCGATTTGCTTCTGATTTTTGGCTCAGAAATGCTCCTTTGGCATCTGAGGTTGATCATGCCATAATATTGACGTCAGCAGCATACGCTACCAAATGTGTGGACTTGAACATTAATGTACCAGAGGTTCCAGCTGACGTCTTTCTGATGACGTGTTCCAGCGCAATATTAAAGAGCATCGAGAGACTGGATGACTGCTCGTGGGTTCAATCTAGCACTAGAGAAAACCGAAGTGGTCATGTTGACAAAAAAGAGAATCCATAGAGTGAGGATGATCAGTATTGGAGACATTCTAATCGAATCGAAGCCAGCGGTGAAGTACCTGAAGCTACCGATCGACTCGAGGATGAGTTTTTCTGAGCAAATCAGAGCAACGGCTGAGGTTGTTTCGGGCGTATCGGCTTTGAATTGACTTATGGCCGACGCAAGGGGACCCAACCCATTAAGAAGACGCATTTTGATGAGTGCCGTAGGGTCAGCGCTAATGTACGGAGCAGCCTGCAACGGTTCCAGGCTAGGTTCTCAGATTGACAGGGGAGGTGTTTAGTGGGTAGTCCAAGGGTATCCTCCATGGGAGTCCCACACTGCCAGACTCGGCGGGCGTAAATGCCTACACCGGGATGGCTTGTCTGGCAATTCCTCTTCCAGCTTGAAGGTGCCTCACGGCGTAGCAAACCAACACCTGGCCCGAAGTATTGTGTCGAACGATTCCAGACTAGGTTTTCAGGTTGACGGGGGAGGTGTTTAGTGGGTAGTCCAGTCGCTTGGAAGCATGGGAGCCTTACAGTTAGTGCGTAAATGGCATCCACCTCCCAACCACAAAAAAAATCGGACAAGCCCATGCCATTGTTTTAAGCCTGATTCCATTCAAAAGCTTTTCGTTAGTTCACCGTTTGCCTTGACCTGGGGCTCTATATTTATTTTACTCCTCCTTCTTCTACTGAACATGGGCCTTAACTATGCGATAAAGTCGTCAATTGTGGATATCAAACAGTACAATTCTATGGCATGGAAGGAAACTAAACAATATCTCCAATTATCGAAGCTATATATGACAAAGAATTATTTCAAGTTCAAAGGAAAAGGAGGCGCAACTCTGGGAAATATACTATCGGCTTTTTTTGGTGAAATGTTTATGAAGCGTCTGGAGCATGGACTTAAAGCAAAGGACCAATTACCGAGATGTTGGATTAGGTATGTGGATGATGTTTTCGCTTACTAGAAAGAACTGCAACAAATTCTAGTGGAATTGAACAATGCACACAAGAATATTAATTTCACGATGGAGGAAGAAAAGGATGGAAATTTGGCTTTCCTGGACACGTTCGTATCAAGAAAGAATGGCGGCAACGCGACAAGTAAAAGTTTAAGCTTACTGAGCCATGATTCACAAGATGTACAATCTAACACAAAATACAGCAGCCAGGGAGACGGAAATGCTGTACATTCTCGACACTGCAAAGTTGAATGGATTTAAGCCCTGAACGATCAAGAGAATTGCGGATAAAGAAGTTCAGAAGAACTCGGCGAAGGAAAGAACGTTCTATACCTGTATTACTCAACCTGAATTCTGAACAGGCGTACTGGAAGGCAGGTATTTACTACGAAGGTGTCTCCGATTAATAGAAAAGGAGGCTACAACAATATGAGTCCAGACGGAGAATCGAATCGAGTAGCTGAAATTAGCTGAAAAATATCTTCGGATCAACTAAGGACAAACGGCAACCACACGAAAAATCGGATATTGATCGGATCGAATTGTCACGAAGTATACATTGGGCAAACAAGAAGAATAATTAACACCAGAGTACGAGAACATTTTAGTGAAGCAAGTGCAGCGAAGAAGAATAAGTTTAAGTTAGCAATAGCGGAAAATATCATGGTCAAAGGACACGAAATCACAATGGAAGACGTAACACCAGTACGAGAAGCAAAAGATATGAGGAAGTGAATTCAATGGAAAGTCTCGCCAAATTAAGAGAAAAAGCCGTGTTAATGAACAACGAGGGGGACCCAATAAAACTGGAGCAACGAAAAATTCTTAAAAAAGATTAAAAAAAAAACCCAAAAAAAAAGAAATAAGCAATTTTCATACATTTCCGTTTCCCCTGCACCCCTTAAAGCGAAATTTGTCATTTTAAGACCTGTTTTGGAAATTTCTCATCAAGACCTTTCATTTGATACCCATATTGCCTACATGCGATGAAACTTGTTTTTTCCCCTACATGGGGAGACCCCCCTTGAACACCTTATAAACTTTGAAGAGGGCATTACTTTACACCTACTTACAAAATCTTATGCTTCTAGCTTATGTAGTTTACGCGAAAAAGTGGTGTGAATCACGGACGGACGGACGGACGGACAGACAGGTCGCGATTTTAGTAGGATATTGCAAAATGATTTTACAATACCCTAAAAATAATAATGACGACGCAACCAGCGGTTGCAGCCACGGTGTTAATAGTACATCGAGAGCGGTACTAACGATGACAAAAACGACGATGAATACAATGACAGTGAAGACGAACGAAAAACGGAGATTATCAGTCAGTCTGGTCCAGACTGAGATTCCTGCGGCGTTCGGGCGCAGCAAAAAAATTATGCGAACGCCAGAGCGTCCTAAAAAAGAAGAGCGGGAAACTCTGCAGGACGCACCAGATTTTCGAGCGGTGAGGAAAAATATAAATAACATCGGGAGTTCGATGGTTACTGCTGCGATCGCTACCGAAGCGAGAGTCGTAAATCCGGACATAATAACGAATAATCCTGAAGTCCACAAAGAGATTACGGCAGAAAAAGAAAGGTGTGACCAGACAAATAAAGCACCGTTGTGTGATTTCATTGCTGCCGTCGAAAATGTGGCGGAAGTACTGTACTCGGAAACGGAAGCCGATAACCTCTCCCAAGAAACATGAACGAGAGAGATTAATCCGAACAGCGGGAGACATTTTAAAAAGAATAAAATCTGCATACGACTCGCCAAAATTCAACAAAGGAGTAAAGATTGGGCTCCTTGAACTAAAGGAGCTCCTAGACCGCATAGACAATTGCCGGAGGAGCTGGTTAAAGGCCGAAGAGGAGCAGAAGGCCGAAGGAGAGCAGAAGGAAATACAAAGAGGTGTTTAAGCTAAACTGGTTACTATTCGCTCTATATTTACCTTAGTTAACTCTTTCCATTCACCATAGGTGGCAATTTCATACTCTAGCTCCTTGATTTTTGACTTTGCCAGTTCGTGTTGTTGCTTTTCTGATTCATACAAATTTTTCATCTCATCGAAATCTGCAGCCTTTTCCTTGTATTCACCTTGCATTTCTCTCATACTGGCAAGTTCATCAGTTTTCAAGTTCAACTCCTGCAAAACAATATTATTCTTAATCATGCTTAGGCCTTTGTGAAATCAAGCAAGGCACTTACCATTTCCAATTGTTCTAACTCCCGCTTATACTGTCCAACTTCGTTCGAAAGTTTATTATAAGTTGTCCTGCATTTTTCCTCCAGTTCTTTATTAGTTTTCTGCAAATTGTAAATTTGCTCTTCGTACACTTGCTTTTGTTGGTTTAAACTGTTCTTCGTCTTGATCAGTTCATGTTTGGCTGCAGATTCACGTTTTCGCAATGCGGACAAATGTTTTTCCAAATCAATGACTTTGTTCGACGAGAATTCGCACTGCTGTTGAAGTGCTGACGTTTTGCTATTGTACATAATTTCCATGTTGGACCGAACTGTATGCTGATGTTCGATTTCTTTCTTCAGCTTAGTTATCTGGAACAAAATCAAATTCTTAAGGCGCGCATTATAAGCCAAGCGTCAACAACTTACCCTAGCTTGAGCCTCAATTAAGTCTGCTCGCATTCGACGCTTCTCCCATGGGCTGGAATTGATGGAACTGTTTAAACTACTTTGACTGCAATTTTTGTCAATAGTTTTGTTTAGTGAAGAGTTCATTTCGTCTTTTGGCGACTCTACGGAAAGTTTTCGCTTTTTTGGAACTGTAAGTTAAGCAGATATAGCGGCGGCATAACCTCAAATTAATTTTCCAAACAATTAGCAAGTAGATACCGACTTACTTGATGCATTGAATGAATTATTCAAGCAATCGAAACTCAGACGCTTCGGCACATTATGTTGAGTTATACTATCTGAGAACTGCTCCATTATTTTATCGAAATTTGTTTTGATTTCCTCCATTATAACCGGTCGTCTGGCTGTAGTAGGAAATTTCGCTGTATAGTATCCACAACACTTAGAACTTTACAATTTCAGCCCCAATTTTATGGCATGGGGAAATGGAAATATAATGAAACAGAAGTAAAATTGAAGAAAAATTGAAACGAAATTCCTATATCAGCACGGAACACTCACAAATGTTTGACAACGTTATTGACAGATTTTGCCAGGCAATTCGTGGTATTCGCGTACAGCAATGATGATTGTGGTATTCTCGTACAGCAATGATGATTGTGGTATTCTCGTACAGCAATGAAGCTGTGCCATCTGAGGAATGATAGATAGTACCAAAGAATACTATATTCTTTGATCAAAACTGACGATAGATACAAGCCATATGGCAGCAGCACTTACTACCACACACATGACCATTAGTAGGCCGACTTTGCTGGCTAACTTACATGGCGTTATATGAAGAATTATGGAGGTGCCAACAAAAATTCGAGGTTATGTACGGTGTAGAGACGGATTTCTACAGTGAAATCCAGATGATCCGTGGAGAACACAATAGCGCTCCTAGTGAAGTGAAAATTATTTCAGTTCTTATAGCCGTTTAGTTTTTATCGCCTTCCAAAGTGAATTTATAGGAGGTTGTTTACATCTCAACGCTGAGCTATCAGTCGGAGGTGCAAAACGTGTGCTTCATTTGCTCGTCTTGGAAAGTCTAGGAGCACAATGGGCTATACAAGGTGAATTTATAGCATGCACGGAATGCGTTCGGCACGTTTTTTATTCGGAAAATAGTATATATGGCGAAATGTAAGCATTTGCTAATGCCGCGGTTGGGTGACAGCTACCGGAAGCTTGTCCATAGTAGGCCGACTAACACATATGCAAATTGCTACCATATGGCTTGTATCTATCGTCAGTTCTGTCTTTGATAGTACACACTTGTAGGCGGGTGGTTTGAATATAGTTTTACCAGAATATTTATATAATTGAATTAGCTTTGCCCATGAAAAATATAATTGCATTTCTTATTTAATCCTACCAAACTAAGGGAAATAATTTAATCAAAAATAATAAAATATATACATGAACTGGGAATAAAAATTGGACCACTATTGACTTAATCAGTGAAATCAGATAATTATATTCTCGTAGAGGATGCTTTTTTTTAGAGGTGGAGAACATTAAACTCAGATAAAACAAAGAAAAATGTTTTTAAAATTTTCAATTATTTGAAAGAGATTTTTTTGTCATTAATATTTAAAGATAATTTTAAGCATGTGGCATTTGGGCTGGCGCGAATGGGACTTGAAGTTTGGATCCGCAGCCAAAATTTTAGGAGAGACCTCAACGATCTTCGGCTAGAAATCCCACCAAGCAACAGAGTTTTACGGAATGCCAAGATTTACCTATATGTAGAAGCTCTAACAACAGTCTTAAGGGAGCCTAGTCAACTTCCTGTGCAGGTGCCTATCTCAAGAAATACCCAATTTTTAGGACGCGCCAACATAGGCTTGAAAGGCTCAAATGCATCTTTCACCACCATGGCAGCCGAATTAATGAGCTGTGAGCAATTCAGCTCTATCCTAGATCATTAGTCCTTCAGTAATTTTGAACGTGGAAGTCCAAAGCAGAGCTTTAGGACATTTGCTTTGATGGCGTCGATTTTGTTGAAAGAGCATTTGCAAAGGCGGTAATTCTATATTCAAGTTTTGGTCTTATTAAAGCTTTTTAGGGTTTTGTACTAAAATACAAAACCCTATTGCAATCACGACCTGTGTCCGTCTGTCCGTCCGTCCGTCCGTCTGTATGTCACAGCACTTTTTCTCCGAAACTATGGAGGCTAAAGCCATGAAATTTTGTGGAAAGGTCAGAAGTGGTGACTTCTTGAAAGTTCAAGGGGGGACAATTTTTTCAAAGGGGTTTAAGGGGGTCTCCCCATATAGGGAGGTGACACCTCAAAAAAAATTTTCACCATTGGTAGTCGAGTAGGGTGTCATTGGAAAGGTCTCAATGAGATCTTTTCAAAACAGGTCTTAAAATTGCCTTATAAGTACCGAGGGGGGCAGGGGAAGGGGGAAATGTACGAACTTTTCGCGTACCCCCCCCTCGCGATTGGACACCTTCCGTCCGAAAAATCTGAAAAAAATCATGAATGTAGGTCTTAATAAGTACAACAACAACAAATACATGAGAAGTCGAAATTCACTCAACTTTGTTAGTAATAGTCTGATT
Organism: Odontomyia ornata; assembly: GCA_963969285.1. NCBI lineage: Eukaryota > Metazoa > Arthropoda > Insecta > Diptera > Stratiomyidae > Odontomyia > Odontomyia ornata. Next base: position 116,868,003 of record OZ017738.1, read on the forward strand.
TATCGATTTTATGTTTTCTTGAATAAAATCTAAACGGTACCCTAAAATTCAATAAAAAAAAAAATTTTCTGAAAGTTTCATAAAGATCGAAAAGTATTTAACGAAGTTATAGCGATTTGAATTTTCCTTTATTACCATGGAACAATATGCCCTGTATTACTATGGAAGCATATGGCTTTGGAGCCATATGCGCTTTTTACCGACTTAGACACTACAGCTTTGCTAGGATTTGCATGAAAATTTCAGGAATGATAGGTATCATGAAGATGAGTACATACAATTGAAATAAGTCGAAGAGGCAGGAGCGGGCTCCTAGCAAAAGGGCTTTGTAACCATTCTAGGATTCGAAAAAATAGGCCATGAATCGATGATTACAGTATAGAGGACTTGTCCCTGAAAAAAAATTTCATGAAAGGTAGCCGATATGAGTATCAACTGAAAGTTCTCTATGAGAGCTTTTCAAAACAGTTCTTAAACTGACCGTTTTTGCTTCAGTGGGAGCACAGGGGGGGGGGGGGGGAAATACATGAAAAATGTGTTTCCTCCCTCGCGAATGGACACTCGTGATCTAAAAAATCTGAAAAAATTATCAAGGCAGATATTTATGGGTATAACTATAACAAAAACCTCAGAAGTCCGAATTCCTTCAACTTTGATAACAATAGTATGATCCTCGAACATGACACGTTTCTTGATTTTATTCGTTACTGGTTACTGCGTTTTGTAAGTAGAGTACAAAACCCTTCTGACATGAGCATATGTCTGTCTACCCAACTTGTTATAGATTTAAGCCGATGGTTGGTTTGAAATTGTTCATTGGTCTGCACAATATGCGGAACAGATTTTGTTGGTTTTGCTTACTGATGATTTCGTCACTCCATTCTTTAAAGATCTGGTCCTATTTATTCTCCTTCCTAGGTAAAGAATACTGTTTGCCATGGTATTTGACTTCCATTCACGCTAAGGGAACGTTGAGGGGGATTGTGTCTAGAAAAGATTATTGCTTGTGCTTTAGCAGGGTTTACTTTCAAAGCCAGTGCATCACAAGCTTTGCTGATGTAATTTAATTTGCTTTGGAAGGCATCCACTGTGTCCAGGAGCTTCTTCCCTTCTGCTAACATGAGAGAATTGTCAGTGTATTGCAGGACAGTAGGCTTTTCGTTTGGTAGGTGATGTGAAACAATTGTATACACGTTAAACAGGACCCTGTAGTAGGCCGCTGTTTACAGTGAACCTTTGATTATTTAGCAACAAAGTTCTTCGACCAAAAAGTTTGATGATCCAGTTGATATACAGAGTACGTATTTCGACGTTGACTAGAGTTTTCTTAAGCAGATAAGATCCACGTGTTCGTATGCAATGGCAATGTCAAGAATGACAGCCATTTTAAACATAGAACCTTTTTTTTTAGTTTGAGCATTAGTATGTTAAGGCAGGCTGAAGCTGACTTGTTTTCCTGTATGCATAGCAATTTGGGGAAAAGATGTTGTTTTTCTCAATAAAATGTTCGAGTTTAATTTTCAACAATTTATTTATCATTTTATTTGGTACACTGATTGACAAGATCGGTCTGCAGTTAGTGAGCTGTGTTAGACTATTGTTGGGTTTTAGTATTGGGGAAATTCTAATTGTCCTACATACATCCAAGATTTTGCGCTCAACAATGGCTGTACTACAACGTCTCTATTTTTGAAACTCAATGTTTGCACAGCAACCGATTTCAGATAGGTGTTTTAATTGATTTGCTTGTAATTCGATATCCTTGCGCAACAGAATACCCTCACCTAGAAGATAGAGCGCTCCTGGAATCCATATCTTTCAATTTTATTATCCTACAAGAATTTGTAATAACTGTATAAAATAAAAGAATAAATAAATGTGCATACATAGATAAATAAATAAACACATAGATAATTATGTTAATAAATACATTAACAAATATATGAGTCAATGAATGAATATCTGAAAAAATAAATAAATAAATTAATGCACACATAAATACATAAATAAATAAATACATAAATAAATGAATAAAATGAAGCTGACGGTTAAGTTTTTGTCTCGAGTGGCTCAATTTGCATAGGTTGCCCTTCTTTTTCTCGAGTATTTTTTTCAAAGGTAGATATGTCTTAGACTAACTTCTTTAATAAATGTAAGTCCGCTCCCAAGCTGGCATAGTCGAGAGATAATAAGAGGTTTTTGAAGTCCTCGATGATTCTTTATATTTTGGTTATTTTGTACGGCGTGAGGTTTGGGTTCCAATAGTATGTTTACCACCGTTGGGAAAACGTTGTTTCTGGGTGGTTGAATGGGACGCGTGTCTTTGGGGCACTCCTGCAATCTTTGCATACGTTTGTTGCATTATTAACTTTCTTACATCCCCGCAACCTTTATTCGTGAATTTGTCCCTTCTTAGTGGTGGGAAATCCAAGTTAGTGATCTCTTTTAGATCTAGTCCATCATATTTGTTCCTACTAAAAATGGCTCCTGTTTCTTTATTAGTAACGTTTAAAATAAAGCTGACTTAGACTTCATCCTTGTATTTATTTAACTTCAAGCATTTGCGTGTTTTGTCCTTGCATTCCGGGAGAGTATTTTCCTCTACTTTGATCTTGACCGATTGTGTGAGGACGTAATTTGCGGGGTTGTTAGGATCCTTTCTGTTTACTCTGACAGTATTGACAATCTTGATATCTGTAAGCCCGTTCCCAATTCTTTTGCATGGTCTAGCATACATCATGAACTCCGTGAGTTCTAGGTTGAGACTAATATTGTAGTAATCGAGCAGTCACACAAGCAAACTGCTCGAAAACCTTCCTAACCCTGTTGCGAGCGAACACATATAACATACTCGGATATTTCCGCTTCATAACGCCAGTAGTTGCGAGCGAGCAAACAACACCTATGTACTGGCACTTCGCCAATGAAAATCATGCAAAGAAGCACATACGCAAGTAAATAAGCGAGCGGTAAAATAAACGAAAAAGATCAACCCGCAATGATATTCACATCATGAACGATAAGCTTTAGGTGTGCGTCGAAGAGAGGTAGGCGGAAAGGAAGACCGAAAGTTCCGGCATAAACACTCTTTCGCCCAATGTCCCCAGTTTCGCCATTTCACCTCAAGAAATCGTGGGAAAGCCGAATGCTTAAGCTTAAAGCACTCTTTCGAAGTCAAAAGCTTAAGCGAGAAGAACTCTTTCACTCAATTTGCCCAGTTTCGAATATTCACCAGCCGAGCAAGCGAGACGAAGCGGGGAGGAAAGACTTTCGTGGAACGAGAGCGCACGTGCTCGGCTACTCAGCACGTTTAAAGAGAATTTAGATTGAAAGCTCACGAAAGAACAGTATTTAAAGTTCTTAGGCAAAGCATTTGCGTCAGTGTGTGTTCAAGTCTAGTAATGGAGCGTGCTGCTACCCAATTGCTATTTGTAAGGTTAAAGTATTCGCGATTAAAGTTTAGCTGAAGATATTGTCCAGTGTATATCAAAATGGTGAGGAGTGAGGTGTTGGGTTGCGTCGCGATCCTCAATCAGCCTTTTGGCGTTCCACGCCGTGCCGCCACCCCGATCCATTAGGTCGTCATAAATTCGGTTGATGTATAAATGTTTCGAAAAAATGAACGATACAATAAAAACCATTCCTTAAAATTAACATTTGCCTTTGTTGTTCTGGTATAAATAGACAGAGTAGCAGGTAAGTGGTGATACGGGGGGTCTCTCTCCGGGAGCCTTGATGATGTATATAGGATACACATCAAATGAGCTCCCAGTTGATACCAGTATACATAGGGTGTACTGGTTTGCAACAACGTTGGCGCAGCCGGTAGGATTATTGAAAACTTATATTAGTAATGAGTGAAGCGCTTTCCACTTTACTTGGCGCGCTTCACAGTTGAGCGCCAGCCTGCAGAGGGAATCAACAAGACGTGCTAATGGTTCGGGGTGGCCACACACCATGGAACGCCAAAAGGCCGATTAATTTCCGCGGCGCAAGCTAACACCTCACCCCTCACCAATTCGTGGTACACTTTGACTTTACTTCCGTTTAAACTTTAATCGCGAATATATTGAACGAAGTAGATAGATTGGGCAGCACCACGCTCCCTACTGGATTTGAGCACACACTGACTGACTGTAATCCATAAACTGTTTATATGTGGTCGCGAAACGAGCTTTTGTTCCATATTTCGCCGAAATTTGCCGAATATGCAACATGTGAGCTCCCATTCCACTGAAGCTCTTACTGTCCGTCTCGTTTGTAGACTTTCACGACAAAATTGGGGAAATTGAGCGAGGGAAAGCTTTTGTTTCATTTTTTGGCTCTCTCTCTCTCTTCGGCTTCACTTTGCTGGAAGCACACGCCAAAGCTTATGTGCTTGATCTAGTGAAGCTTACCATGTACGTATGAAGTGAATTGCCATGTACGTATGAAGTGAACTGCGGATTGATCTAGCGTATGCCCATTGGACGACAAGTATATGCTTTGATAACAATGGGCGTATGTGCTTGCTTGTATGTGAGTATATAGGTGGTATTTGTTGTTGTTGGTTATCGATGCTAGTCGCTAACATTATTAACACATTACACGCATGCAAATTGAAAAGTAGTGTATTAAAAGATTCTAAGCTTTATATAAATGTATAAATGTTTGAGTTGTCCATAAACATTTGAGTATGTAAAAGTTGAGCTTCCATAAAGGCAACGGAGGGAGTGAATTGTACGGTTTCAAGACACGGAAATGACCAATGTTTCCCGAGAGTTTTCCATACAAGTGAGTATAAAGGGTGACCATAGTCGCAACAAGCTCCGTGGTTTTTGCGATTTTAAGGTTCCATCCTGTCCGAAAAGTCCCTGACGGTCCCCGCAAAATTAGCAGGAATCAGTATCTTTCGCGCTTCAACTAAAGATTGAGCATAAATTTTCGTAGTTATTGTGATATGATCGATTTTCCTGGAGAAAAGAAAGAAATCTTTGACGGCGATGCACGGGTGTAATTTTCGACGCAAAACAGAGTCGAGCGAAATTGAGTGGAGTAAATCATACGCTTTCACGACACAACTAACGACCAACGTTTCTTGACCGCCTTCTACATATACGAGTGTGTGTAAATGTTGGCTGTCGTGCCGTCATTATTTATTGGAATTGATGGATTGTTCTGTGAACACGGGCAGTGAATTAACCAAACCTTGTCCATTCTGCTTACGCTAGTCTCCAATGTACCAAGAGGACATTGAAATACGGTTGACATTTCACGAAGGTGCACGGGTCACTTTTCGTGTAGAAGTGTACAGCAGTGTTATTTTTCCCCTTTCATGAATAGAGTGCTGTAGTTGCTGCGATTAAGGCAGGAATGTCGAAATTGAAGTGTCTGAGTGTACAGCACTGCGGAGCAAATTCATTAGAAACTTTTGACGGAACCATATAAGGTTCCTTTACAAATAGCTCGTCAAATTCGGTGAGTTTTGACGTAAATGGAGACACGATGCATCGTAGTCACAGTCGAGCTTTCAACGAGAACTGGTGAGTGATCGCTTGTACAGGGTGCGCCAGAATAACTTATTTATTTGAAAGGTCAATAACAACAAAAGTACTTCAGTTATTGTTTTAAATTTTTTTTTTATTTGAGAATGTGTTCATGCAGTCTTGAAAATGACATCGTTTTTTCATGCAGTCTTGAAAATGACATCGGATAAATGGTGACCCCCATTGCGCATACACTGATGAAGTCGATTTTTGAAATTCGTATCCACTCTTTGCAGCATATCAATCGGTATGTTGGCAATGGCGTCGCGAATGTTGTTCTTGAGGTGTGCTATGGTCCGTGGTCGATCGAAATAAACCAGGGATTTTAAATAACCCCATAAAAAGAAATCGCATGGAGTCAAATCTGGAGAGCATGCCGGCCATTGGAGATCGCCTCTGAGAGAGATGAGGCGGTCGGGGAAATGTTGTCGCAACAAATTCATTGAGTCTCGTGCTGTGTGTGCTGTGGCTCCATCTTGCTGAAACCACACGTTCCTAACGTTCATTTCTTCGAGTCTTTGAAGAAAAAATTCCTCGATCATGTTCCTGTAACGAGCTCCATTCACGGTAACTGCGCGTTCGTTTTCTTTAAAAAACTAAGGACCAATTATTCCCATTACCGACATTGCACACCAGACAGTAGCTCGTTCGATTCGAGGGAGAAACAAACTTGGGAACTTCCCCCTCTAGATGCGCCCCCTTTCGCCCCTCTACCCACCTAACTCACCGCGCGGGAATTTTTTCAAATAAGTAAGTTTCTCTGGCGCACCCTGTAATTCGTTTTTGCTGTAGGATATTATTGGAAGGAGTCCTTAGCCGAGGGCGTTCTTGTTCGACTTCGTCAACTTGCACGTTGCCCGAATAGATTTATTTTGAACTGAAACTTAGTGGCGTTAAGAGCATGGATTGCGAGAATTTACATTTCAAATTGATGAAAGTTAACTCTCAGGCAATCGCAAATTATACATTCAAATTTTATTTGTGTTTTCTGTTGGTCCATCACGGCACGAGAGAACCGGAGGAGTTAAATGCTCAATTATATAGAAATCAAAACGAAACTAGTAAAGGTAGTACTTAAATATCATCCTGCGCCGTGTGGAAATTCTTGCTCAAGCTTTCCTAGGGAGTTAAGCTCCTACTTTTCCTATGAAAATCATCCTTGCTCGAACCTGCGCTACAATCACTACTTGCCAACGACATTTCATTTAGCAGGACTAAAACCGAAGGAGTTGGGGGTCACACTGCAACGAATTCAAGAAAAACTTCAATTAAATCTTTTGAAACATGTAAATACAGCAACAGGACTGTTAATCACGTCACATATGATCATACGAAAATATGTGTTTGGTTATTGCGAACTTAGTTTTTATTCCGGTGTACAATACCTGAAAAGTTTTTTAAAATATAATAACTTTTCAAATACGTCAATAGGATTATTCTTGTTTAGTTTTATGAATCGTATTACGCATTGAAGTCACTATTTTGCTCATGAGTTTTTTTTCGTTCGATGTTTCTTTCATCTGTTCTAATTATTCATTTTTAAATGTAAATTTTTTAACCAGAGTAAACTCTATTTAATTTACTAGTTTATATACAGTATTAAAGAAATATCACGATAATACTTCATGTTAAGCCGTTTCGTTTGAACTATATTGAAAAATACAGTTAAAAGAAAAAAAGGAAACAGGGAAATATTTGACTTGTTAGCGGATATATTCACAAGTTACTAAAAGAGCAAGAAGAATAAAAGAATTAATGCATATATATGTGAATAAATAGTTGTTGTTAAATATTAGCAAAGTCTGCCAAGTAAGAGAAATGTTTTTCTTATCCTTCATAATAGGGATTACTTTTCACATTCCCACAATAGGTCAGGTCAGGTCAAATACCGCAAAATTGTAGATCTTCTTATGTTAATATTAATTGCGATAAAAAAAGACATTAATACAATGAATTACTAAATCTACACCTTCGGTCTTTTCATTTTGTTCAACCTGACCAGGTATAGGACCCGCATCGATGACAGGCTCCTCAGCTATCTGGGGCCAGCCATCAGGCGCGCTCTTTCCCTTTCTTTTATTAACAGGGGCTCTTGCCGGGTAAGGTGGCCTTCCGCTCGCATGCCTATCTATGGCATAGTGTTATGTGATGCGTTTTTGCCCGGCCCAATTTGTTCTTCAAACAAGCATTTCTACCCCTTAGTAGGTTACGTCGGCCTCGCCACCAGTCGCTCAGCATATTACCGTGTTCAATTCGTGAATGCGAAACTTTTTTGTGGTGGATCCTTGTGCTAGGGGGAAAGAACCCACAACACCACAACGCTAGACTGCCAGCGCATTCACGCGTCCCCAGATAAGGCCAATCTCGGCGGATCTCAACATCCTCTTCCACTGAGGCACTAGACCATTGCTGCAGTCCTTTACGGACATTTAATCTAACTGTCTTCTTCTTTACAATATCTCTGATTACGGCGTTTCGAAATATGAAATTTCCAGGTATAAACGCGTTTAAATTATGTTTTTTGTAGGTGTCATTTACGATCGCCTCGTTCACATCTTTTGGTGATCCAAAGAAACCATTTTGTTATGCATCCAACACATGATAGTTGATCCCCTTGTTGTCAATTTTGATGTTTCTGGCGAATCTTCTTCCGAACATCACCGGGAAGGACGTGCCGTTGGAGTTGATACTATACCAATTAGTTTTTGCTCTTGGCGTCGCATTAGCATTAACCTTGTCATTTTTAGCATTCGAGCCATTGGCAGCATCCTCCAACCACGGTTGCACGTTGGCTTGTAGGCAGTCGCTAGGCTGTACTATATTAGCGATTAGTTCCGATACCATGTTAGTACCTCAAAATTCTTTCTTTTCGCGTTTGCTTTGCATTCTTCATCGTCCAGGGCTTGCATTTCTTTTTTTTTCTTCATTTTGCTCACCAGAAAACTTGGTAGAAGCCGTTGTTTTACCAGCCTTACTTGGGCCGGAGTTCAGAGAGCACCCTCCCGAGTGACCCTCCTTTATGGTTGCGCATGGGTTTAACTATGACTCAACTAAATTTACTCATTTAATTTCACAAGCACGTCACTATCCGAACTTAAACAAGGGTACTCACCAATGTGTACCGATAAATCTTATAATTAGGATAAACGTTTCGAATCAACAATTCGTCAGAAATTTCACTTATTATGATTGGAATGAACGTTTTGAATAAACGTTTTCTCAAGAATTCCATTATAAAAAAAACGTAAACACCATAACAAAGAAAACGCCGCTCGCCCAAAATGGTGGAAATATGAAGAAAAATACTTTCCAATCAAGTGCACGATCGCCACAGAGGAGAAGTGTTCAAGTGAACGTCTAGGCAAGGAATGATGAATAGCCTGCTTGGAATGGCAGGAATCATTTGAGAATAAGCCCCGGTCTTTACTTTCACCCTCACATAACGACGGTCAACCAACTCTTGCAGAAGGGCATTATTATATTCTCGATCAACAAATCGGATTCAAATAAATGATACCTGCTGAGTTTACTACGTTTTCTTCTAGATGGCGCTAGCCTGATTTGCATGTGCCTCAAATCGCTGGGATGGAATCATACTATAAGAATGCAATATCTGGTAGCTGCGGAGCTAAGGGCTTCTGTTTGGTAACTAGAATTAATATCATACGAAAGGATCCAAGGGCCAACCCTGGTCTAGATGTATCCAGAAATAGATCCCGAAAAATCATAAAAATTAAAATAAATTAAGCATACAAAATTAAAAAAAATCTAAGTTTCTCCATTTGAATAATCTAAATGCGCATGTTACAATGTTAAAATCATTTTATTGTATTATTATCAATTTACTTCACGTTCCCATGAAATTGAATAAAACGTCTTAATGGACCCTCATTTTCATCGGTATTCTTCTGTAAAAACAAATGATCATGTCCAACTTCATGAAAACAGAATTTACTGGGAACTGACTACAGCATAATAGTACTCGTAAATAACACAACATCTTCAAAGACAACTTTTCAAACATCTTTAAATCGTTCTTTGTGCTTGACTCTTGTTTTATTGCATACACATAATTCCGTGCAATAAATTTTTTCTACTCCAATCTTCCTTGGCCCATCACCAAGCTACTTCCTGAAACGTATGAACTTGAATACAAACAGGGAAAAGGACGATTATGGAGAAGGAAGTGATTAATGGCTGACAGAGATGACTCGCATCAGCAAAACCAGTCACAGGTTCATTTCGGGTAGCTACCAATTTATTGTTTATAGGAATTTCTTCGTCTACATCGTTTTCAATTGTCGATGGGGCAGAGCGGGACTTAATAAAGCTCTTTCGATCAAAAGAACATTAGAGTTAATATTTATTTCCAAGTCGTGGTTAAATAGACTTTTTCCTCTCTCTCTCTCTCTCTCGATTCTTGGAAAGGATGTTTCGGCACACGTCATTGATGAGGGAAAATTTAAAGAAAATGTGATTTCGTTATTTATTTGGGAGTTCCTATCACATCATTACAGAAGAAAATTAATGGAGGTGGGTCCTTGCTTGGAAGGATATTGTCTGTTTCTTGCTATTATCGATTTAGGATGCTTCTGAAAAAAGCCATCATGAAGAGACGACCACTTACCAAGTTCCTATCGTCTTTCAAAGGTTTTTTCGATATTCCAACATCTCGAATAGATTTACACTTGAGAACTGTCAGTTGGCAGGGAATGAAATGAAATTTGGAATGTTTAAGGTTCCGTTGTACGATTTGGTTTCCGCATAAATGATAGGAATTCCTTGGTAATGCATAAATATCATGACATAAGACCCTAATAAAATCACGACGTACCTGTCCGCCCGTTTGCCCGTACATCACAGCAAATTTTCTCGCAAACCGCATAAGCTAGAATCATGAAATTTGGTGAATTGGTGGAATGGGTTTCATTATAAAAATTTTCATAAAGTGTTTAGGGGGTCTCCCTAAATTTATAATCTATGTCTCTATGAGCACAAGATCAACAAAAAACCTCGAAAGTCAGAATTTGATCAACGTGGGTCTGAGATGACATAGATTTTGAAAACATCTATTGGATAGTCTAAAAGTATTGAGCTTTTTTTGTCAATAGATTTTGTTTGTTGTCATATATCAGGCAATACTAATCAGATTGAGTCAAACTGACATGCGTTTGAAAGGTGACATTCCAGTCTATAATTTTCGTATGGACCGTTTATATTTCGTTATTCGTCTCAAAAGTTGTATTCATTTAAAAATGAGTGAAATTTCTGAAAAATTCGTTATACAAATGTGACAATTAAGTAATGAGACTGATCCCATGAAAACCGTAAATTTAAAAATTATTCTACAACTCTGCCATCTCCTTCAAAATAATCCCCCTTGCGCAGCTATATAACGATTCCAGCGCATTTTCTATGCTTCGTAACATTTCTGGAATGCTTCGAATGGGATGTCCACCAGTACCCTCGTCACGGCCGCCTGGATGTCCGTAATCGACACAAAATGGGTTCCTTTGACCACCGATTTTGCTCAAGGGAACAAAAAGAGTCACAGGGTGACATACCGAGTGAATAAGGGGTGTTGCAACACGGTGATCCCTTTAGAGGCCAAATGCTGGGACACGCTGAGGGCTCCTCAGAAATGTTCTTTGGAACCATCCGCGCGCACAATTTTTTCATCCCAAAATCATCCGTTAGAATTTGTTCGACTGTTTCACGGTTTATATCAAGTTTCATGGCCAACATTCGAACTGTTAAACGCCGATCTTCATGGATTGGGCGCGCCCACGCTGCGCATTTGCGTCAGTCTGCACCTCGACTGATCTCCCGGTTCGCGCCTTCCACGCCCTCCTTAAACTCTTTATGCCATCAAAACACCCGGGTACGATTAAGAGCACTATCACCATGCACAATACAATTTCCGTTTCCGAAGCCCAATCCGGCGAAACATGTTATCGCGACGCGTTGCTCCTGATTTCGTTTCTCCATTTTCGTGACGAGCACCACCAACACACGTCTACTCAACAAAACACAGCAGGCGAACTAAACAAGCTAGAGCGATGGTAAATATATTAGTAGAGAAGAGAAGGATGCCGGGGAACGGGAAGGGAATTTCAAGGTCATCGGTTTACCACAAACGCGGTAGTAAAATCAGTCTCATTACTTAATTGTCATGCCTCGTATTTAACAATATCGCTACGATCAAGGTGAGTATGCATCGCAGGCTCGTGAAAAAATTTGTCGCACCTACGGTCAAGATATTTTATCAAAAGGCACAGCCAAGAGATGGTTGGCTCGCTTTCGTTCAAAGATGCACCTCGCTCAGGTCGACCAATCACTGAAAAAGTCGATGAAATCTTACAAAAAATTGAAGAAGACCAACACATAAGCAGTCATGACATTGCCAAAGAACTGAATATTCATCACTAAACTGTTTTGAACCATTTGGGTAAGGCTGGATACACAAAGAAGCTTGACGTTTGAGTTCCGCATGAATTAACACAAAAAAATTGATCGACCGAATTTTCATTTGCGAAATGCTAATGAAACGCAACGAAATCGAGCCATTTTTGAAGCATATCATTACGGGCGATGAAAAGATTTGAGAATGTCGGTCGAAAAAGATCATGGTCAAAAATAGGTGAATCATTAAAAACGACTTCAAATCCAGGATTGACACCAAATAAGGTTATGCTGTGTGTATGATGTGATTGGAAGGGAATTGTTTATCATGAGGTGCTAGAACCTAGTCAAATACTCAATTTGGCCCTGTATTGTCAGCAATTAACCAGATTGCAACAAGCAATTCAAAAAAACCGGCCAAAGTTGATCAATAGAAAGGGCGTTATCGTCCATCATGACAATCCCAGACCACACAAACCTTTGATGACCCGGCAAAATTGAAAGAGCTTGGCTGGGAAGTTTTGATTCATCCACTGTATAGTCCAGACCTTGCACCATCTGACTACCATTTGTTTAGGTCTCTGTAAAATTTCCTTAATGAAAAGAAATTCACTTCAAAGAGGGACTGTGAAAATCACTTGGCCAAGTTTTTCGCCGATAAACGACAGAAGTTCTACTCAGGTGGAATGATGGCTCTACCCAAAAAAATGGCAAAAGGTCATAGATAATAATGGACAATATGTACTTAGATAAAATCCATTTTAAATAAAAGAAATATTCAATTGGAAAATGTCAAAAAAGGCTCAATTCTTTTTAAGACTTACCAACATTATTTAAAAGCTGTTAATTGTTTTTAAATAAATAGCAATTCTGTATTAAAGAATAGTTTATTGAATGTAAGTAAATATGTAAAAGTTCAACAAAAAAAATTATAATTTTTTTGCAAAATGATTAAAAATTAAGTTGTAAAAATTGTTTTAATGATTGGAAGGATAGTCATTGTCCGTAAAGGACTGCAGCGATGGTCTGCTACCTCGGCGAGCGAAGATGTTAGTGCTCGCCGGAATTGGCCTTGTCTGAGGATACATTGCGGTGTCGTGGGATGGGTTCTTTTCCCCAGCACATGGGCCCACTCCAAAAAAATTTCGCGTTCACGAATTAAAAGATAAAATTCGCAGGTCGATGGTGACGAGGCCGAGGTAACCTATACAAGGGATGGACTAACATACTAAGAAGCGACTGACCGAAACTGATTATCGTGCGAATTACGTATTCTTGATTATTCCAAGTAAAAAAAAAAAAACAGAATTTCTGGACATAAATCTATCTTTATTGATTAGTTATAATGAACTTGTTATGCAAAGGCAATAGTTTTTGTAAAAACGTTTACTTGCACTACATAAAAAGTATAATAATATACACAGGAAAATTTTTGTTTCGCAGTTGTGACGCTTCGATGTTTCGCGTGTGTCTCTGTTCTCTCAACTGCTATCTAACTCGAATGCCTGGCGGTGAACACAATGACTATCTGTCATATGGGAAATGCTATACTGCTTCCTCTTGAGTGGATTTCCCACTGTCGCCATGGCTTTTTGCAGGCGGACATGTTCTGACAGCCGTATGAGGTCGTGCTATGATAGGTTTCCATGTAATTGTTTTTCTTTTTTTGAGTGTAGAAACTATTCGCGTCGTTACGGACTCTGACGGAGCTTCGGTTTGCTGAGTAGTGGCGACGGCAATGAAAGGTGGCTTCAGTCGTTCGGTGGAGACGTTGATTTGTCTACCTTCGATGTCAATGGTAAACAGTACATCTGAAATTCGTTTGATCGCTTTGTGTGGTCCTGAAGACGGTTGACATAGCGATCTTCTTACGGCGTCAACTCTAAGGAAGACGTGTGTACGTGAATGTAATTGATAATGTACGAAAGTCGTTCCATCATTGCGGTGGTTAATTGGTACATGTCGCAATTCACGCATCTGCTGTTTTAACATGGATCCAAAAGCGTGCAGATCGAACAGATTGTCATCGCTCACCAAGAATTCTTCAGTGTTTAAGTTGTTCCCTAACCGACCTCCGCGCGACTTGCACCTAGATCTTCCTTGCATGAGTTTCGGAGTCTTAGGAGAACGGTTGAAAGGATGCGAGGCCAGCTGGAATTCTGCTCATGGCACATGATGGCGGCTTTCAATGTGCGATGCTATCGCTCTAACAATCCATTAGAGGCTGGGTGATACGGCGATGTTTGCGTACGTTTACATCCCAAAAGTTTGGAAAGAGAAGAAAAAAGTGCGGACTCAAATTGAGTTCCTTGGTTAGTTGTGATTATGTGCGGTGCTCCATATCTCGATACCCAGTTAGTTTAAAATGCACATACGACAGTTTTAGCTGTTTGGTCGCAAACAGGAACTGCTTCTGCTAAGCGTGTAAATTGGTGAACCATCGTTATGCAGTAGTGATAACCGTTGGCTGTTATCAGTGGTCCGATGATATCAAGGTGCACTTGCTGGAATCGTTTGTCCGATATCGAAACTGCTGGATATCGTTTCTTGTATGCCTTCCAATCTATGATCTTTGAAATGGTATCCAAGTACGTGTATAGGCTCGAATATCTTTCTTCATATTGGGCCAAACAAACTTTCTTTGTACAGCTCGAATCATCGCGCGGAACGTATTCATAACTCGATTACGTAGAGGTGATGGTAAGTATGGCCGAATATTGTTCGTCGACGTGTCACAATATAAACTTCCATATTCCTCTATATCTAGTGGAAATGATTGAAGTGCAGTGTCATTACGTTGTTCATCTATCAGCTCGTGGGTGGTCGATGAAGAAGGAGGTGCTTCGATTCTTGATAGCATATCTGCTACAATATTTTCCCCTTCATTAACTTGGACAATTCTGGTACAAAATTTCGATATAAAACTTAAGTGCCTAGTTTGTCTCGGCGAAGATTTTTCTATTTTTTGACTGAACGGTTTGTGGTCCGTTTTGATAACAAACTGAGTGCCTTCGAGCCAGTGTCGAAATTGTTTTAAACTGCTGTAAATAGCCAACAGCTGTCGGTCGTAAACGCTGTACTTTGATTCAGCGTGATTCCGTTTTCGTTGAAAGTAAGCTAATGGTAGCCAACTGCCATTTATTTTTTGCTCTAATACTGATCAGATTGCAACATCAGATGCGTCGGTGACAAGTTGTAATGGCATCGATGGAAAAAAATGCACTAGCAATGTCTCCTTCTCAAGGCTTTCCTGACAATCGTTAAAGGCTTTTATGGTTTCGGATGACGATTGAATAGCGTATTTGTCGCCTTTTTTTACATTGCGGAGATATCGGTGGAGCGGTGCTGTTAGGTTGGCAGCATTACGGATGAATCTCCTGTAAAAATTTAATATGCCCAGGAAACGGCGTAGTTGTTTGACGGTTGTTGCTAATTGAATATCACGTATGGCTTGAACTCGTGAATCAGGTGGCGAAATGCCATGTTTATTTATTTTGTGTCCCAGGTACTTAATTTCTTCGACGCCAAAGATACATTTAGCAACGTTGATTATCACTCCGTAAGTTTTTAATCGTTCAAATACGATACGAAGATGGTCCATATGTTTTTCGATTGAGTTAGATGATACAAGGATGTCATCTAGATAACAGACACAAAAGTCCTATCCGCGCAACATTCGTCAACAAACCGGTGAAAGGTTTGGGCAGCATTCTGGCGGTGAAAGGTTTGGGCGGCATTCTGGCGGCCAAAGGCCATTACCGTAAATTTAGATAGGCCAAACGGTGTCGTCACTGCCGTCTTTGGGACATCTTCATCCACAACTGCGATCTGATAGTATGCTCGAAGGAAGTTTAATTTAGAAAATAAACTTTTGGCTGTGATATCTGATGTAATATCCTGAATGTGTCGCATGGGATAGCGGTCGGGTATGGTAATCGCGTTTAGTTTACGATAATCTCCGCATGGGCACCAGGAACCTTCCTTCTTGGGCACAAGATACAAAGGGCTAGCCCATGGGCTGTTCGATGGGCGGCAGTAGTTCTTATCCATCATGTACTGAAACTCTGTTTTAGCTATTTTCAGCTTGTCTGGTGGTAGTCATCCTGGACGTTCTGCTACTGGGGGGCCAGTAGTGATGATATGGTGTCGTACAGAGTACTGTGTAGTATTCGCTAGAGCAGAATTCGTTACTTCTGGGAATGATTTCAGTAGTGTGTGGAACTGCGATTCTTCAATCAATGTAGAGATAGACCCTGTGGGTAGAGTTGGTACGGTTCCTGCTGTTGTAAGTTTCGTTTTCGATTCTACAAGATGTCTGTTTTTAATATCTACAGAGAGGCCGTGTTCTTTTAGAAAATCAGCACCTATAATTGGCTATGCAACGTCTGCTATTATAAATGGCCACGTAAATTGTCGACGTAAATTGAGGTTTAATGTAAGCAAGTTTTCACCATAAGTGTCGATTGGAGTTTTATTAGCCGCGTATAGCTTAAATTCTGTTTATGTGTTATTTTTAAGCGATGGAAGTCGAGGTATGACTGACACGTCGGCACCTGTGTTGATTAGAAACTTATGTTGTGTTAGTTTGTCAGTGACAAAAAGACGGTTTGTTGCGGAGCGACTGCGAGTCGCCTCAACACGCAGTGCTCCTAGGCTTTTTCCGACATCGACGGGGCCTGAAAGTCACATGGTTTGGTACAATTTTCGATGATAGAAGCAGAAGCCCAGTCAAAAATGTGTTCAGGCACATTTCCGAATATAAATCCCTTTTGGTTTTTATGAAGTTCTGGTCCGATCATGAATTAAGACATGATTTATCATTGTAGATAGGAGTTCAATGATTTTAGTGTAATATTTTTCCAAGGTTTTCTAATTTTGTTTGATGTTATGTAAATCCATTATCAGTGAGCTCTCGTTCCTTTTATCGCTGTAATGAAGGGTCAAGTAATGGAAATTCCGTACATATTCAGAACTTTATTTGCAGGGCCCTAAATCTTATTGCGTATGGCGTGTAGCAATACCTTGCTATATTTAGTTGAAGTTGAACCAATAAGTGATAAAATTTCCTCCATATTATCGATAAAATCTCCCAACAGTCTGGAGTTGCCATTGAATTTTGGCAAGTCCATAGCCGCAACAAAGACTCTGAGAGGATTGAAAACCTAGGTAACGGTAGCCATTGCTGAATCAATGTCTAAGGAACAAACGAAACTATTAAACTCAACGGGCCGATTTGATAAATTATCTTGATTAATCACTTCACTTTCACCGATATCACTTGATTCCTCCACTATCACACTTAAATCATTTCTTAAAATTTTTAATGGTTCGGTTAAGGGTATGATTCTCAAATTTTCTCTATTTCTGATTTTTGGATATGGTCTTAGTCTAGATTTTTTGTTCAGATATGGCATGTATGATAAAATGTTAATATGAAAGGAAAGGAAATGTGTTCAAATTTATTTGACTTACATGCAAAAAATGGTTAGCTAGTTCATTATAGATTCCAGGGCTTTCCTCGCGATATTCCACTCGATAAACCTTCGATGATGATAATCGCTTTCCTGATACTTATGCTCTTTACAAGTACTTAAATCCTGTCCAATTTAACTGTTGGTTCTCCTTTGTTGCACTAAACGGATTAATTTTTGGGAGCACAAGAAGGTTTTCGCACTATGGTTGGTACTTTTCGCGTATACCACCGAAAAAAATATTCAACGCCTAGCGTAAAAATCCGCACGACTATGCCAATAACGTATTCTCGATTATTCCAAGTTAAAAAAAATAGAATTTCTGGAGATAAATCTATCTTTATTGATTAGTTATAATGAACTGATGACAATACACTCTTACTCGTATTTATAATATGAAAAATATGCTTTTTTTTGGAATTCGCAATTTATTATGAACTGTTTCTTGCAATGTTGAGTTTATTTCTAGATTGTAAAATTTACAGTGAAATTATTATTGATCATTGTGCAGCACGTTTATAGGTGATTGCCTTTGGTTGCATGAAATTGATGATGGTATGATATTTATATTGACGACGTAACTCGCGCGTCACTCGAGAAGATTTCGTCGTTACCATTCACGACCCCCAAATAAGAGTGGAGCATCCAGGTAGAAGCGGTTCCCTCTCGCACCCCCCGTCAGAAAATAAGCAAGGAATTTTGATTATCTATATAAAAGATGGATAGATATAGAATTTTCATTATTTATATACATAAGTAACAATTCAGACGCTAATATCAAGATAATTGAATCTCAGTTCCATTGAATTCAAAAAACCTTAAAACAAAGTATCTCCATCGCAAAAATTAAACATTTGTGCTCAAATTGGGAGGGTATTTTTTCTTCTATTCGATGGTCTGCTTTTATATACGTAGAAAGGTAAGCCTTTTGGCAGGTAGCCATTGGTTGACCCAAAAGAGAATATTGGATTGTCTTAAAAAACAAATATTTATTCTTAAAGTATAAACTATCATATAAATAAAATGAATAACATGATACGATATCTGGAAAACAATTTTTTAGAGTTTTGTAAAATAATTTTACAAAACCCTACTAGTTTGGCGACCAGTCTGTCCGTCTGTCCGTCTGTCCGTCTGTCCGTCCGTCCGTCCGTCCGTCCGTGTGTCACAGCAGTTTTTCTCGGAAACTACTTAAGCTAGAAACATCAAATTTTGTGTGTAGGTGTAAAGTGGTGATCTCTTCAAAGTTCAATTACAAAAAAATTTTATAAGGTATTTAAGGGGGGTCTCCCCATATAGGAGAGTGACCCGCCGAAAAAAAACTTTCATTGAAGGTAGTCGATATGGGTATCGAATGAAAGGTCTTGATGAGAACTTTTCAAAACAGGTCTTAGTTTGGCAAAATTTGCTTCGAGGGGCGCACAGGGAGGGGAAATATACGAAAAATTTGTGTCCCCCCCCCACCCTCGCGATTGGACACCTGTGATCCGGAAAATCTGAAAAAAATCAGGAATGTACAAATACGTTAGAAGTCGCAATTCACTCAACTTTGTTAGTAATAGTATGATTTATCGATTTTATGTTTTCTTGAATAAAATCTTAACGGTACCCTTAAATTCAATGAAATTCAGTACACAGATGTCTATTTATAAGATTGATCATAAAGATTGAATCATATTTAGCGATGTTATAGCGGTTTGAATTTTCCTGTATTACTATGGAACAATATGCGCTGCATTTATTACTATGGCAACATATGGCTATGGAACAACATGCGCTTTTTACTGACTCAGACACTACAGTTTTGCTAGGATTTGCATGAAAATTTCAGGAATGATAGGTGTCATGCATATCTTTGAGAATCGGTTCAGCTAGTGGTATCAGTAATCGTAAAACAAAATAGTGGCTGTTTTAAATGCGAAGATTGAATAATTTTGAGTTATTTTTTCCCAACTTCAACGTTTAAGGTGCATGCTTTGAACACTTGATTCAATTTAATGAATGACTGAAGATGAGTACCTACAATTAATACTCATAAGCGAAACAAGTCAAGGAGGTGGGAGAGAGCTCCTAGCAAAAGGGTTTTGTAACCATTCTAAGATTCGAAAAAATTGGCCATTAATCGATGATAACAGTACAGGAGAGTGGCCCCCGAAAAAAAATTCATCAAACGTAGCCGATATGAGTATGAAATAAAAGTTTTCATGCGAGCTTTTCAAAACAGTTGTTAAACTGTCAGTTTTTGCTTCAGTGGGGGCACAGGGGGGAAATACATGAAAAATGTGTTTCCTCCGTCGCGGATGGACATCTGAAATAATTATCAAGGGAGATATTTATGAGTAAAACAATACTAAAACCTCAGAAGTCTAAATTCATTCAACTTTGTTAATAATAGTATGATCTTCGTATTTTATATTTTCTCCAATAAAATCGTCTTTGACATGTTTCTTGATTTGATTCGATCTGGTGACTGCATTTTGTCAATTGAATACAAAACCCTTCAAACATGAGCGTAGGTCTGTTTACCCAACTTGTTTAATATCATGTTTTTGTCCGGCCAAACGTTTCCACACAGTTTATAGTATTGTGTTAATAGCAGTCGATTTGTTGAAATTGATATTCTACTGAGCGTTTTTCTGCTTAGTTAACTCTTTTAATATCTTAGAGCTCCGCTAAACCTGTTTTCAGGGCTTTTTTTAAACAAATTTATAACTAGTTTCGCATCTTGTCTATCAATCTATCCGTCTATGCATCTGCCTGCCTGTCTATCTGTCCGTCAATCTTTGCGTCAGAACAAGTTTCCTCAGAACATATGGAAGCTAAAAAGCTCAAACCTTATGAAAACGTTAGAAGTGGTAATTTCTCAAAAGTTTGGGTCTTATCCAACACTTCAAAATTTTGTAAGGGAATTTCCTGCTTATGTTGAAGTGGCCCTTAAAAAAATATAGTCGAGTGGGGTAACTAATGAGGGGTCTTGGTTAGCACTTTTAGAATCTGAAACAAAAAAGTTATTTTGTGCATCAAGGGTTGCAAGAGTAGGCAAAATTTACGAAACATGTGTATCTACCTCATAATTGGACACGTTTGAGCAAAGAAATCTGAAAAAAATCTCGTAGAAATGCCTTTATGAGTACAAGGGTAGCAAATACCTCATAAGTCAAAATTCACTCAACAGTTAATAATAGTATATTTAAATTTTACTTCTATTAAACCAAAATGGTACCCTTAAGCTTCTTATATAGATTGATATAAGATCCTTAAGTTTAGAAAATTGAATGGATATTCAATCATAACCACGTGAGTAGTAGCCATTTCAATTGTATGAAGTTACAACAACAATAACGCATTTTGATAGTTAATAAATATTGCAAATCGACCTAGCTACTCTTATTTTTCGGATTTTCATGAAAATTTAAGGAATAATGTTTAATTTGAAATGTTTAATTGGCCCAGGATTCAAAAAGAATAAACCGCCTACGGCCTTGCGCTATAGGTGCCTCGCGCTTGACATCCTTTTCTAACTCAATAAAAGTTTGAAAAGTATTAATGCCAATGAAAGCTGTGAATGATTTTACTCTAAGCTAAACAATAAAACCATTTGAATTGCTAGCATTTGGCGTTACGCATCAATTGTCTAGTCCATAGTATAGTATACTGAAATAGTGACCACGATCAACTCAACTACAGTAAGGCGTTTAGAACGAATGAGACCATCGGCGGCGATCATCTTGGCTTACAGTATTTTTTCGCAACCGCCCTCAGTGTTGCCTCTCGCATCACAATTGGACTCCTATCTTCGGTGTGATACAGGGTGCGGCAGCATAACTTCCTTTTTTGAAAAAAGGAAGTTATGCTGCCGCACCCTGTATACATTAGATGGGTTAAGCGGATAATTAGCGAATGGGTTTTTGGTTAGTAAATAAACTCTGCTGCCGAGTCTTATTATTTTTTATTACATCGTACTACATCTTTTAAAATACAGGGTGCGGCAGCATAACTTCCTTTTTTGAAAAAAGGAAGTTATGCTGCCGCACCCTGTATCTACAATTTTTGAGCAACTTATAATTAAATTGTACTTATTGGGTTCCATAGCCCTTTCGTAGAATGCCAGCACATTTCCGTGAAGCTCAAAAGAGGTATCCGATGGTATTAACTAACATATGCATATTGCATTAAATGTTTGGGCTGCGAAATTTGCATAATGGGCCAACACATCATTCTAATAATCAATATCAACCTTAAAACGATATAAACAATGAGTTTTGTTTACCGTGGGAACACATTTTTTATCTTGATAGAATATTCAATTTTTATGCAACTCATCATGCACAAAGTTTTATCTTATACCCTTAATGAGCCCGTCATCATAAATCACACTGTATCCTAGTCAACACTTAACAACAGACTACATAAACCGGTCTATACTGACAAACGTGATGCGCCGTCTAATTTGATCCAAGGATCGTGGTAAATTTCCCAAAACAGGTTTGAATCGGCTATAAGATTATTTCCATCCCCCCGCTACTTCTGAGAAAAAATCGTGAGTATTTATTCGTGTGCTAAATGCGTTGATGAACATGGCAATGGATCAAGGGAGTTCCTTACCTGTAAACGATTCTAATTTTGGTTGATTCGTTTCTACCTCCACTCCTTCGCCATGGCTCGCGAGTCAAAGTAGAGTACCGTGAGCATTTCTATTATTTTATTGTGAGTGAGAATGAGTAAAACTGTGTTGAAGGTTTGAAAAAAATAAATATCAAATTAATACTTAGTGATTGTTGATCAGCTCGATTTATTCAAATAGAATTTTAGTGAGCTATTTAAGGTAATTTTGCATAAAAGAACTGTAAACATGTTGAGTGACTGTAGGTATGTACGTAAAATCAAAATTATTATTACTGTTAATAGATTCAACATACGTTAAACGACGTTCATCATGTTACCCTCAGGTCCCAAGAGAGATAAAATATCGGGAGAAAATGAGAACCTTGGTCCACAAAAAGACAAACGAAAGCTGAAAGGTGTTATCAGATCAAAATTTAGGTTCGAGATTGATGAATCACCTCAAAAAAAACATCTCAAAGCATGACAAAATCAGATGAATTGATTTCTTTGACGTCAGATATTGCAATAGCCAATATTTCATTCAATTCGGAAGTACTTCAGATGTATTAAGTAGTAAGCTACAGTCAGAAGTAAAAATAGCTTCAAACTCTACCCAAATCAGAATCTGAGGTGAAAAATGGAATCCCTGAGCAACAAATAAGTTCTCTGTCAATTAAACATGATGAAAGCGACATTATCAAAGAAACGTCTATTAGTTCTGATCCAGGAATGTAGTCGTCTCCCCTACTTGATTCTCAGCGTCATGATATTGTTCAAAGTGGTCCAATGCAGCCATCAAAGAACAGCGATGATGGTTATCCCAAAGATGATGATCGTAGGCACTTTTCTCATTTATATTTTTTAAGAAGACTCGAAAATGGTTTACTGTTTTCCGTGTAGACTTTTAAGGAGTTCTCAAACTCAAATGGTTCAAGGAGGATTCTGTGACTGGAAACACTTAACAAATATTTTACAAGGACAGGAAAATACCAGAGAACAAATGTCATTTATGCTTCAATGGGTAATATTTGAGAAGCGAATAAAGCATGGAAAAATAATAGATAAAGAAAGCGAAGGGCTAAATTATGAATCTCAAAAACATTGGTACAATTTATTTGAAAGATTATTTGACATCTTTAACTTCTTAGCCTCTCATAATTTAGCATTTTAGAGGGCATAGAGAATCTCTTAAAATTGAGTGTACTGAAAATTTCGCAACTTCATAGACTTATTCAAATTGCTTTCTAAATATGATCCCACTCTTTGAGAACACATGAAACGTATTAATTACCAACAACTTGTGACACATTGTCTAACCCACGATATTATGGTGCTAATACACCGGACCACCGGATTTGGTCCACTCCGTACCAAATCCGGTCATCTGAAGAGCAGTCCGCGGACCAAAATTGAGTCCGATTGACTTCGATGGATTTTCAACCGGACCAAATCTAACTCGGTTCGCTCCGGACCAAATATGCGTGTGTGGACAGAACGACCAGACCGGACCCAACAGAATGACCGGACCGGACCGGTTTCAGGAATAATCTTTGATAGGAGCTGCGATGATATGCTGGTACTGAATTTCAATTCCCTCAATTCTCTGCCTGTCGCAAGGTATTTTAGCGTTGCAACCAATCTTTCTGCAGCACTCACTGCACGTCTCATCACAGTATCTTTTTTCGTGATGTGTGGCTACAGTTCTACGAAACACTCCTGGCTTATTCGCACATAAATGCGAAAATCCTCTTCATGGAGCTCTTTTATTAGTCTCAAATGACTGTACTATTGCCTATTCATCAAGCAAAATTTCGCCCATTCTTTCCTTTTCCTCTTTTTAATTCGTAGCGGTGGCGATGTAGCAACAATTACTGCTGCTGCAAAAGCGGTTTTATGTTTGTTGGACATAATCGATGCCACTTCGTGTACCATCTTCGCGCACCAAAAACTGAAGAACGACTGGCTGGTCCGATCGTGTGTTGTAAAAGAGCGGACCGAATCTGAGTAGGTCCGGCCGGACCAAATCCGGTCGTCTGTTACGGCTTTTAAAAATGAGTTGGTAAGGCTAATGGCGAAAAGAGTGATCGGAGAAGTGATTCGAAGGGAAAAAGAGGCGAAATATTATTCTTGACTGCACAAGAGAGTTGTCGCATTACGATTTTGCTACATAACAACCGGTAAAATAGAAGAACATTTTATTGGGTTTCTTCTAGTCGCTGAGTCAACTGGGGACTACCTAACTAATGCAATACTTAAAAAATTAGGAAAAATAGATTAGATATTCATAATTATTGCGGCCAAGGGTACGAAAATGGTGCGAATATGGTAGGCATAAATAACGAAGCTAAAACTTGAATTTTGAATATTAATCCGCGAGCATTTTTCACACCTTGAAGTTGTCAAAGCTGGAACCTGCTGTTAGTAGATGCAGCTAATTCTTCCGTGGCAGCAAAAACATTTTTTGGTCAAGCAAACGCTGGGAGATTATCATTTTCAAATTAAAACTTAGTTTAAAACCTTTATGGGACATAAGACGGGAAAGTCGGATCAGAGTAGTTAAAGTCATATTATTCCAATTTTATCATGTTGTTGAATGTATCGAAAGCTTAAAAATCACACAGATGAAACACTCAGTGGTTGTGATTCAGTTCTAAATGAAATTCTCAGCTTAGAGTTTATTATATTGTTACATTTATGGTATGCAATATTATTGCGAGTGAATATCATAGGCAAATTATTGCAATCCGTAGAACTCCATGTAAGGATTTCTCTTGATTATATGCATACGTTCTGTGACCAGATCAAAGAATATCGTCAAATTGGATGCGAGCAATGCTTATCTGACACTCATCGATTTATTGAAAAAAGTAATTAGGACTTGCCAAAAGAATTTAAAAATAAAAGTTTAGCCAAAAAGGATGTTTGCTTATGAAAATAGTAATGAACTCATTATTGAAACATTATCAAGTCTTAGATATAGTCTTACGAGTGGATGACGGTAGTGACATCCAATTTTATGAATTGTATGAAGAACTGTAAGCAATTATGCCGAACTTGCCCGCCTGCATCGGAGACGTCAAACAGCTGCTTCAATACATAACCGAGAATAACTTAGAGGAAATTTACCCACATATTTATATTGTAATTCGAATTTTATTAACAATTCCTTTAAGTACAGCTTTCGCTGAAAGCAGCTTTTCAAAATCAAAGCTTATTAAAAACTTTTTAAGAAGTACAATGGGCCAGCAATAACTTTCAGCGTTAGGAGTTTTATCCATTGAGGCTGATATAGAATCCAAGTTGGACTACGATGCAATTATTAATGAGTTTAGTAAGGCGAAAAGTAGAAAACGTCTGTTTATTTAATATTCACTGTTAAAATCTAGTCAACAAGTGGTATCGTCTTGAAAGAGCAGGAATAGAACAATTAGATAATAGAATTCCGTTCACCGATTTATAAAAGTAGTAAAGTGTCCAACCAATGATTTTTCAATTTTAACTCACATTGAGAAAACACTTTCTGACGAGACTCTGAATTATTTATGTTAAAGTAAATAGTGTGCTTTAGTACGAATAAAAAAATCTGTTTGAATTGTTTGATTTTCATGATATTTTTCCAGTTGTGTCATTGTAGGGCCTTGCAGAGCTTATCTTGCCCACATAAATTGTTGGCCTTGCGCCGCCTCTGAGTCTAATGAACTATCCAATCCACCGAATCCTAGTATCAGAAAATTTGTTTGAAACTATAGGATTATTCCAAAGCCCTACTGGTAGGGCACTCTCCTGCCTACTCAACTTGTCTGGAAAAGCTGACATCAGTTAACCATTTTAGTACACGTACGTTTTTCAAACAAGTCTTGTTTAAATTTCTATATATCTGCAGGTTTCCTAACTTTTTCTAAACATAATCAATTGGATTTAGGTCTTATGACTATGGAAGATTTAGTGAAGTATGAGTAAATTTATAAGCGATTCACAAAATTGATCAACCAAGCCTGAATCAAAAGCATACTGATTCTTGTCCAAACATACTAATGCTCCTGGAGGTATGAAGCCAATGATGAGACAAGTCTCAATGTATCCGTCGAAAGGGTGGAACAGCTATAAAATCTAGAGGTTTGTACTCATAGTTACAGACTTTGCTATATGATTTTTAACAAACTTCAAAATGAATGCATCGACCCTCACCACTTTGGCAATTTGATAAATTCTTCGATTCAATAAATAGTGTTCTAATCCACCTCAGACTTTCTATACAGACCACACATGCACATTTCTTTTCGAAATCTCGTAACATTTCCATTGTACCTGTACTAGAGCTATGATTATACCAGATCAGAAATCCTATATTAAGACCGGTTTAATCAGAGCCTTGTTACAGATAACTTTGACCTGTTGATCAATGTATCTAGAACGAAAGAGCTTCGAAGGGACATGACCACTTTACCCTGTTTACTGAAAATGATTTTGGCCTATTCAGTATTGTATAGATCCTGATCGAAACGAACACCAATGTATTGAGCGCTGGCCATAATGTGGAAATTTTTCCAATGAAGTTTGAGGTCTTGACTGGTCTTGACTGACCATCTGCAGCGATGTCCGAAACAAAATTGTTTCAAATCAAAGCTGTTCAATAGCTTGCGAATGAATACGGAGAAGAGCAGAGGCGCACAAATTGTTCCTTGCTGCAGTGCATTCAAGTTCTTCAAGTCACGCATTGTCGTCAGAATTCCATCAACTACAAGAAAGGGTTTCTTGTACAATATTACGCACATGATGGCGATAAGGTAAACTTGTTCTGAAGATACTTAAAAACTAGTCCACCGAACCAAACAGTATTTAAGGCTATCTTCATATCAATGAGATACGCCGCTATGCACTCTCAATTTTTAAGTTTCCTACAGATGTCTGAGGTCATTTTCATATTCACATGTGTGTTCAAATGTCTGGCATGGAACCCATACTGGCAATCCCGCATCAACTCATATTTCTCGATGCGGGCATGTAATGCGTCATTTAGTGTCTCTTTAAACATCTTGTTGGTACCAAAAATACGTCTAAACGCTATAACTTCTAGATGAATAATATTCTCAAATTTATTTGTCAGTATACGTATATAATGTTGTCGAAATTATAAGAAAACAACATTTTCTTTATACATTTTCGACTACTATTTGCAGTTTTCTTCAGTACAATAATTATTGGCTTATAGGATTTTTATTTAAGTGCAAATAACTTTTAAAAAAGGCAATAACATTTATAATTTAATTAAGCTAAATAACACTAAATGGCAACTACCTTCAGCCGTATTCATTCTTCGTTTCTCAGGTACTTGAAAATATCATTAAAGAAGAAGAAATTGTGGGTACGATACGTGGACGATATTTTCATCGTAATGGCAAAGGAAAAATCGGAAAATACCTTCCAGAAAATTAACAATATCCAAGATAAAGTTCCGCATGGAGATAGAAGTAAATAGTGAAACCCCGTTCCTTGATTTGAAACTTATTAGGACCCAAGGCAGGGTTGAAATCGATATCTACCGGAAGCCCAAAAGTACTCAACGTACAATTACTGGGGACTCTAGCCATAGCTAGCCCCAAAAAATAGCAGCATACCATTCAATGATGCACCGCTTACTGACAGTATCACGAACAACAGAGTGATTCAAAAAAGAAAAGGAATATGTTATAAATACAGCCAGCATAAATGGATACGACGAAAAATGCATCGAAACAATCATCAAGAAGAAGATCCGAAAACAAAATATGGACAATTTAACAACATTGAAATTGACAAAAGAAGCTCCAAAGGGCATATCGGTGACATATTCCAGGTATTCAAAAGACATCGAGAAAGTGTTCATACATCACGGAATAGAAATGGTGTCCTCTAGTCGCAGATACGCAGCACGAAACATATTGGGAGAAACGAGTGGCATTTACAAAGTAGCATATAGTATTTGTCCTATGATTTATATAGGACAAATGAAAAGATTGATCCCGATCAGGTTCCACGAACATATTAGGGAAGCACGAATCGCAGCCGAAAACTCGGGATCGTACATGAGGTCGGCTTTAGCTAAACACATCATCGAAGAACAACACATGATGGATATTAACGATGTAAGTGTAATTAAAAGCGCTAATTGTCCTAGGAAATTAGACGCGATGGAAGCAATAAAGATAATCCAAGTACCTGAGAAACCAAGAATGAATACATATGAAAGTAGTTGCTATTCAGTGTTATTTAGCTTAATTAAATCGTAAATGTAATTGCCTTTTTTAAAAATTATTTGTACTTAAATAAAAGTTATTTCTACTTAAATAAATTCTGTAAGCCAATTATTATTGTACCGAAGAAGACTGCAAATAGTAGTCAAAAATAACTATTATACGAAATTATTAAAATATCTAATATATAAAGAATAATTTGTTTTATTATTATTTGTCAATATAAATGCATGCTTTTAGTAATATTTTTAGTGTAATGATTACAAAATATATATTATATTAGTATGCACCGAACTAGATCCAAAAATTTCGTAAAGATAATAGCAATAAATAATTTTTTGAATACAATAACGAAAAATCTAATAAATTCAATTTGAAGAATTTAAGCGACGAAAACTCGAAAAGACCATAAAGTAAGTTTAATCCATATCAATTTGTAATTGCTCGTAAAGACAGGGCTTGAAGGAACAGTCTCGATAGGGTAATTCCCTTATAATCGAAGGTTCTCTGAAAATCTACCCTTTAAAGATGAAATGCCAAACATGTTGCTTTTGGGGTTAGTGAAACTGTCTGCGGTTCACGCTAAAAGGTGAAAGTCTTACAAATTGGTGCTCAAAGTATCATGAACTTCTCAATTCCAAATTGCTTCCATTATGACCATTTCCATAGATGTCTTCAATCGATTGAATTGTATCTTTATTTGGTTCTTATAGATCCTGAATACTCCAGGGAGAAGAAACGAAATAAACACTTAGCTGACGCTTGTTGAACGAAGCAATGAACGCTCATTCCTTTCACACTTCAAATTTCCCTTTTGCACCATCTTTGCTTAAAACTCGACACGCGCCTCTATCCAAGGATGAGTCTTTTTGATTTTTTTTCTGCTGAGTTCGTCTCCCTTGCAAGGCTGCCTGGTAGCATAGAAATTCGTTTCCTAAGCCCTTGAAAGAATATTTGCAGGGCTCTACGCCTGGATCAAGTTGCCAAAATGTTTGTCAAAAGATTATTTTGCTCGGTGGTAGCTTGCGATATCACTTTTTCCTTTGCAATCTAATTAGGCTTTCTACTCGTTGACGACGACAGTAAAAACGAAAGAGATTTTTATTTATGGTTGAAAGATATTTCTATTTGCGTATAATGTCCTGGGCTCAACTTTGTCTCTAGTTCCAGCTTGGTAAGGTTCATGGACATGCTCCAGCATTGAACTCCATGCGACAATTCTTCGTGCACAACAACACACTCATGAAATTATCTTAAGGCCAAAATAATAGAAAAGATCTCTCCTCGGTTATTAACTTAATTAACTAGGTGGTGAAAAGCAAGTTCGTGATGGTTGCGGCCACTTAAGGAGCACGTCAGGAAAAGTCGATCTAATTGGTATGGTCTCGTTAGGGTGTAAGTCTTGATTATTCTCATTACGTTGGGAGCAACAACTTGTTGTCATTGAGGATGGCTTTTGAATTTTTTATTTTGCTGAACTTGCAAAGAACGTAAACGTTCATGATGTTATCGCTTATTAATGAGCTCTTCATTTGAGTTTTTTTTTCTGGTTGAAATCCTTGAACAATATTATTTGGTAGACAGATAATGGTTGCTATTGGTGACATGAATTTCTACTTACTTTTCAAGGCAAAGTAAAACTGGTGGAAATTTTTATAATGTGAAGAGAAAATTGATAATATGCAAGAGCAGATTTGAGGTTGTATCTTATTTAATTTTCATCCGCAATCGTAATAACAATAACTATGATTCCATCATTTACTATCTCCAACAAGTACAGATTTTACGAGCCATACCAGTTATGTCTAAAAAGGATCAGGCCTGTGTAAAAAAGCTCAGCACTATGTAGCAATTGTTGTATTATATTATGAAAATGGCGTAGGTAAGAACCTTTCCGCATCAGGTAATGCAAGAAAAAGGGCAACCCTGTGAAATATAATTGCTTCGAAACATACGATAGAAACATTGTTTTATTTTGGACGAGAATGACCCAACAATTGTAAAAAAGTCGAGCAGGCAGAAGAGTGTCGTAGAAGAATGGCTTTGTAACCATTTTGGTGTTCAAAACAACTTTTCAGATGACATCAATCAATGACTTGAATTACATATCCAAAAATAATTCATGCATAATTCAAGCCATTAGTTCATGTCCTCAGAAAAGAAAAAAACATACAAATATATCAGAAAGGTAGAAGGTTTCTTTGACAAGCAAATAACAGCTGCCATTTTGTTCCACCTTAGATATTTTTTGTTAAATTCTTCAAATTTTCATGAAAATCTCAAAATAATTGTACAATCTTGATGGATTCTAAATACATATCAATCACTGAAACATACTATTGTTGTTGAAAAGTCACGCCGATACTCCCCAATAAAACTGTTGGCATATGATTTGAATTTGTTTTCTATGATTTTTGAAAACATTTTGTACGCCATAAAAAGTAGAGATATGCGTCTATAGTTTTCGCACTGTAGCTTGTCAGCTTTTTTGTGGAAAGCTATTAAATTGATTCTTTTTCTTCTTTGCAGCACTACAGCCCCTGTTGGGTCTTTCCTGGAATAAGCGCCTCTAACGGTCTCGGTCCATTGACCACTTCCTCCTATTTCAAAGTCTGAGCAGCTATGAACTGTCTTCGTCAACCGAGTCACACCAGCATTTCCTCGGTTTTGCCACTGGTGTCCACGCTTCAGTTCTCCCTACGAATACCTTTTTGGGTATCCGTTGTTCATCCATACAATTTATGTGGCCAGCCCATTGCAGCTTCTACAGTCTTACAATCGTTGAGATCTCCGGCTCGTCAACAATTTTATATAGCTCATAGTTGCATCGAGTTCACCAGTGGTCCCTGCCTAGCTTTGCTTCAACTATTCGGATCAAGATCTGCCTTGCAAAGGCATTCATCTGTTTGCGGATGCTCGAGTTAGAGTCCATGTTTCACACCCAAAGTAAAGCACAGGTTTTATCACAGATTTGTCTGGGTGGAACTCTGTTTTCCTGAATAAATAAAAATTGTTTGTGAGCTGTATTCTTCGGCTCTGGTTATTTGGCTCTTAAATACACAAATTTGCCCACATTTTTGAATCCGTATTCGCCAAATGTGATATTTTGGGTATTTGAGATATTTTTCCGAGACTGCGACATGAGTTCCAAGATAATTTTTTTGGTGGTTGTTCACAACCGTGATGAAATTTGGATGTCGTCCGCATAGACTCCCGCTTGGCTCGACTTGTATAGTGACGTATCCCTTGTATCGAAAGATAGCATTCTTATGACATATTCCAGGGCCAAATTAAATAGCACTAGGGGCAACGCATCTCTCTGTTCAGATCCATATTTGTATCAATGGCATCAGTGAGTTGGCTATTGATGTGAATTTGGGAGTTTGTCGAAGTCATTGCAATTTCGGTAAGATGGACTAATTTGGTTGGAATACCAAAGCAAAGCATTATTTGCTGCAGTATATTACGGCCAATACTGTCATATGCTTGCCTGAAATCAGTGAAAATTTGGTGGACATCTATGTTCAAGTACTTGTTTGACTATAAACAATTGGTCTATCGTCGATCTACCTACTCCCAAGGCACCTTGATACTCCTCAATAGTACAGTTGTTGTAGGATTCTATTTTATTTTCTAAAATCTTCAAAAATAATTTGTACGCCGTAGAAAGCACTGATATGTCTCTCAAGTTTTCTCGGTGTAGCTTGCCACCCTTTTATGGATATGAAATATAATTGATTAGCTCCACTAGTTTGGCATATGTTCTTGTTGCAAAATGTGCTGGATGACTTTGTGGAATGCGTTTTGAACATTGCCGCCACCATATTTAATTAGCTCAACTGGAATTTCATTGATGCCCTTTGGGCTTTGATGATGGAACAAACTTTATCCAGAGTTGGTGGGGCTAATGGAAGTTCTCCAGGAATATCTATAGACTCACAGGTTCTGGAGCTGTGTGGAGGATTAAAGAGGTTCTTGAATTATTAGGCCCATCTTTTCTTAATCCTGTGTTCATCGGCGATGATGTTGCCGATGTCATCACGGGAGAATGCGGGCTTTGACTGATAGCCTCATTCCAAGCTTTTACCTACTTTGTATGCTTATTTGTGTTATTGCTCGCTAGACTTACATCGATACTTCTCAATTGGTCATCATAGTATATTCTTTTCTTGGTTCTGATTAGATTAGTCACTAATCTTCTGAGATTTTCAGTGTGTTCTCACTTCGTCTTGGTTTTCTTACCTGTATATTTTTTGTATGCCTGATTCTTTCTATCTAACGCATTCTGAAACTTGTCATCAAACCAATCATTTCTTTTGTATCGGGCTGGATATCTGATCATCTATTCTGTCATGGTCTTAATTGCGGCTTCCACTTCCATGCATGGCTTGTTGCTTGTTTTTGGTGATGCATCTGATAGGACAGGAGCTAGATGGTTTTCAAAGTTCTCTAAAAAAATTTTCACCACAGATACGGTATCTGTGGTGAAAATTTGGAGCCTTTCAATGTCGAATTTTTGTAGAGAGCCGATCTGTCCCGAATTCGTCGTTGACATATGACATCGATAGGTTAATTTGGTCAAGTAAGTACAATTGGTTTCTCGGTATGTATGGACGTCAAATATTCTTGTTATTGCATTAGAGTATGATCAACTTGGTTTGGGGTGTTGCCAAACATCCAATGATACTCAGGTCGGTTTGTGCATGCGTTGATGTAGGAAGCAAATCAAACGTATGATTAGATTTCTGCAAGATACAAAGTCAATCAGGCCATAGCCGTTGTCATTTACTTCATCGTGGAGGCTATATCCTCTAGTCGTTCCCTGATGAGATAGCTCATTGCCAACCTTAGCGCTTAAATCATCGAGAAATATTTTTGTATCGTTTCTACAAACGATACAAAAATATTTCTCGATGAGTCGACTAGTTTTCCCAGGTGATCATAGAATGTTTCCTTCGTTTCTTCGTGCTTTTCTTTAGTTGGAGTATGTTCATTTTCCAGGCAGGTTTTGAAGAGTTTTACTTCTATATGGATCATTCATTGACTACCTTAAAATCAATGACATGCCATTTGAACTCCCTACCTACAATAAATGCCACTTCAAATTCTAGCTTTTCAGTGGGCTTCCCACTTCTGAATATTATGTCCAATCTCATATTTTGAATATAATTTCTAGGACAGTCCGTTTCCTGGATTGTTAGTATCTTCTTCTTCGTAGCACTACAACCCCTCTCAAGCCTTCGCTTCCTGCAAATAGCACCGCCAACTGTCTTGGTCCATTGACGGCGTCCTACAATTTTAAAATCCGAGTAGCGATGAACTGTCTTCGTTGACCGAGTCAAACCAGCGTTCCTCGGTTTCCCCACTGATCTCCGGCCTTCAGTTCTCCCAACGAATACCTTCTTGGTTAACCGTTGAGACCTCTGACTCGTCAAAAATTTCATATAGCTGATGGTTGTATCGAATTCGCCATTAGTCCTCGTCTACCTTTGCTCCAATTATTCGCCTCATGACCCGTCGCTTAAAGGCGTTCAATATATTTGTCGATGTTTGGGTTTGAGTCCATGTTTCAAACGCATAGTTATAAAACAGGTCTTATCATAGATTCGTATACTTGGAGCTTGGTTTTCCTGGGTATGCAGCTGATTTTCAAATTCGTTAAAACTGAATAAAATATTTTATTTGGGAGCTGTATTCTTCAGCGTATTTCGTCCCTTTCATTACCAGTTCTTGTTATTTTGGTGCGTGGATACACAAATTTGCTCACATTCTCGATACTGTATTTGCCAAGTGTGATATTTTGTGTATTTGAGATAATTTTTTTCGACTGCGTCATGAGCTTTGTTTTATTCTAATTGATTTGTAGACCTACTGGTTAAGCCTCGCTGTCAAGTTTCAGCAAACGTTCTTTGGCAGTTGTTAATGGTCGTGACAAAATATTGATGTCGTCCGCATAGGCTACCACTCGGTTCAACTTGTATAATCACGTACCTCGTGTAGCGACATGCAGCTCCAGAGCCAAATTGAAAAGCAATATGGCTAGCCCATCTCCCAGCTTTAGTCCGATATTTGTGTCAAAGGCATCGGTGAGTTGGTTATTAACTTGGGAGGTTGTCGATGTCATTGTCGTATTGGTAAGATGGACTTATTTGGCTGGGATACCAAAGTAAAGCATTATTTGGTACAGTACGTTATGATCAATACTGTCCTATGCTTGCTTAAAGTCAATGAAAATTTTGTATACGTCTATGTTGAACTCCCAGCATTTTTCAAGTACCTGCTTGACTGTGAAAAATCCAAGAATACTATTGGCGTATGATCTGATTTTATTTTCTAAGATTTTTGAAAAAAATGTGAATGCCGTACAAAGCAGTGATATGCTTCTATAGTTTTCGTTATGTAGCTTGTCACCCTTTTTGGGGATAGGGAATATAATTGAGTGGCTCCACTCTTTCGGCATATGTTCTTGTTGCCAAATGTACTGGATGACTTTGTGAATAGCTATATGGACACGATAGAGTTGGGTTTTGGGCTGATAACCACGTTTTAGGCTTTTCACTACTTGTCTTGTGTTCTTGCTCGCTAGACTTACATCGATACTTCTCAATTGGTCATCATAGCACTTTCTTTTCTTAATTCTAATTATCTTATTCGCTATTCTTCTTAGATTTTCACAATGTTCTCTCTTTGTCCTGGTTTTCCTACCTTTGCATTCTTTGTACGCCTGATTCTCACAGTTTAACGCATTCTGGCACTAATCATCGTACCAGTAATTTCTTTTTCAGCGATGCGCATGGTAAGATGGAAACTAGCTATGTATCGAGGGTCTCCGTGAAATTGTTGCTAGTATGTTTAATTTATTTTATATTGACTTGCCTGTTAGAAAAGATTTTTATCAGTGCCAGGTTATTTGAATGATCTGACATTCCGGAATCCAATGCAATAATCTTTTTTCGTTTGCGAGGTCATTGCCATAGCTCCAATTGCATTTCAAGGCTCTGTTCTAGGTCTTCTAGGGACAAGGAATCAGCCCGCCGCCTAATCTTCATTCTGTCAGCATGGTTATTACTTTCAATTCCGTTATCAGTCGCAGAAGAGTCGCCTTCACTCTCTTGCGTTTCCACAAAGGACGTGTCAGTAGGATTTAGTATTGGCATCCCTCGGCATTTAATGCCCCATCATTGGCAAACCAGTAAGCCCAATGGGCAACCTCAAGACTATTGGCTACCATCTAGTCGTGAGGTTTATGATAAGGAATCATTGGAGCTGTTGGTTGCGGAGACAAGGGGCTCCCTCCTCCTTTCTCAAGCGGGATTGGGGCCGTCTATTGGCAGATCAGTTCTCATCACTCCAGCGTCAGGAGTTCATTGAAATGTTTATGAGCTAATACACCACAAATGCTGCATTACAATCTAGAGTAACGTAAATTTTTGTATTCAATACTTTTGCAGAATGAAAAAAGCCACTTGGCGTAGTTTTTAATATTGTTGCCATATTCTCTTTGTTAAATAAATATTTCTGTACCACTGTTAGATTTATATTGCAGCCGATTTAGTTTGCCAGAATGTGCCTCGGGCTTTTGCGTATTCCTGTTAGGCTTTGGAATTACTGTTGAATTATGATGGCAGGTTTGTCAGCTGGGGATATTTTTTATGAGCACTTTTCATAGTAAGATTTGAGCGAAGGAAGCGTTGAATCAGGAGAACTAGCTTTTAGGTTTTTGTAAAAAATTTGTTGAATGTTTGTGGAAAGTTAATGCACGAGCATTTACTTCATCTATATTGAGGTACGATATCAGTCCATGTCTTTTATAAGTCTGGTACTGAATAGTTTTTCTGATTTTGGATATACAAACCTGCGCTCTCACCATGGATATTTACAAATCGCTTTGGAATGTACCCATTGATTTCATTGTGGATGGATCGAGTCCTATTTATTCGATCCCAGCAGCTATCTCTTGTGCCGCTTATCTGCGGAGTCTAGAATAGTACCTAATAATTTACCAGAGGATGAGGACTCGAGGAGTGGAGTAGTGCGGCAGTACCGGGCACCTTATCCGGGGTGTTTTCCGACAGAGCAGAACTAGTGCAGACTGGTGATAGTACCATCGAAATTAATTTGAATAGCCTACACTTCAAACCAGATAGTTAAACAAAGCAGATCAACATCATGGACAATCAATATTCATAGCTACATGAGTTGAAAAGCCTTGAGGGATATAAATATATATGTATATATATATATATATATATATATATATATATATATATCTATATAAAAATATATAATTTATATATATATATATATATATATATATATATATATATATATATATATATATATATACTTGCCAGAAAAGTATCCGTACAACATCAAAAGAAAGCAATATATTAGAGAATTTATGCTAAAGAAGGCTGCTACATTTGAATATTTAAGCAGCAAAATTTATTCATGAATGAAACTATTTTTTCTATAAATTTTTCCTGTGGTATTCCTTTAAAAACTAGATTTTACAAAATAAAAACAAAAAATCCTCACTTATATGAACCAGAAAAAGTATCCGTACATGACAATATTTGTTTGAAATATTCAAATATTTTAATACATATCAGGGTTCAATAACTTGTTGGGATAACCTTACCTCTTAAGGACCTCCTTTAGTCGATTTGGCATGGAGTGAACCAATTTGGCTGTGTCCTGAATTGTAATTTTGCCCCATTCATCGACGGTGACGTTTTTCAGCATTTCCTTTGAGGTTATGTTGTGCTGACGGATCCTGCGCTCCAACAAGTCCCACAAATGCTCAATGGGATTAAGTTCTGGGGATTTGGGTGGCGTCACCAAGCCTCAACTGCTGAACGCTTTGCTTCAAATTCACCTTCAACATATTACGGTAACCGTATTGATCCATTGTTGATTCTATAAACACAAGCTGGCCAACTTCTTCTGCTGTCATACACCCCCAGACCATCACACCACCTCCACCATGTTTCACAGTTGGTACGAGATTTTCTTTTTCGAAGGCAGTACCGCTCTTCCGCCACACTAACTTTCTTCCTTTAATGCCGCAAATGCAAATTTGCTATCGTCAGAGAATAGGACCTGTTCTCAAAACTCTGGTTGGCTTGTTTATATATTTTTTTGCGGGGTCCACACGTTTCTTCCTGTTCACTTCCGAAATGTATGGATTCTAATGTGCTATGCATGGGTGATATCCATCTCTCTTTAGTGTGGAGAACCTTGCCAAAAGAGTCTTTTATATTTGTAACAATTTTGGAAGCAGTTACTCGAGAATTCTCTTTAATTGCCTGCAAAACGTTTCTTTTTCGCGTTCAGTTAGTATGGAGGGTCGACCACATCGAGGCTTTGACATAATCGAACTAGTTGTACTAAATGTTTTCACCACATACTGGACAGGGAAAGGTGTTCTGCCTACTATTAGACCAATTTCGCGGTAAGTTTCCCCTTCACTCTTTAGTTTCAGCATAATTTTCCTTTCATGTATTCTAGTGCACAACAATTTTTAAAAAGCTGCACTCACCTTTGAACCTATCCCAACTTAAAGTAGAACTATTATTGGACCTAAAAACATTAATATGAATCTGCATATGTCATCGCATAACACGGGGAGTCCTCCGATTTGTTCTGTACGGATACTTTTTCTGGTCTATTATGTTGCCATAAATTGATTTGGTTTGAGTTTCAAGTCTTTTTAAATAGTAACTATTATTAAACATACTGGAATTCATGCAAAAGTGAAGATTCTTTGATATTATAGAAGAAAGCATTCAAATTAAGTGGACATATCCTTTTTATTACAACGATAACTTTGTTATCTTGCCTATACGGATACTTTTTCTGGCAAGTGTATTTATATATATATATATATATATATATATATATATATATATATATATATATATATATATATATATATCCCTTCTTCGTAGCACTACAATCCCTTTCGGGTCTTCGCTTCCTGCAACAAGCACCACCAACTGTCTTGGTCCATTGACCACGTCCTCCAATTTTGAAATCCGAGCAGCGATGAACTGTCTTCGTCGACCGGGTGAGGCCAGTGTATCTTTGGTTCCCCCACTGGTCTCCGCCCTTCAGTTCTCCCAACGGTTGCCTTTTTGGGTATCCGTTGTTCATCCATACCATTTATGTGGCCAGCCCATTGTAGCTTTTGCAGTCTTACAATCGTTGAGACTTCCGGCTGGGCAAAAATGTCAAACAGCTCATGGTTGCACCAAATTCGCTCTTAGCCTCCGTATAGTTTCGCTCCAATTATCGGCCTCAGAACCCGTCACTCAAAGGCGTCCAATATGTTTCCGGATGCTTGTGCTAGGGTCCATGTTTCACAGCGATAGTCTTATCACAGATTTATATACTTGGAGCTTTGTTTTCCTGTGTTTGCAGCTTGTCTTGAAGATCGTCAAAACTGAATAAAAAATGTTATTTGCGAGGTGTTTTCCTCGGTGTATTTCGTCTCTTTCATCACCGGTTCTCATTATTTTGCCAAAGCAAAGCACTGTCTGGTACAGTACGCTACGACCAATACTATTGTATGCCTGCTTAAAGTCAACAGATATTTAGTATACGCCTATGTTGAACTCCCAGTATTTCTTAGTACCTGCTAGGCTGTGAATAATTAGTCTATCATCGATATGCTTGCTCTAAAGCCACCCTGATACTCTCTAAGAATACAATTGGCGTATGATCCGATTTTATTTTGTAAAAATTTGAAAATATTTTGTACGCCGTACAAAGCAGTGATATGTCTTTATAGCTTGCGCACTGTAGTTTGTCACCTTTTTTGTAGATAGGGAACATAATGAATTGGCTCCTCTCTTATAGGGTATGTTCTTGTTACCAAATGTGCTAGATGATTTTATGGACGACTTCCTGAACACCGTTGCCACCGTATTTTATAAGCTCCACTGGAATCTCATCGATGCCTGGTGCTTTATTATTCTTTTGGATTTTGATGGCAGAACAAACTTCATCCAGAGCGGGTGGAGCCTCTGGAAGTTCTCTGGGAATAGCTATAGGCTCCGATGTTCTGGAGCTGTGTGGAGGATTAAGGAGGTTCTTGAAATATGATGCCCCTCTTTCCTTAACCCTGTTTTCATCAGCGATGACTTAGCCAATGTCATCACCACAGAGAGTGATCTTGGCCTGATAACCTCGTATAAAGCTTTTCACTAGTTTGTAAGCTTGTCTTCTATTGTTGCTCTCTAGACTTACATTGATACTTCTCAATTGGTCACCGTAGTATTTTTTTTTTGTCAATTTTAATTATCTCATTTGCTACTCTCCTGAGATTTTTATAATGTTATCTCTTCGTCCTGGTTTTCCTACCTGTGTATTGCGTGTGCACCTGATTCTTCTTGATTAACGCATAATGACATTCATTATCGAATCAATCATTTCTTTTGTACTGGGCTTGGTTTTCGATCGTCTATTCTGTCACGGTCTTAATCGCTGCTTTAACTTCCACTCATAGAAGATTTCTTGTTTTCAGTAATGTGTCTAATACAATGGGAGCTAGCTGGTTGTCGAGGGTCTCCGTGAAATTTTTCACCATAGACGCTGTTTGGAACCGTTCGATGTCGAATTTTTTGGTGAGCTGGTCTTCTATGAATACGCCTTTGACATACGACCTCGATAGGTTAGTTTGGTCAGATAATGATCCGACGTCAAGTATGCTCAAGGCCCAACGTGGTTGGATCAGGACATGGTCAATTTGGTTTTGGGTATTGGCGTCCATTGATACCCTGGTCATTATATGTAAGTGCTGATGAGGGAAGCAAATCGAATGTATGACTAGATTTCTACTATATAGTATGTAAAGTCAATCAGATGCTGGCCATTGTCATTTATTTCATCATGGAGGCTAATGCGCCGAGTGAGGGACTGGATGACTACTCGCGGGCTCAGTCTAGCACTGGAGAAAACCGAAGTGGTCATCTTGACAAAAAAGAGAATCCCTAGAGTAAGGATGATCAGTATTGGAGATATACAGATCGAATCGAAGCCAGCGGTGAAGTACCTGGGGCTACTGATCGACTCGAAGATGAGTTTCTCTAAGCAAATCAGGGCAACGGCTGAGAAGGCTGCTTCGGGAATATCGGCCCTGAGTCGACTTATGGCCAACGTAGGGGGACCCAGCCCATCAAGAAGACGCCTCTTGATGAGTGCTGTAGGGTCAGTGCTACTGTACGGAGCAGAGGTATGGGGCGACGCTCTCAGCAAGGAGGTATACCGAAAACGATTGGCACAGGTACAGAGAAGAGGAGCACTGAGAATTGCATCTTCGTACCCAACAGTCTCCGACTCGGCGGTGAGAGTGATTGCAGGCGTGATACCTGTCGCCCTCCTTGCTAGAGAGCGCCGCGCTATTTACCTGCGCCGAAACGAGGATGCGAGGGAGATGGTTGTCCGCGAGGAGAGACAGCGCTCGCTCAACGATTGGCAGCAGTCTTGGGGGAATTGCACGAAGGGAAGGTGGACTGCGCGCCTCATCTCGGATGTGAGACCGTGGCTAAATCGAAAGCATGGTGAGACTGACTTCTATCTGACCC
The DNA here is from genome assembly GCA_963969285.1 of Odontomyia ornata. NCBI lineage: Eukaryota > Metazoa > Arthropoda > Insecta > Diptera > Stratiomyidae > Odontomyia > Odontomyia ornata. The sequence goes on from OZ017738.1 coordinate 116,908,826, forward strand.
AGCTTTTGAGCGGGCACGGGTGTTTTCAGTCTTACCTGCACAAGATCGGTAAGTCACGGTCTCCCGATTGTCGGTTTTGCCCAGGAGAAGAGGACAATGCCTGTCACACATTTTTTTCGTGTACGAAATGGGCCAGGCTGCGAAGGGAACTCTACAGGGAGACGGGAGAGCTCACCCCGGATAATATAGTTGCGGTGATGCTCGAATCGGTTGACAAATGGAACCAGGTGGCACATTCTGCTCGGGCAGTCCTAAAATATAAAAGGGACTCACAGCAGCCGGAGGCGCTGGGGCTGGGGGATCGCTCTTCTGGCAATTCCTCTTCCCCCCTCCCCTCCCGCTAGGAAAGGGACTCCCCAGCTTGAAGGCGCCCCACGGCGTAACAAAACGAGACCTGGCCCGAAGTAATGTGTCAAACGGTTCCAGGCTAGGTTCTCAGATTGACAGGGGAGGTGTTTAGTGGGTAGTCCAAAGGTATCCTCCATGGGAGTCCCACACTGCCAGACTCGGCGGGCATAAATGCCTTCACCTCCCTACCACAAAAAAAAAAAAAAAAAAAAAAAAAAAAAAATCATGGAGGCTGTATCCTCCAGACATTCCCCGATGAGATAGCTCATTGCCAACTTTAGCATTTAAATCACCCAGCATTTTTTTTATGTTGTTTGCAGGCAATAAGGTGACTAATCTTTCAAAGTGATTGGAGAACGTTTCCTTCGTTTCTTCGTTCTTTTTTTCAGCTTGGGAGTGTACATTTATCAGCCACATTTTGAAAAATTTCGCTTTTATCCAGATCGCACATAATTGTGCATTAATAATAATAATAATCGATCGACAACAGTCCAAATCAGAGCCTTGGCATTGAGATTTATTGTTAGTATTTCTCAATCCATTAGCGTAATGGAATTCGAGATTATATGGCCAATATGACACTCAACCATGTGATTATTACCTAATTTTTCAGATAGTACTCATCACAACTGGGTGGGCTGATAGTCCGACAGCAGTATCGGAAGCTCAAACTCAATGCTGCCATCGAGGATTGAACTTAGGAGCTGCTGTGCAAGCGGAATGTGCCCTAACCTACTGCTTCGCATGGACAAGATAATGAGTTTCTCTAATCATATCTAAGCGAAGTTTTAAAAGGAACTGTATTGCTAGAACAATACAAAAAAGGGCGTCATAGCATTCCTGCAAAATTAATAGAATAGAATCAATTTAATACATAGACACACAATTTTTGTTACAACAATTAATTAACCGTTCATTGACTTCCCTAATATGAATAACGTGCAATTGGAACTCCCTATCTACAATAAATGTCACTTTAAATTCTCGCTTTCCAGTAGACTTCCCTCTTTTGAATAATGTATTAACAGCGCCAGGGTAGTTGAGGGATCTGTCATTCCAGGATCCAATCGCATAGTGCATTTTTCGGTTACAATGTTGTTGCCGTAGCTTTAATTCATCCCAAGGCTCTTTTGCAGGTTTCGGTGGCGAGTTAGCCCTTCGTGCAACCTGCATTTCGGCGGTAGGGTTGTTGCTTTCGACACCATTATCAGGCGCGGAAAGACTAGCCTTCATCTTCTTACGTCACTACAAAGGAGGTGTAGGTAGGCTTTGGTAGCAGAGCAGCAGCTGTCTTTGCAGTAATTGGCATTTCTCGGTATATATGCCCCATCATGACGGAACCAGTAAACCCAATGTGCGACCCCTATACCATTTACTACCATTCGTTTGTGGGGGCTTAGAATGAGGAGTCGTCGAAGCTGTGGGTTGGGGAAACAATGGAAAACACTCTTCCTTTCTCAAGCGGGCTTGAGACCATCTACGGCAAAGTTATATGTATACAGGGTGCAACAGCGAAATCTAGAAAGAACACGCAGCTTATAATAATAATAATTTATTACTTATAAACTAACATTTACCACTAAAGTTATTATATCTTAATTCTAGGTATTCTCCCTCAATTTATAACTGAATGTAACCCCCGCTTGCTTCAATCACGTCTGCTGCTTCAACAGCGGCATGTAGGAATGCCACATTTGGATGTCTGGACTTGGTAGTAACCAAGTTCCAGGGGGTTTTAATCTGGAAGTTGGGAGATAAGACTGGATGCGACCCGCAGCTTCGTTCTTCAGTGAACAGAGAAGCTAATGACTGCGGGCAGTTCTGTCTGTCTTAGCAGCCTCGCACAGCATCTGTCGCACCTTTATCAGGTCCTCTTCGGTGATTTGACGTGTAGAAGCCTGAATTGCACCCAAGATGACCACCATTTTTCTGAGCGAGCTCACAGGAGCCTTCGAAATGAGGCCTTGGGTCCTTGTCATCTCCTTGGTATGAGTTTTCTTTGCTGGGCAAGGAGAAACTTCCACACAATTTTATGCGGCCGTATACTTTTGAGCAATATCTCCAACTGTTAGCGACCGTTCAGCGTGAAGACTTTGAATAACCGCTGCGCTTCGATTGTATTCCGCACTCGATTCACTAACTCCGCCATTTAGAATTTACGCACGAATGCACACACGTCTATTCAGTTGAAATGACAACAAATAACTGCTGTTCTTGAGATCCACTACAGCGAAAAATAAATGTAAAGTTTCTCCAGATTTTTCTGACGCACGCTATATATATATATATATATATATATATATATATATATATATATATATATATATATATATATATATATATATATATATATATGTATATATATATATATATATATATATATATATATATATATATATATATATACATATAAATATAAATATCTATATACACTCGAACATAAAAACATAGAAATACATATATGTACATATATATATAAATGTGTATATATATATATATATATATATATATGTATTTATATTTATATATATATGTATATATATATATATATATATATATATATATATATATATATATATATATATCTATATATATATATTGGGTTTTCCAATAAGAGGTGTTATTTTCATATTATATATTTTCATATATTATATAAATGATCGATTATAAAGAAGAAGGTATGCCGTTAATAGTGAAAAATAACATCAGGCAAATGACCACCATGACACCGCTTACAGGACCACATCCTTTTCATGAAATTTTCCACAACCAAATCGCAAAGTGGCTGCCCTATGTCCTCGATAGCCTCACGAATTCCATCTTTAAGGTCTTGAATCGACGCTGGGTTATTGGCGTAGACCTTCTCTTTCACGTGGCCTCGAAGATCACAAGATCTCGATGGCCAATTGTGATCACCTCTTCGAGAGATAACACGGTCCGGAAACTTTTCCCATAAATGATCAAGTTTCGTAACTTGTGTGGCACGTAGCGCCGTCTTGTTGAAAGTAAACATTGTCCAGATCAATACCATCCCATTCGGGCCATAAAAAATCGTTAATCACTTCACGATAGCGCAATCCATTCACCGTAACTGTTGATCGAGCCTCATTTTCGAAAAAGTAAGGTCCAATGACTCCGCTGGACCATAAACTGCACCAAACAGTCACACGTTGAGGATAGAGAGGATTTTCAACAATAACTCTTGGGTTTTCGAGCCCCAAATGCTACAATTTTGCTTGTTGACAAAGCTACCGAGATGGAAATGGGCCTCCTCACTCATGATGATTTTTCGATGGAATTCCGGATCATTTTAATGCATTTCAAGGACGCATTCAGCAAAGGCACGACGTTGTTGATGATCGATCGGCTTGAGTTCTTGTATTAACTGAACTTTATAAGCCTTAAGACCCAAATCTTTATGCAAAATACGGTGTAATGACGTTTGTGGAATGCCTATTTTCAAAGAACGATGAGGATTGGACAAACCTGGGTTTTCTTCAACACTTTCGGCTACAGCATCAATATTCTCGGCTGTTCTTGAGTGGCGTGCACGGATTTTATTCTTTGCATCACTAAGTTTTCCCAACAGCTCGAATTTTTCATCAATTTCTGTATTGCGGTCCGACAAGGTGCTTCACGACGGTCCAAAAATGTTCGAGTTTTACGAACCGTCTCTGCCAAATTTTCACCATTTTTATAGTGAGTTTTAATAATTTCAATGCATTGTTGAAGCTTGTGTCGTTCCATTTATATTAATGGCGTAGTTTTTACTTGTCAAATGTTAAAAAATGACAGCTTCAAAAGTGGCATCTACCGAAATAGCGGGCTATCGAAAATAAAACCTCTTATTGGAAAACCCTTTATATATATATATATATATATATATATATATATATATATATATATATATATATATATATATATATATATATATATATATATATATGTATATATATATATATATATATATATATATATATATATATATATATATATATATATATATATATAAATAAATATATATTCAAGCTCATAAGATATATTGTACAATTTATTGGCTTAGCCTGAGCGAATTGGACTGGTAGAAAACTAAAGGTTTGAAATAGTATTTCCGAAATAATTTAAAGGTTAATTCTTCTTGTTAATACAAAAATAAAAGAGGAATTTTATTTGATGTATCTAGCATAAATCTTTTCAAAAATTAAAAGAGTTTGCTGAATAATCAAATTAAATTTCATTAAATTGATTTACTTGCCAGCTTAATAGCATATTGGCATTGACTCCAAGACGTTTATTCAACCATGAGTAACAGTTAATTCATCCAAAAATGGCATACTACCTCAATCAATGAACAGTGTCTAATTTGTAGTCACATCAATCATTCACGCTTAGCCAACACTCCTAATGGAATGAATGATAGAGCAAGAAAGCAAAGTTAACGTAAGATAATTCATTCAATTATTAACGATTTTATCCTTTCTTGGCTAAAGTTCAGTCCATACCATCGGAACTTTGCATACATGACCGGATTTTAATCGGCAGGAATCATTACTGACGCAAGGAAAATCGTCCGGATGAAATAGTTTCTATGACACCATTTAATGGGCCTAAAATCAAGTTATCCTTTCCAACAATTCGTTCCTTCATTAATCTTTTCAGTCTTCTTAACATTAATGTAAAGCTAACTGGTTTAATGAGGCCGTGCAATAGATAATGCTAATTATGTCTTCCCCGACAGCAGGACCACATCATCATCATGTTTAGCCATTAAGTCAAATATTCAAACAAAGTCAATATTGGGATAAGGTTGATAATCGACTGTTATTTTTTCAGCTCTGAAAGAAAATTGAGTTTCGAATCATTCGCTATTGTTGAAAATGTAAGTACTGTACCCTGAACGACATATGTATGTCAAGTTAACCTTCTTAACCCTAATTTGTCCTTGATTTGCTTTCCTGTTTTACATAACACACGAATATTTACCTGCCCGTCATGACATTGACCTTCGATGCTGTCAGCTTGCCGAATCAATCCTACCGTCAGAAAATGCTTTCAGCAAAACAGCCAAGTCAATTTCACTTATGGATAATTTGTTCTGGTACCGCTTCAGCGTTGTTGCACATCTGCCTAAATAACCCGGTGGAAGCCAATAGAATGGAAGAACTAGGGAAGAATAAGGAACGACCCCAACTTTGCCACACACAACAACCACAACAAAACATACTGAAAGCGAGCAGAATTGCCACAAGCTGATATTGATTTTCCTTGTGAACTTAAAAATTGTTCTTTCCAGAAGGCAAATATAGTACAAAAGGGATCTGGTGTGGCTATTTTGTGGTGGCTAAACTATGGAACAACTATTTCCAGAGCACAGCTGTGCTACACGAGAAAAAGGAGCATAAAGCGGGACCCGGGCAAAAGAACCAGCGAGGGCTAGATTTATGTTGGGTAGATTACCTGTACTGCAGATAATATTCAACGGGAACTTTCTCTTTTGGAGCGTATACCAACTCAATACTTCGGTATCCTTTTTGTCCTTTTTATTTTGCCTTTCTTCATCTGACTTGCTTGTATAGGTTCTTATCTCAGAATATTTATCCTATTCACTTGGAAGATTTTTTCGTGCAGGGCTTAAACAGTTGAAAATACTATGATGTATCTGCAATAGTAAATAAGGACATTTTCACTATACCTTGAGATGTTCAACTCTCAATGAAGATTACGAGGCAACGCTTTATTTCCATCTTTGTGAACTAGCGTGATTAAATTGTATTTTAAAATGATTGAAAATACCGTTGCTAAAAATACTCAGTGAATTTCTATTATGAAATAGCTTTTCCATCATTGTTAACTGCCAATGTAACCTATCTTTCCCTACGCACTTCTTGTTAATTTTAGAAGACCACATTCTACTACCAAGCACCAGCGTAATTCAATATTACTAACTCGATTCTTTGGTTTAACTGGACTGTTTTTCCCAGCAAAAACAAAAAAAAAATGATTTTTAGAAAAAACCGTTTTTCACTTTTATTTTCTTAGTAAAAATCGAAAATCCTCATCAAAATCAAATATATATTTTTTATCTTCATTGATTAGCTTCAGAAATAATCGGATTTTCGAGTTTTAATATACAAAATCATTTAATTCAGAATGAACTGAAGGGTACTTTATCTTTAAGTTGAAAACAGGAGACTAACGGATTGAAATCCAAGCAAACAGCTTACTACGAGTATTTAGCTAAGTCATTCATTTACAGTATAAAGATGAATCCCTCAGGTCACTATCCAAGCATTTTGCATTTGACCATGTAGTGCTACTACGGTAGCTTCACTTCACACTGGAGGTCAACTCACCCGCATCGAGACGAAACAAACAGCCAATACCGATCACTAATCACATATCGCTTTGCTCCGGTGTCTGCAGTTATTAATGGTGCCTAGGTAGGGATGGCGAAATTTGGTTACAAACAAAAAAACACACTTTTCCGTTTTTTTGTCTTCGGTAGTTTGCAATTTTTTTTTTCCGGTTTTATCTAGACCTTGAATTTGAAGGGAAAAACGGGAGGAGAATTCCTTTGGAAACGTCGGTTTTTCGAACAGAAAAAGAAAAATTTTCGTTTAAATCGGTGTGGTTTTCCCGTCCCTACTCGTACATACTCGTATGTACGTAAGTTATGAGTATTAAGATATTAAACACTATATACGCTCATTATGTAGAATCCTTTTGCTTTTCAGCCAAGAGGCGCTCGTTTGTATGAAGTCTGAGAAAAATTATTTACCTGGAAGGATAGCATTTATTTATGTATGAATGGGCATGAGTTGGGAAAATGTTTCAATTCAGCTTGAAATCGGAAGCATACATATAAGTAACAGTAAATTATTGTATTGTGCTGTGTGATGACTGTTAGCATATTAACTCACTGACCCGTTATCAGTGATAATACGATTATGGTGGGGATTCACACTGTAATTAGGCATTTTGGGAGCTGATAGAAACGTAATCACGAGAGTAGAAGCATGAAGTATTTCAGTTCAAAATTTTACTGACTTTGTTTTACGCATCTGCAGTTCTTTCGCAAGACAAGGAAGATACAATAGCTCGCCAAAAGGCTTAAAAAATAAATCTACCGCTAGGTGCAACAAAACAATTGCATAGTATAACCTAGGAGATAATCCAATTTCCTTTATATTCTATGCCAGCATCACCTGCATTTTCCACTAAAATGCTGCTAAGATATCTGAAAATATGTGTCCAGTCATCAAAGCTAATTAATTAAGTGTCTTATCACTCCAAATTATTGGCTTGTTAAGAACACAAAAACTTTATGAAAGCTTTTCGCTAGCCACAAATAAAATACCTACCTTGGATGAAATTGATTGTCGTTTTTAAGTCGAAATATTTTCTGGAAAACTAATAGTAAGAATTACAATCTTCGTTTCTTCAAACTGGACTCACTTGGTACAACTTACTTTTCTTTACTGGCAACTCGAATATGACAAGAAAAGTCTCTGAATTGCAGTATCAAATCATTCTAGCACTATATTTACAAAGATGATTTTTCCTTTTCCGATGGTATATAATAAATTCTATTTAAGCGTTTCTTTTTTAAGGCAGTTAGGCTCAATCGATACAGATATTTTCACGGCAGCCTCTGAGTTTCATTATATATCTCTTCATCATCTATGGCGCGACAGGCGAAGCCGGGCCTTGGGCTCTTGGATTTATCTGCTCCAATCATCACGGTACTATGACCTGGTCCGCCAGTTGATCACTCCCAGCAAGTATCTGCTTTAAGCTTCTATCTTGTCTTCCTATTGAGTTTTTGATCTTCCTGCTGGACGTCTACCTTGTGCTCTACTCTTTCATTTTCTTTTGGGTAGCCGATTTTTTTTGCATTCTTTCCATATGGCCCGCCCATTGCAATTTGCGTAACTCTCATCATTGTAACGTAGTCTCTATTCTGTTCCTTACTTCACTGAATCGTCGATTTTCTGGAGCACATATTTGAAAATGTCTATTATCTGTTCAGATATGCTCGTTGGGGTCCATGTTTCACTTTAGTATAACAGCATAGTGAAGCTATTTAGCCTGGGTACAACTCTCGACTTTAGAATGGGAAGTACGGAGTAATAGGCTTTATTTGTGATGTCCAATTTCATCCTTTTCGGCGCTTCCTCTATTCAAAAAAAATATAATCCCCTACGGACAAGTTTTGTGTTAGTTTCATTAACTCGTAGGCCGAATTTGACATCTGAGATGTACGTTTAACGTGCCAGAATATTGATGTCATCAGCATATGCTGCCAATCGTGTGGACTTGAACATTAGTGTACCAGCGATTTCAGCTAATGCCTTCCTGGGGACATATTCCACCGTAATCTTAAAGAGCATTCAGGCAAGGCCATCCCCTTGTTTCAAGCCGGATTCCATTATGTAGCGGTCTATTAGTTCATCGTCTACCTTACCCTGGGACTCTGTGTTTAGCATCATGACTTTGACCATGCGGACTAGTTTTGTTGGAACGCCAAAGCTAAGCATTAAGTAGTACAGTGCATTTTTGTTGACACTGATGGTTGCCTGCTTCAAGTCCTCAAAGTGTTGCTGGATGTCGATGTTATATTTCCAGCACCTTTAATTGAAAATATTTGAGCTATAGTAGACCGTCCATTTTGAAGGCCTCTGTGAGACTCTCCGATAATATCTTCATAGTACGGCTTTAGTTTTCTTTATAAGATCTACAAAGTAGAGCAAAGGCTATATTATTTGCACACCTTGACTTATCATGTTCTTTTCGTACAGGACATGTTATACTTCTGCGCCAGTCCGCTGGTAACTATATTCTGCATATTAGTTGCTGCAAAAAGTTACTTAGATGGGGACCCCCGGTCTGAGGTAGTTCTGCTGGTATTCCACCTATTCCAAGAACCATATTTTCCCGAAGTTCCGTATCACTGCCTGTAATTTGTCTCTGGTTGGTGGTGAGACTTCTAACCTTCAGTCATTATTGGGGACGCTGTGAGCACCTTCTGGAAATATTTTGGTCATCAGTTTTCAGGGTGACCTCCGATTGCTCGTCGTGAACTTTTGCGAAGGGTTTTCTTTTGTGGATTGAAGCCGTCTCTTAGATGTCTGATAGAGGTATATACCAATTCGACTTCATGTAGGGTCATGTTTTCGTTTATCTGTATTATCTTGGTATTTATGATCAGTCATTTTTTTTTTTTCTTAGCATAGTTGGGTTTTATATTATTCTTCATTAGCCCAATTTCGTCGCCGGATATGTTTTTGTACCCCTTGTTCCTTTTTTCAAGTACTCCCTTGTGTTGAGTTGGTCCTTTAATAATTAATTAATTAGCTAAATTACCTCTTTTGTCGTCTAGCCCGATAGTATCTGGCCAAATTGGACATGCACTGAAGTAGGGTTATAACGGAGGCCTTCTTAGCGGAGGTTTTTCACTTCCGCGGATGCGGAGGTTAACGGAGGCGGAGGTGAAAGTGGATGTAGATAAAATAGTAATTTATGGTTTATTTAAGTTTTTATTTCAAATACTTACATTTAAGTAAACATAATAACCTACAAAATACCTTATATACCTTAATTTTGATTACTAGAAGGTAATGTTTATTACAATACCTTCTAGTAATCAAAATTAAGGAGAGGTAAATTATATTTGACAAACAATAGTTTTGCGGCTCTGTCACCTTCGAAACGATTTCTAAGGGGTTCATAAATTAAGCCAGCTGAACTAAATAATTGTTCACTTGGCACTGAACTTAGCGGCGCCAATAAGTACGTGCGAACAATTGGATAAAAATCTTTATATTTATTGTTATTTCTCCACCACAATAATGGATCATCGTCTAATTTGAGTCTGTTTTCTTTATAATATTCATTAATTAAAATTTTCCATATCATGAGGTTACTATTGCTGTCATCATTTTCAGTTTCCTCTTCACTGTCATTGCGATTTGTTAACATGTCAGCTAGATGCGAATGCACACTTTGTGTTGGTGAAAATATCTGGAAGCTTGTACTTGGTTCATCTTCATAATGCATTGGATTTGATTCTACTCTAGCTTTTTTGGCAGCAGAAGCACCTGAAGCTTCGTCATTATCAACTCCACTTGCCACATTTAAGTCATGTATAGTAAGCAAGCGTATCAGTTCGGACTGAACTTGTTCCTTAGTTATTTCATCAAAAAACTTTAATTTGTACCTTGGATCCAAATAAGTAGAAAGCAAAAATAGTGTCTTTTGGTTGGGAGGTCACAAAACCTGGAATTGATATCTTCAATTAGTTTTTGAATGATGCTCTGCAAAATCTGATTCGTGTCTGATTTTTCCTTTTCAGCTTGCAAAGTACGTTTTAGTGCATAGATCAATGGTATCACTGACGATATCGAAGTTTTTGTATCGCTCAAATTCCTTGTTATTTCTTCAAAGGGACTGGGTATTGCCACTATTTTATTAAGATTCAACCACTCTTCTGGAGAGATTTGTGGTATGTTATGTTTTCTGGCATACAGGCAAATAGAATCTTTAATCTTTAACATCCTTTCGATCATATAAAAAGTGCTGTTCCATCTGAAATGGAAAAAGGAAACAAATAACTCCTTAAAAAAATATCTCCTTGTCAAGTTTTAGAAAAAGCTGTTAAAAATCGTATACATATATGTAAATAAACAAACATACCTGGTAACACAGTCCTGTATAATGCGAAGTGCAGGTTGATTAAGTTGCTTGGTTTGAATTTTAGTCAGCTCATCTTGAGCTATCTGTGAATGACTAAAATGGCCTGATATCTTCTTGCATTTTGTGATTAAGTTTTTTACTTCAAGGGTCTCGAGCGCAGAACGAACACACAGTTGCAGTTGATGGACTGTGCAACTCACGCCAGGTATATCGGCTAAATGCATTGTCCTGACCATATTTGATCCACCATCTCTAACAAAGCAGTGCAATTGCTCGTGACACGTTAGCACTTGGATCAGACTCAACATCAGTAGTGAATGACAGTTTTAAAAAAGTTATAAGCATTTGCCCGATTTTGGTAGCTACTCTAGTATATATTTCATTACAAACATGGTCAGGAAAAAATAGACGCCCTCTTAATTGATAATTTGGCAAAGCCAAATTACATAAAACGGCAACAACCAATACCTTCGACAAAATTAAACGCAAGATTTTGTAAAGCAATCATTTCTCCGATCATATCGTCCATTTTCTTTGCCTTCGGATGTGATGTATTCCAAATTTGACTTTTTTTGAAGATTTTTCTAAGGGCAGCTGCCTTTTGGCTTGTTGTTATGGTGTAACGGACGTAGACTATTTTGATTTCTCTTGTTCTCTTCATTTTTCTGCTCCACATAGGTCTTCGTATTTTTGTTTATGAACAGACTCCAAACGCCCTTTCAGCGATGTCGTAGTCCGACTTTTCCTTGAATAGTTTTTCCCACAGGTTTTACATTTCGCAAAATTATTATCTATTTCTACAAAAAACTACCAAATCACACTTGTTTTCGGCTTCATCATGCGACTTAATTAAGCAGAACAATTATTTTGCACTAAATCATTTAAAACAATCGCGGTTCAATTATAATTAGGTATATTACATCGGTGAAATTTCGTAACGTCTAACTCGTACAAACAATTTGAAAACAACAGGTTGATTCCTGTCGTGTATCATTCATTTGACAAATGACATACGCCCGCCCGTGCCCACCGCAACCGTGTTCCCGCCACGCACTCGTTAAATCTCGACTATTTCGCACGGAACACGCGAGTGGACGGCTGTCGAGAGCGAGCGTCGCTCGCGCGTGTTTGCCCTATGATTACGTCAATAAAACTCCGTTACAACTACGCAAAAATTGTACGGAGGTGAAGGTACGATTTCTTGCGGAACTTCCGCAGTAACGGAGGTGGAGGCGAAGTTCCGTTACAACCCTACACTGAAGCAAAGCTTCTATGCCACAATATCTTCTATGTTCGGCCGTGCAGTCCAGCCAAAGAATCCAAAATCAGAAAAATCCTTTTCGTCTTCAAATAATTTCCAGCCTAAGAATTATCAAAGGCCGAATCATTATTTTTAAGACAGGTCAGATAGTTCTGATCCCGAATTAACATTTTACATTCTTACAACTTATGTTCTTTGTTTATAGCTCTTGGAGATGCGGCAATGGATTTCGACCCTTATAAGTTATTGGTCTGAATGACAGATAGCACCACGGAACAAGCGCGTGCCGAAAATGCTGATGGCGGTTCAGTGGAACGTGCGACCATCTGAGGATGCCTATGTTCTCTTACTGTGAAGCCTCTATTAGTAATTGCCATTGGTTTCTGCATGGAGGCTGTGCTCTCCAATTGTTCCACTTTGTACCGCTTCTCTGTCAAATTTCACATTGAAGCCACCCAGAGCAATTTTAATAACGTTTCAGAGCAATGCATCTTCAGTACATTCCATGGTAGTGTAAAATCTATCCTTGATTGCCTCTTCCTTATTTTTTGTGGATGCATAACAATTGGCCAGCCATGCATTAAAGAATTTGGTCTTGATACAAATTAAACAGATCTTTTCGTTCACGGGCTTGAAGTCAGCGATTATTTGTTTAAACGTGCTGTCAACAATGAAAGCAACTCCAAACTCATGGCTTCCTTGCAGTTTTCCGCTTTTAAACACGGTGTGTGTTCGCAATGTCAAATATGTCTTCACCCTGTGAGGATGTTAATTCTGTATTTCTTTATTTCATCTAGAAGTTGTCATAGTGCACTTGGTCAGTTCAATGATCTAACATTCCAAATTTCAAAAGACTAGTCCATTATACGTTGTAATAATCGTTGCCGTTTATCTAATTCAATCCGAGGCTGGTTTCTGATAAGTGAATACCAAGTGGAGCATTGGCAGCGGCTCGATTTAGTCGGTTTTGGTCTACGAGTAGTATTTTATTTCCTACATACCCACCGGCTGGTTGGTTAAGGTCATTGAGTAATTAAATAATACTGGAGTGGACAACCACGTGACAATATGGTTGCAACAACCCCTGCGACCACTTTTCCTACTGCTACGCTCTTGTTTACAACCTTAGAGAGAGCCAAATTGCACAAGCAAACATGGCTCCTGCTCAATGTAAACAAATTTTCATACAGTACCAAAAATTTGCTTTCTATTTGAAAAACCTTCAGCATTGTATGAAAAACATGCAAAACATTAACATATTAACTACTCACTTGTGAAATGAAACACCTGGCCAATTTGGCGCCCAATTTGCATCAGTCAACTTGACAGACAGTTCACATCTACTCAGCTTTTGGAACAAGAAAGTGACCAGCAAGAGGCAGACGGGGAGGAAATGACAGACAGTTCACTTGGAAGAGAGCAGAAACCGGTCGCATGCTCTCTCATGCATTTTATATGAGCTTAGCCCATCCAGTTCTTATTCATCTTAGGTTAAGGTACCCCCAATCCGTCACTTGAGAATGCGTTTAATGGGGGACCGAAAGCCCCATACGGATTTTTCGATGGGACATCACCAAAGTAACAATACAAACGTTTTTTCTAAAGCCGCTTCCTCAAATAACGAACAATATCAAGTAGCTGACTGTCTTCAAAGAGAAATTTGATCAGCACTTCTTCTGCGATGTTTCTGGTTTCAACGAGATATGTTTCAATGTCATTTTAGTCAATCATTATTTACCTATGCGTATCATGTAGCGAGCTTATGTTGGCTTTTGCAGTCTTATTTCAGTGAACCATTATTTACCTCATGATCTTTTTTTTTTCAAATTGTTTAGTACGTTTGTGAATACTTAAGTGAGAAACAATGTGTTGCAATCGTTAAATACTCCGGATGTTATAACAGATTTATACACTGGAGCTAAGTTCTCCTGTGTAAGCTAATAAGTTAAACAAGTTGAAGTAGCAGAAGAGTGCTCCTGCCAGAAGAGTTTTGTAAAAGAATTAGTATGTTAAATCAAACAATATATTCTGCATATTCAAACGTGACTAATTTACAGATTCCATAAATTGAGTTCGAAAAATTATTATGGTTATTATGTTTTTAAGTTCGCCACCATTTTGTTTCAAGTGTTTTGACCCCGTCGCTTATATATTCATATTACAAACTATTTCTAAAATTTTATCAAAACTTCAACATATTTGTAGTGTCCAGGTCCGTTGCAAACATGTATCTCCCCAGTATCACGTGTTAATGTTGTTGTAATTGTTAAATATTCAATCAGCTGTAACTTAGCTGTTTCCTGTTCAACTATTTAAAACTTGCAGAATGCATACAATTACTTTCAGAAAAATCAAATTGTAGCTTTTGGGAAATTTAAGGGTCCCATTTTGATTTTATAGTTAAAAATGTAAAATTTATAAAATGTACTATTATCAACAAAGTTCATTGAATTTCGACTTCTGAGGTATTTGTTGCCCAGTACTCTTAAAGTCTCTTCTTTGAAATTACTTTTTTGAGAAAGTTTAATTTCTAGCCCATTAGAGTGGAACAGTTTTCTGCGACTTTTTTCTGCATTCGCTATATCTTGAGCTCGTAATCTACTTTTTTCTCCTTTTTTTGCTCTCCTTCGATTGAGCGGCAGGCTTTCCTGTTGTAACTTGTGATTCAGAGATAGGTGAGGTTTTAGCCCTATGTGGCCTATAAGCTCTCTGAGATCTAGGAAATCATATTTAACGTTACTGATGTTTTTGAGCTCCAACTTTAAACTTCGAATGAGTTGTTATTTTTGGTGATGATCGATGGTATACTAAAGGGTGGTCACTGCTGGCAAGACCCAGTGGACAATGTGAACAAGGATCCGTGGGCCCTTGGCTACAAGCTAGTTATGCGGAAGCTAGGTGCCCTACGGAAGCCTTGTATATATGACGTGGATAGTGCGGGGACTCTTCCCCGCAAATTCCGTCCGTGTTAACACTGTCCATGGTGAAACAGCAGTCGAGTGTCCATTCTTCACACAGCTGGAACTGGAAGAGGCAGTCCTCTCATTGAAAGCGAGAAAGGCTACAGGTCCAGATGGTGTTCCGGCTGAGGTGTTGCGGCTCGTCTATCACCATTGTCCTGGCTTGCTGTTCAGCACATTCAACGCTTCCCTACGGGACGCGGTTTTCCCTGTACGATGGAAGGTGTCGATCCTCGTGCTGATCTGCAACAAGAAGAGAAATCCCGAATCGCCATTTGCATACCACCCGTTATGCATGCTAGACACGGCTGGGAAAGTGCTAGAGAAACTCATCAAGGGAAGACTCACTGACGCGATTCGTGCTGCTGGGCACCTATCTCCTCGGCAGTACGGCTTTAGAGCAGGACGTTCTACCATTGATGCGATTGCAGAGGTGGTGAACGCGGTCCAAAAGGCAGAGGCATATAGTCGCACCAAGTGACGGATCGTCCTGTTGGTGACACTCAACATCAGGAACGCCTTCAACTCCGTTAGATAGGTGGATATTCTGGATACGCTGGAAAACTCTTTTCAAGTTCCAGAATATCTAATGCGGCTTTTGAGGAACTACCAAAAGGACCGAAGCCTGCTCTACGACACGACACAGGGCCAACGAAGGATGGAAATTACATCGGGTGGTGCCCAGGAATCTGTCCTTGGTCCGGACCTGTGTAAAGTATCTTACGACGGGCTACTGAGACTTGGGATGCCAGATGAGTCGGCTATGCAGATGATGTTGTGGCTCTGGTTGCCGGATGCACCATTGAACAGGCGCAACTTAGGCTAGGCATGCTAATGCGCCGAGTGAGGGACTGGATGACTGCTCGCGGGCTCAGTTTAGCACTGGAGAAAACCAAAGTGGTCATCTTGACAAAGAAGGGAATCATTAGAGTAAGGATGATCAGTATTGGAGGTATACGAATCGAATCGAAGCCATCGGTGAAGTACTTAGGGCTACTGATCGACTCAAAGATGAGTTTCTCTGAGCAAATCAGGGCAACGGCTGAAAAGGCTGCTTCGGGAATGCCGGCTCCGAGTCGACTTATGGCCAACGTAGGGGGACCCAGCCCATCAAGAAGACGCCTCTTGATGAGTGCTATAAGGTCACTGCAACTGCACGGAGGAGAAGTATGGGGCGACGCTCTCAGCAAGGAGGTATACCGAAAACGTTTGGCACGGGTGCAGAGAAGAGGAGCACTGAGGATTGTATCTTCGTATCTGACAGTCTCTGATCCGGTGGTGAGAGTGATTGCAGGCTTGATACCTGTCACCTTCCTTGCTAGAGAGCGCCGCGCTATTTGCCTGCGCCGAAATGAGGATACCAGGGAGACGGTTGTCCGCGAAGAGAGACAGCGCTCGCTCAACGATTGGCAGCAGTCTTGGGTGAATTGCACGAAGGGAAGGTGGACTGCGCACCTTATCCTGGATGTGAGACCGTGGCTAAATTGAAGGCATGGTGAGACTAATTTCTATTTGACCCAGCTTTTGAGCGGGCATGGGTGTTTTCAGTCTTACCTGGACAAGATCGGTAAGTCACGGTCTCCCGATTGTCGGTTTTGCCCAGGAGAGGAGGACAATGCCTGCCACACATTTGCGTGTACTAAATGGATCAGGCTGCAAAGGGAACTCTACAGGGAGACGGGAGAGCTCACCCTGGATAATGTAGTTGTGGTGATGCTCGAATCGGTTGACAAATGGAACCAGGTGGCACATTATGCTTGGGCAGTCCTAAAATATAAAAGGGGCTCACAGCAGCCGGGGTGCAGGGGCTGGGGGATCGGTTTTCTGGCACTTCCTTTTCCCCTCCCCCTTCCACTAGGAAAAGGATCCCCCAGCTTGAAGGCGCCTCACGACGTAACAAAACGAGGCCTGGCGCGAAGTAAGAAGTAATGTGTCAAACGGTTCCAGGCTGGGTTCTCAAGTTAACAGGAAAGGTATTTAGTGTGTGGTCCAGTCACCTTCTTGCGAACATGGGAGTCCCACACTCTGTGCATAAATGAAATTCACCTCCCTACCACAAAAAAAAAAAAACAAAAAAAAAGTGGTCCAACCATAATTTACGATGTTTTGTGAGTCGCACCTTAACGTCAAGTTTTCGCCCAACTCTTTGTGTCGGTGTTCGACAAATTCAACCATGGAGAGGTACACAATTGAGCAGCGCGTTAAGGTTGTTGAAGCCCTTTATGAATACCAGCGTTCAAATCAAAATGCATTTCGTGCACTTCGTGATTTTTTTGGTCAGCATAATCGATAAAATGTCTCCACAATCGGGAGAATTGTGCAGCAAACCGGATCTGTAAGAGATATGACATCTCCTGTGCATGCTCGCCCCGTCCGTTCGGTGTGAAAAATCGCTGTTGTTCGTGATAGTGTGGCAGAAGAGCCTTCAACCTCGACTCGTCGTCGTACCCAACAATTGCACATCTCACGAACATCACTGATGCGAGTTTTGTATAAAAATTTGAATTTACACGCTAATAATGTTAAATTGACTCAAGAGCTGAAGCCTACTGACCATTTCAAGCGTCGACGATACGCCGAATGGTTGGTTGAACAGACAGAAGGGAATGGTGACTTTACAAAAAAAAAATCATCTTCAGCGACGAGGCACACTTTCACCTCAGTGGATTCGTTACCAAGCAGAATCTCCGCATTTGGGCAAATGAGAATCCACGAGTGTTTGTTGAAAAGCCGATGCATCTGTAAAGAGTGACTGTTTGGTGCGATTTATGGGCTGGCGGCGTCATCGGGCCGTACTTCTTCGAAAATGAGGACGGCCAAGCAGTCACCTTGAATGGTGTTCACTATTGCGAGATGGTAACGGACTTCTTGTGGCCAGAAATTGAAGTTATGGACCTGGACGATATGTGCTACCAACAGGATGGTGCCGCTTGCCACACAGCCAACGAAACAATGGCTCTTTGCGCGAGAAACTCAATGGCCGTATTATCTCATGTTGTGGCGATGTTAATTGGCCGCCACGATCATGTGATTTGACATCGATTATGTGATTGTGATTATGTGATTTGACATTGTGATTATGTGATTTGTTACGGGGTATTGGAGACGGTAGCCAACCAAACTACCACTTAAACACCACCACCGGGAAACGTGTTCCGAAGGATGCACCCTCGAGCCAAACTGGGGTAGGGAACTTATGTATTGTACATAGTTTTAGTAAGGTTAGAAAAATAATTAATTCTAATGCTAACGTTTCCAATAGAGTAGATTTTAAATTTCCTTAAGCTAGATCAAATAAACAGCTTAAATTAGTTTAGCTAGGCTCGACGAAGTTCCCAATACCACTCCCGTAGGTGCACGGTTGCTCCACAACGACATCATCTGCGGTCAACAAGTGCAAGAAAGATGGCGAAAGTGTGTGGTATGACGGTGGGATTTTGTGTGATTTTTCTCTTTAGTTTGGATTACTGCAATTCCTTCACAAATCAAAATACATACGAAGCATATAAAATAGAAGGTTTAAAGCATTTCGACCTACCCACTATCCACCAAATTCAAAAACGCCAAGCCAATGCAAGTCCACGGTATGAACAAGTTCCTCCAACAGCAGATTTTAATAACAATGACCGATTGCTCACTAAAGACAATTCTGATGTGAAACAAGAGCCACCAGGCATGCTGGTGGATAGCGGTGGAAATGCTATTGCAAATGTGACACCGACTCCTGTTGTGAATGCAACAACAATACCGTCCATACGCGAAAAGCAATTATTAGGAGTAAATGTAAAGATTATTCGATACCGAAGAAGCCGGAAATCGTATCGGAACCAATAAATCCAGTGCCTAAACTGACGAAGCTATCCACACCGAAGAAAGTGAATTTGTCAGCTATAGATCCAATGACGATACCCGATATTATAAAAGATGAAATTGATCAGCCGGAAAATAACACTAGGAACGAGTTGACCATGATCCAGAGTGCTGGGGATGTATGAAACATCGAACGGACGCTATGGGTGGCAATCGCCCGAGACTGTGAGGACTGTAATACAAGAATATAATGATTCAGCCAACAAAGGACTTGCAAATTGGCTGTCCAAACATATAAAAACAACAAATTACCATCACTAACAGCAACAGTCCCAGTTCAGTTCGTTTATGACACAATGAATAAACCTTCAATTCTTGCTCCTAACAGCGGTAAGCATTTACATCAGCAACTAAACTTCTGATGGATAAAATAAGCGAGGCCCAAAATATCCAGCCCCAAAAGATGCAGCATCCGCCAAACTACAGCGGATCTAACAACACCGCTGAATGGCGAAAATTATATTCACCAGGGCACCTGGATACCTGAAAAGAAGGAAAAAAGAAACACAAAGTGTCGTGTCCAAGGGATAAAGTATAAACGTGCTACTTATCTGATAATCCGCAGTGATCCATCCAAAATCCGAGAAACCGCCAGCTTCTTTACCGCACCAGACATAAACAAAACAACATCTGTTTACACTTGGAAAACGTCAAATGTCCGTCACAGTGACAATTCCGAAAACAATATCTACGACTCCGAATTTCGGAAGCACCAGTTGAAGTGTGGTGGAAATTGCGATGGAATTGCCCAATCGCACGAACCGGGTTACAATTCCAGCACGTTGGAGGAAAAATATAAGGTTCGATCCGAAACTAACGGTGCTCCGTTGGGAGCGAGCTAATAAAAGGGCGAGGGACAAAGGAAAAGCCCTCTTTCCTTTTTGGTGATCAGCACGTGGTGAAAGTTACAGAGAAAAGTGAACATTGAGAAAGTAATTAAAAGTGAATATTGAGAAAGTAATTAATAGTGAACATTGAGAAAGTAATTAATAGTGAACATTGAGAAAGTAACCAAAAGTGAACATTGAGAAAGTAATTAAAAGTGAACATTGAGGAAGGATTCGAAACGTGAATGTATGAAAAAGCGGGAGTTCGAAGGAAATTGGAAGGAAGCAAACAAAGGAGGAAACAAAGATTGGCCACTACAACGCGGGATAGTTTTCGCCGTGCCGTCAACGACGGGAACCCTAACAGGAGGCCTCCTTGTAGATAGGTGGAAGAGTAAGAGTTGTTGTTTTGTTTGATTGTATGAAGAAAGAAAAGTAATATTATTTTTTTTTTGTTTAGTCAATTCCATAATTAAAGGTAAAAGCAACTGGAATTTGCTTTGTTTCCTTTTCCTTGTATTATATTTTCACAGGAGGAATTTCAGATATTTTTTTCACAGGAAGTGTAAAGTTTGGCTCGGGGTGATATCGCGCGCGGGAATCCGACAAAGTGGTGGTTATTTTTTTGGATCCTTTGTGGTGTTTGAGTAGTGTGGAGTTGGCTGGGGAGATAGGGACCCCCCGAGTAGTGCCATTCGTGTTAATGCAAGGTGCGTCCACCTAACGAGCTTCGGCAAACCGCCTTACTCACTGGGCGGTCAAGTGTGGGGCCTAGGCCAAAACAGTGAGTTGGCGCCCACGCCCGTCTGCGGCGAGCAAAGCCGGGACCGCAGGGCCCCCGTTGCCGGAGCACCCCAGTGGCCCGGGGTGACGAATTGGGGGTGACAAACTTTTTGTTTGATTTAGAATTAACAACGTGCGTTTTAGTTGGACCACCCTATATTATTTTCTCTGGCGTCCTTTATGAGAAAAGGTTCAAACTTCTGTATCTTCGAGTACACTGGGTACTCTGGTGGAGGAAGTGACTCCAGGCGACAGCGTAGTGTTGACCTCTGTGCTCCACTCTTCTACTGCTTTGATCTATGTTTTCAGCTTTGGTTGTTTCTGTGTAAACATCTCTCTTGCAAGGCACTCTGACGTGCACATATTTTTTTCTACATCCAAATATCACGAGTAAGTCCTGTTGGTAAAAACAAAATTACGTTTACTTAAAAAGTCAGAAACCTAATTAAGAACTTCTACTAAAGCTAAAAGTGTCTGCCCTTATTTCTACTCTTGAAAAATGAAAATTAATCTACCCTAGTAAATGGACAAATATTCTAGGTCCTATTCAGAAATTCCTAAAATCAATCAAACCCAAAAATTAAAGCATCCCTTCTATCATTTTCCTAATAAATGTCAACGACGTCGTACTAACAATGTTAAATTATATTCTACATAATCTCAAATCTTTCTGAAAAAGGTTATTTAATCTTAGACCATTTCATAGTGATTCCTGTCTTCTCTCGGTCATGTATATGAATAAGTTGAACTTATAGGAGAATGCTCCCATTGGAGGGGTTTAACAAAATTATTAATAACTGAAACAACGTCTCTTATCAACTCAAAATTTGACTCATCCATGTACTCGTATTCCACAAAATGAGCCCAGGAAATTAATACACGCTTATGTATTTCAATTCACTGCAATTTTATTTTCAGTGTATTGACCTCATTGTTGGCGAAGTCATGATAACATATTAGTGTAACAAAATTTTCTAACGTTTTCGTCAAAACTCCTACGTATCTGTAGTGTCTAAGTTCTTTTCAAACTCGTGCTTTCACATCACGAATTATTGCTGTAATTGATAAATTACAATCGTCTGTAACTTGGCTTTTTATGGGTCGACTTTTATGAAATTTTCAGAAAACATGTGAATCGTATAAAAAAATCTAGATTTGACTTTTTGGGATATTCAAAGGTCCCCTTTCGATAATATATACGAAAATGTAAAATCATGAAATGTACTATTATTGATAAAGTTGTTCAAATTTTGACTTCTGGAGTATTTGTTGCTCTTGTAATTATGAAGTCCTACTTCCATATTTTTTCAGATTTATGAAATCAAAGATGCCCAATCGCCAGAAGAGATTCAAAAGTTCACATCAAGGCCTTTTTCATGATACCAATATCAGCTTCCTTTGGCAAACAATTTTTTTTAAGGGTCAATTCCCTATATAGGGAGGCAACCGTGGAAAAACCTAATCAATTTTATTTTGTATTTGAATTTTTAACACTTTGCTGGCCGTATCTTGGCAAGTAGCTTTGTAGTTGCCACCAGTGTGCGTAAAAGAAAATTCATGGTTGTCGGCGGCCGGAAAAATGTTAAAAGGACAGTACTTTTGACCTACCAACAATATTTCATCATTCTAGCGTATACGGTTTCCGTGAAAATTTGCTGTGACACACGGACGGACGGACAGACAGGTCGCGATTTTAGAAGGTTATTGTACAGTAAAATTATTTTACATTACCCTAATAATCATTGACAATTTAAAATAATAACCCATCTTATTCTAGACATTATATACGAGTATAAATACGTAAGAAAGGGGAGAAGGAAAAACGAAAAACTGTCAACTCAGCAAATAGCTTGTTTTCTTTTTATTTTTCTCATTTTCATCATATACTGATGTCTGATGGAGAAAGTGTAATCTGGAGTGAACAAATCACACTTTTGCATGGGCCTTTGGCACGAAGCAAACTTGAAATAAGTATCCATGAGCAGCCAACAAGAATAAAGAAACATTGAGCGATGAGGGATGAGAGCTTAGAAAGAGAAAAACTGTCATTAATCATAAGCGTCACCGTGGAGAAAGGCACAAGTTTCCATTTCTGTGAGGAGCATCGTTTTATATATGCAAAATATAAAAGATGCCACTCAAAACTGAGATTAGCCGCTGGAAGGAAGAGAAAACAAGAAAAATGAAACATAAAAAGCTTTTTTTCCAGGATACATCCGCAAAGCTATATGGAAGTTCGAACCTTTTTTTCGGGCATACAAATAAACTTTATAGCAGAGATAGGGTTGAAGTTGAAAAGAAGTTAAAAATGAAGAATATCCGAAAGGAAGATAAGATATTTTGGCGTCAGAGGTATTTACCTTAAAAACAACCTTACTTTCGTTTTCGAGTTAAATCGTAGTCTTTAAAGTCAACATTAAAGTAATATTATTTATCAGCGATTTTTTCGTTGTTCAAAAATGCTTCCAATTGTTTCTTAACCATTGCTGGGATAAGTTGGAAAGGTAGAATTCCCGATTGCTGAACATTGCTTACACTTCCTTACATTTCTATTGTCCAAATAAAGTACTACATGCATAATAGTTACTAAATTTTTTGTCACAATAAAATCCTAGAATTCTTTTAAATATTAGAAGTAGGGAATTATGTGCTTCCATGGCTAGTCTCTATAGTATAAATATACATGAAGCTAGTGGCTACATAACATAGAAAACCTATGAATTACTATGAATATTATCTTTTACATGAAAATTACGAAATTCTATGTTCAAAATATTTATACCACTTTATATATATATATATATATATATATATATATATATATATATATATATATATATATATATATATATATATATAATATATATATATATATATATATATATATATATATATATATATATATATATATATATATATATATATATATATATACTCGTATATAAATATATATATATATATATATATATATATATATATATATATATATATATATATATATATATATATATATATATATATTGTTACATGTACAAATAATTACATGTACAAATAATTCTGCGAGCTACTGTCGCAATTGTTTTCATCATCATTAAGAACGTCAACGAATGAATTTACTCGAACCGAAAACACGCGACAGTGGTGTCGAGAAGTGGGATAGAAAATTTCGAAAAGTGAAAACACTTAAACATTTTTAAACTGCACAGTTGTGAAATCTAACGTAAAAACTGTTGAAAAAAAAAAAACAAAAAGCTAATACAATAAAAATGCCACGAAACTTGCATCTAAGAATCAATGAATTGACCATGTCGGAGCTCAAGGAAGAGTTAGAACAGCGAAATCTGGCTACGCAAGGTACAAAGGCCACATTGATTGCACGCTTGCGCGACGCGATCGAATCGGAAGGTGTGAATCTGGATTCGGGTGAGTTCTCAGATGCGGAAAAAGGCGTCGAGGAAAAGGTTGACCAGGTCGAGGAAAAGGTTTATCAGGTCGAGGAGAGAATTAACCATGAGATCAGCCAGGTCGAGGGGAGAATAAACCATGATATCAGCCAGGTAGAGGAGAGAATCAACCATGAGATGGGAAACATGAAAAAGGAATTGGAAGCAGCAAAGGCAGTAGTAACCTCTTCACCAGCCTCGCTTATAACCGCAGCGCAAAGCACATCCAGAAATGTCCAAGCACCAATATTCGATGGGCAAACGGTCTGGAGTATTTACAAGACCCAGTTTGAAGCTGCCGCAAGGGCGAATCGCTGGAATAACCAGGAACGAGCAACTGCATTGATTCTTGCTCTAAGAGGCCCAGCTGCCGAGCTTTTGCAGACCATCCCCGATGAATTGCACTCAAACCCGAATGCTATAATGAATGCGCTCGACATGCGTTATGGAGACGATCATCTAAAGCAGATTTATCGGTCACAGCTAAGGCATCGGGTGCAGAAGTCTGGTGAAACCCTACAGCAGCTAGCCCAAGACATTGAGCGACTAGCACTTTTGGCTTACCCGGCCTACGACCCAGAACATCGAGATGATGCAGCGACAGAAGCATTCATCAGCGCACTAAAGGACCCGGAATTGCAACAAGCCTTGCGTTTAGCCCAAAAGCAAACGGTTAAGGACGCATTGGCTTACAGTCTGAACTTTGAGGCAGCGAAAAATGTGACTCGTACCACTGCCCGGGTTCGTGAAGTAGTGACAGACGAGTGCAGGTGTGAACGCGTGGAAATTGAGCGAGACCCGCATGTAAATGGTGCGCCTAGATGCTGGAATTGCGGAGAGAAGGGGCACTTGCAAAGAGACTGCAAGAAGCGAAGAAAACCGAGCTATTGTCCAGGGTGTGCAGCTAGGAGGAGATCCAGACCGAGTCAGGAGCCCAGAATGGAAGCCCTTAAAACAGAGGGGTCGGGAAACATGTAAGAGCCAACTTCGTGGGGCAGAGGTTGGCTAGGAGGATCGACGTCCCCAGCACCACCATCACCGTGTCAAGACTACATCGTGGAGAAGCAGACTTATGCCTTCCGGGTCAAATTGACGGAGAACACTGCACCATAACAATCGACACTGGTGCAACCCGATCGATTATCCGACCAGACCTAGTTAGACAGCAACAACTTCACAAGGGCAGAGTTTTCTCACTACGGACAGCTACGGGAGAAACTGCACCTGTTCATGGAGAGGTCAACCTCCAGATACAGTTGGGAGACCTTGTATTCCGACATAATTTTCTGGTCGCGAACATTATGGATGACTGCATTCTCGGAATGGATTTTCTGCGACCACATGGAATCACGTTGGACTTGGGAAAACGTGTCTTGAAATGGCAGAATGTCGAAGTACTGATGGAGGATCCCAGCGTCCAAATCCCCAAGATGAATGTAGTGGCATGTACTGACACTGATGTACCGAATTCTTCCGAAAGCATTGTATGGGCCAAGCTTGATGGTGATTCTGGAGACCACCGATCTTATCTGATAGAGCCAACGAAGACATCCGCATTGCGCAGTTTGATTGTAGGACGAAGCCTGGTAAGATCTTTAAGGAACGGATATGTGCCGGTTAGAGTCCTTAACACCGCAGACTCAACCACGAGCATCAAAGCGGAAGAAGTCATCGGCAGCTGCCAGCCTGTTTCCACCATCACCTCTTTGGAAGCTACTCACAACCATAATTGGAAAAGGAGGCAAGACACAGAAAAAGCCAGGGAATCCACGTCTGCAATATTGAAGCAAGTCAAATTGCCGGTGCAGCTATTCAAACGAGCCTCTGATCTGGTCACCAAGTACAGTGACATCTTCTCAACAAGCCCGGATGACCAAGGCCGAACGAGTTTGGTAACTCACGTCATAGACACACAGGGAGCCAAGCCGATTCGACAAGCACCAAGACGTCTCCCTATAGCCAAACAAGGAGAAGTGAGCGCGCTGATCTTGGACATGGAAAAACAAGGCATTATCGAACCTTCTGTAAGTCCATGGGCCGCGCCTGTAGTTCTAGTAAAGAAAAAGGATGGTAGCACTCGCTTTTGTGTCGACTATAGGCAGCTTAACGACGTCACTAAGAAAGACAGTTACCCGCTCTCACGCATCGATGACATCATGGACACTTTAGCCGACGCAAAATGGTTTTCTACACTCGATCTCAAGAGTGGCTACTGGCAGGTAGAAATTGACAAGAAGGACCGAGAGAAGACCGCATTTTCAGTTGGGACCGGATTGTGGCAATTTGTGGTGATGCCGTTTGGGCTTTGCAATGCTCCAGCCACTTTCGAACGCTTGATGGAATACGTGCTACGTGGTCTAACCTGGAAAACCTGCTTGGTGTACCTAGATGACATCATCGTCATCGGGAGAACGTTCGAAGAGCATGTGCGGAACTTAGAAGAGGTTTTCTCCCGACTGCGACTGGCAAATTTGAAACTTAGTCCCGACAAGTGTACCCTTTTCGCAGCGGAAGTAAAATACCTGGGACATGTCGTATCAGCTGAAGGGGTCAAAACAGACCCTGAGAAAATTGGAGCCGTGAAAAGCTGGCCAACACCAAACAACAAGCGCCAACTACGAAGTTTCCTGGGCCTGGCAACCTACTATCGAAGATTCGTCAAAGACTTTGCCAAAATAGCTAAGTGTCTTCATCAGCTAACCGAGAAAAATCGTCCGTATGTCTGGAATGAACAATGCCAGACAGCCTTTGAGACCCTGAAGGAAAAGCTATGTGAATCACCCGTACTGGCGTATCCGAAACCCGGAAAAATGTTTGTGGTTGACACCGATGCAAGCAACGGCGGTATTGGAGCTGTACTCTCCCAGCAGATCAATGGCGAAGAAAGAGTCCTCTCGTATTACAGTCGAGTTCTTTCAAAAAGTGAGAGGAACTACTGTGTGACCAGGAAGGAGCTATTGGCTATAATAGAGGCCACCAAGCAGTTCCACAAGTACCTATATGGCCAGAAATTTGTTCTTCGAACGGACCATGCATCATTGAGATGGCTACTTAACTTCAAAAACCCCGAGGGACAAGTTGCGACATGGATCGAAAGATTGCAGTCATACGACTACGAAATTGTTCATCGAAAGGGCGGAGTTCATGGAAATGCTGACGCCCTATCTCGTCGCCCATGTCCAGCTAACTGCAAGCATTGCCGACGGATTGAGGAAAAGGAACCGCCCGTTGATCTGCGACTGATAACGGCCGAATTTGATGAAGGTTGGTCATCGGAGGAGATTCGAAATGCCCAGCTAGTCGATGAAGACATCGGACCATTGCTCGTATGGAAGGAGACGACTGGGCGACCTGAGTGGAAGGACGTTTCAACGCATGGCGCAACCCTGAAAAGCTATTGGGCACAATGGAACTCCCTTCAGGTGGAGGGTGGTGTACTCAAGCGGAAATGGGAAACGGCGGATGGTAGCTCCTATAGGATGCAAACTATACTACCCAAAAGCCGAATCCACGATGTGGTAAAGGAAATGCATGAAGGATCCTCGGGAGGCCATCTTGGTGTTAACAAAACCTTAGCGAAATTGCGGGAAAGATTCTACTGGCTCCACGCTCGAGAAGACGTAGAGGACTGGTGTCGCAGATGCACAATTTGCGCTTCCGTCAAAGGCCCAAAGCGACGACTGAGAGGACAAATGCAAACCTATAACGTAGGCGTGCCATTCGAAAGGATTGCTGTTGACATCGCTGGACCCTTTCCTGAATCTGAATGGGGAAATCAATACACGCTGGTTGTAGCTGATTATTTCAGCAAGTGGCCCGAGGTCTACCCCATTCCCAACCAGGAAGCAACTACTGTGGCTGAACAGCTAGTGTTAAATTGGGTCAGCAGGTACGGCGTGCCTTGTGAACTACATTCGGATCAAGGCCGAAACTTTGAGTCACTAGTTTTTAACGAAATGTGCGAGCAGCTGGGAATGCGGAAAACGAGGACAACACCGCTGCATCCCCAATCCGATGGAATGGTCGAACGTTTCAACGGCACGCTCAATAAACACCTTGCCAAGATGGTTGACGAGAACCAAAGGGACTGGGACCGACATATCCTACTATTTTTAATGGCGTATAGAGCCGCTGAACATGCGTCGACGGGCCAAGCCCCAGCCAAAGTCATTTTTGGAAAGACTATTCGTTTGCCAGCCGATATGAAGTTCGGAACACCCCCTGAGAAACCCCAAACGATCTCGGAATACGCAAGTGATCTAAGACAACGGTTGAACCAGATACATCGGACAGTGCGAAAACACCTCGAATCGGCTACTGACCGCATGAAGACCAGGTATGATCTAAAGGCTAATTCTACTGGCTTCCAGCAAGATGACTTGGTGTGGCTTTATAACCCGCAACGGCGAAAGGGTAGGTCTCCAAATTTGCAACATAATTGGGAGGGACCATACCGAGTTACAAAGCGAATCAACGATGTCGTATACCGAATACAGGAACATCGTAAGCCGAGAGCTAAAATGAAAATCGTGCATCTGGACCGTCTTGCCCCATATTACACCCAGGGAGAATTGACTACAAATAGCGACCCATCTTTTCGGGGCGAAAAGAACTGAGGTGGGGGCAGTGTTACATGTACAAATAATTACATGTACAAATAATTCTGCGAGCTACTGTCGCAATTGTTTTCATCATCATTAAGAACGTCAACGAATGAATTTACTCGAACCGAAAACACGCGACAATATATATATATATATATATATATATATATATATATATATATATATATATATATATATATATATATATATATATATGTGTAATAATTTATATACTCGTATCTATCTATATATATATATATATATATATATATATATAATATATGCACACTCTGATGGGTAAAATAAAGACGAAATTGCGCTTTTCTGTAAAACAAAACTTTTATCACTTATAAACAAATTACTAACTCACCTGTAAAGACAAAAAACAACATTTAAAGCCTTTATTCGAGGTTCTGATATTTCTTTTACATGAAATAATCTTTGAACACTATCATGACTCTCAATAATTAACAAATCCTCACATTTACATGCGTCTGACAGTGACACTTGTGAAGGAGTCGTTGTCAAACGTGATATCGATCAAAGTATGTGGGTAAGGCGGCAAATTCAAAATAATTAACAAAATTACAATTAAAGAAAAGCGACAACGCTAGTGTAGTTTCTTTACACCTCCCCCCTCGGAGACAACACAAGCGATTGTTCGATTAGGTGCCAACCAACACTGGAGTTAGCTTTGAAACATGGTAGAGATTGGATTCTGCCTTCTTATGTCCAGCATCAACTTCATAGATTGAAGTGGAAATCTTCCTTAAAATTTTGTATGGTCCTATCCTTAGTTCATCCATTTTCTTTCTATTTAGTCGATTACCAATTTCTACATAGACTCTGTCTCCTACTTCGAATTTATATTCATCTCTACGTAGATCATATATTTTCTTATTATAGTTGTGGAATTTTATTGAAATTTCGAAGGCTGGTTAGGGTATTGTAAAATCATTTTACAATACCCTACTAAGATCGCTTCCTGTCTGTCCGTCCGTCCGTGTGTCACACCACTTTTTCTCGCAAACTACATAAGCTAGAAATATAAGATTTTGTAAATAGGTGCAACGTGATGCCCTCTTCAAAGTTTCATCACGAAAAGAAATTTATAAGGTCTTTAAGGAGGGTCTCCCCACAGAGGGGAGTTGCCCCTGAAAAAAAAGTTTTCATCGCATGTAGGCAATATGGGTATCAAATGAAAGGTCTTAATGAGCACTTTTCAAAACAGCTCTTAAAATGACAAATTTTGCTTTGAGGGGTGCAGGGGAAGGGGAAATGTACGAAAATTTGGTCCCCCCCCCTCGCGATTGGACACCTTTGACACGAAAAATCTGAAAAAAATCATGAGTGTAGGCCTTTATGAGTACAACAACAACAAATACATGAGAAGTCGAAATTCACTCAACTTTGTTAGTAATAGTATGATTTATCGATTTTATGTTTTCTTGAATAAAATCTTAACGGTGTCCTTAAATTTAATAAAATTCAGTACACAGATGACTATTTATAAGATTAATCTATTCTGAAAGTTTCATGAAGTTATAGCGATTTGAATTTTCCTGTATTACTATGGAACAATATGCGCTGTAGTACTATGGAAACATACGAGTATGGCTATGGTACAATATGCGCTTTTTACTGACTTAGGCACTACAGCTTTGCTAGGATTTGCATGAAACTTTCAGGAATGATAGGTATCATGAATATCTTTGAGGATTGGCTTAGCTAGTGGTATTAGTAATCGTAAAGCAAAATAGTGGCTGTTTTAAATGCGAAGATTGAATAATTTTGAGTTATTTTGCCCCAACTTCAACGTTTAAGGCGCATGCTTTTAACACTTGATTCAATTTAATGAATGACTGAAGATGAGTACCTACAATTAATACTCATAGGTGAAACAAGTCGAGTAGGCAGGAGAGAGCTCCTAGCAAAAGGGCTTTGTAACCATTCTAGGATTCGAAAAAATATGCCATGAATCGATGATTACAGTACAGGGGAGTGGCCGCTGAAAAAATATTTCATCAAAGGTAGCCGATATGAATAGTAAATGAAAGTTGTTTATACGAGCTTTTCAAAACAGTACTTAAACTGAAAATTTTTCCTTCACAAGGGCAACAAATACCTTAGAAGTCAAAATTCGATCAACTTTGTTAACAATAGTACATTTTATAAATTTTGCTTTTTTGCCTATAAAATCAAGGTGGGACCCTTAAATTTCCCAAAATCTATAATTTAAGTTTTCTAAAAGTAATAGTATATGGTTCGAAAATTTCACAATAATTGAACAATAAACAGCGATGTTACAGTCGATTGAATATTTAATAATTACAGCAACATTAACACGTGATACTACGGAGATAGGTACACGCTTGCAATGGACCTAGACACTACAAATATGTAGGAATTTTGATAAAAATTTTAGAAATGGTTTGTAATATTGGTGTGTTATAATGACTAATCAAGCGACGGGGTCAAAACTCTTTAAACAAAATGGTGGCGAGCTTAAAATCATAATAACCATAATAATTTTTCGAACTCAATGTATGGAATCTGTATATTGGCCAAGTTGTGATATGCAGAATATATTGTTGATTTACTAATTGTTTTACAATACAATTCTGGCAGGAGCTTCCTCCTGCAACTTCAACTTGTTTTCTATCTCTTTCCAAGTGGCAGAATATCCGTATTCTCGCCATCTAAAAGGTAATTTGGAGTAAATTTTGTGACTGTATGTTCTGTTTCGTTATATTTTGCTACACATTTTTGTGCAACTGTTGTGCAGGCTGTTTTCTTGTCACCTTCATTTATTTTACACCTTATCCTATTTACTAAAGTTTGGTTCATTCTCTCATTGAGCCTATTTGAAAATGGTGCATCAACAGCTGTGAATACCATTGTTATGTTTCTCTCTTTCAGGAAGTCTTTAAATTCCTTGGAATTTATGGCAGCGTATTGGTCTGTTAATGCCATATCAACGTTATAGCTTTGTGTCACATTTTTTATGAGCTTAATGAAATCACTGAAGCCTTGATTTTTTTATGTCAATATATAAGCATATCTGGTAAAATGGTCAACCAGAAGATGCAACTATTTTTTTGCAGACCGTGATCCTCCGAAGCCTTCAATGGTATCAATCGATACAATTTCAAACGGGTGTATTACTGGACCCAAATGTGACATCAAACCACACTTTGATATTCTTCTTGATATCTTAATACAAATGTCACATTCATCACAAATTTACTTAATATTTATGATGGTATTCTTTGCCGTGTAGAATGGTGTACATTTTATTTATCATCTGCGTTCTTCAAATGTGCCAGTAAGTATCGTGGACATCTCTAATTAATTTCTCGCTTAATGCTTCTGATAGTAAAATTTTATTTCGTTTTTTATTTTTTTTTTTTTTGTAGTAAATATTATTGTCCAGTAAAAACTTGGATTTTCATTTTTTAGACCTTGATTTGTGTGTTGGCCATTCTTTATATCTTTCAGGTTAATTAAATTTACAACTTTAAAAAATCATTAGTATTGTCACAAGGTTCTAGGACTGGATTTCTGCTTAAGCAGTCTGCTTCTTTATTTGACTGTCCTGGGTTATATTTTATTTTAAAAATATACTGCGATAAATAATACGTCAAATAACATAGTTCCTCGTCTGTTCTAGCTTTGATGTTCAGGTTTTCTAATGGTTTATGATCAGAATATACCACAAATTCTTTTCCCATAAGCCAATGCTGCCAATATTTTACAGCTTCTTTGACAGCCAGACATTCTCGATATATTGCCTTCTTTTTCTTTTGAGTTTCTGTCAACTTTTTCGAGAAGTAAGCTCCGTCTTCATCTTCTTGTTTTAATACAGCCCCACTCCTTTAATACTAGCATCTGTGTAAATTTTTATTGGTTGCTCAGCGTTAAATATCTTAAGAACTGGTTTGGAATATAGTAATTCTTTTATTTTATCAAATGATTCTTGGCACTCTGTAGTCCAAATGAATTTTACATCTTTCCGTAATAAATTGTATAGCGGGTTCAGGATAATCGCACTATGTGGTACAAATTTATGATGAAGTTTTACTTTCCCGAGGAACTGGCATATATTTTTTCTTGTTTCCGGAACTGGGAAGTTTTTGACAGCTGTTACATAATCTTTGAGAGGTCTAACTGAATTATTTTCTATTATGTGACCCAAGTATTTGGCATAATTATTTGCAAAAGGAAATTTCAAAAATTGCGGTCTGAATCCTTCTGCCAGTATTGCCTCTGTAGTCTTGATATATGTAGCATGTGTTCTTTGAAAGTTTTTGAAAAAATTAAGATGTCGTCTATTAAATTTACTGCAAAATCTCAGAGTTTGTACTTTCTTATTATATTGCTCAATATTCTTTGAAATATGGCTGGAAATGTCTTCAGACCAAATGGAAGGCATGTCCATTGGAAATGCCCCTCTTATGTGACAAACGCAGTTTTGCATCAATCTTGAATTTTCTAAGGAATCGACCAAAATGCTGAGTTTATTTCAAAAGTAGAAAAATATTTGCAGTTCACAGTTTTCACCATTAAATCCTCGATCAAGGGGAATGGCTGTGATTGAGGGACGACAATCTTGTTCAATTCTCTGAAATCTATACAAAGCCTTGTTTTTTTAGCATCTTCTTTTTTATATAACAGGGTAACCGGAGCAGCAAATGGGCTATAAGATTCTTCAATCAAATTTTTCTTCAATAGATTTGATATTTGATGTTCGAGTTCTTTTCTATCATCAGCTGTTCACCTGTACGGAAGTTTATTTTTATCCACTATCAAATCTATATGGACTTCATAATGTCGTACAGTGCCAACGTCGTATTTAACCTTAGCAAAAACTGGTTGGTATTTGTCTATTAATTTATTAATTTCTGTTTGTTGATATGCATCTAGATGGATCACTGAAATTTCAAATTCATCCAAATTTATATGTTCATTGAAGTTTACTTCACATCTGTTTGTTTGATTGATTTCTTGTTTCAGAACCTCAGAGTATGAAGAATCTCTTTCATTTCTGTCACCTAGTACATGTTGACATTCGTTGAATTGAAAGCATCAATTTTTGATTCTTTATTCTTCATATTTTCTTCTTGTAAAGTCTCTTTCTTCATTTGGGAACTACTTGTCTTCTTCTGGATTTTAAGATTGTATGATACTGAAGCTTTCATCTTGCATTAGTTTGAATTTTTTAATGCAATCCAAACCGATTAGAAAATCATAATGGAAGTTTTCATTGTCTATTAATTCTTTCCATATTAAAGATTTTAAGTTTTGGAGTTACCATACCTTTTGTTTTCTTCTCACCATTAATAGTTTTCAAGTTGGCTGTTTGTGTATCACTTGCGTCTTCTGTTTCTTGTATCTTCAACAATTCAGCATTAATTAAGGACACATTTGAACCCAAATCATAAATTCCAGAAACTTGCAGAGTGACATTTATTAGTAACATCACTTTTATTAATGGTCGTACCACTAGTTTTTTTGGATTCTCCTTATTTAGTTCTATTTCTAATTCAGAGTTAATTACGCTTTCCAGAACTGCTTTTTGATTCTTCCCTTTAAACCAGCAATGTTCCTCCGGGTGGAAATATTTCCCTTTTTTTTCGGTGATACAGATTTGACATAGTTTTTTTTTCAATTTTTTTGCTTTTTGTGTCAGAGTCCACTGTGTAGTTTTTTTTATCATATTTATTCTTTGCAACAAGATGTTAGAGTCTTCCTAACTCGTTGTAGAGATCTTTGGTTTGTTGTAAAGTCTCTCGGCCAATTTTATCAGTCAAGTAATTAGGCAGGCCCGCTGCTATAAGATTTATAAGTGTCCCAGTATCAATCGTCTTCCTCACTTCCAATAACAATTTTTCTTTTTTATGTGCATGCTCAAGCAAGGCCCCAGTCATCATTTAAAGGCAAAAGCATACCTGATGAGCGACCATCCTTTGTTTCCAAATGTATCACAGAAATTTTTCTCCCACTTGTTTCACTCTGATTCGACTGTAAATTTCATTAGCAAACGGCTGTACCAATCCATGCTGGAGTATTCTAAAAATTTCTTTAATATTTCAATCTTCTTTTTGTTTTCGTTAATGTAAAAACGTTCACACTCTTTGTTGAAATCTTTAATCCATTGGTATGCATTCGCATGTCTGCCAGTGAATTTCTCAATCATAAAATAATTCTTCCTAAATTTTGAGTTTCAGATTTTGTTTCTTTTTCTTCAAGTAATTTCTCCAATAGTTTTTCCAATGTGTGATCGGAGCTACTCGGTAAAGGTTTATAATCATTTAAGTTTTCCGTAATTTCTTCCAGATACAAATCATTAGACTGTAAGTTTTTTTCTTCATTAAAATATATCTTCGATACAGTTAGGGTTATCCATATTTTCCTGGTCTGGTGGCTTTTATTCAGTGTTTTTCTCACCTTGGCATTGTTTGAAGTGTTTATAATTACTTGATGTAAACTTGCAGGCTGCTATTCTACCGGTATGCCGAAAACTTGTCCATTAGGCGTACCTATTGAGGTTATGCAAATCATATTTGATTTTCCATCTGCCGAAGTTTTCACAGCAAAATCAAACCTGAACTTTTCCATGATTCTTGAAATATTTGGAGAAAATGTTGTTTTATAATATTATCACAAGCTGATGGGTGAAATAAAGACGAAATTGCGTTTTTCTGTAAAAACAAATGTTTTTTTTTATTGAGAAAGTTATGTACATGTATTTCCACTTTTATCACTTATAAACAAATTACTAACTAGACTAAAGACAGGAAAAACAACATTTAAAGCCTTTATTCCAGGTCTTGATATTTCTTTTACATGAAATAATCTTTGAACACTATCATGACTCTCAATAATAAACAAATCCTCACATTTAAGTTCGACTGACAGTGAGACTTGTGAAGAAGTCGCTGTCAAACGTGATATCGATGAAAGTATGTGGGTAAGGCGGCAAATTCAAAATAGTTACCATATATATATATATATATATATATATATATATATATATATATATATATATATATATATATATATATATATATTATATAAAGATTTATTTTTTTTTTTTCGTAGCACTAAAGCCCCTGTTGGGCCTTCGCTTAGAGATAGAGTATCTCATTGTCATGATGGAATGTATACGGTGATAAGATCATTATCACGCTTTAGCCGTGTGTCCGTCCGCCCAGCTGCGATACGTTCTGATTTTAAACCAGCACGTATCATAACTGAACGAGCTTATAGTCCGTCCGAAGAATCACTCGAACTAAATCTCGTTGATGCCAACGAAACTCGAACCAGAGACTTTCGGCTCACGGGCTAGTGTTCTATTCACCACATCACGCGGACTACAAAATATATATATATATATATATATATATATATATATATATATATATATATATATATGTATATATTGTATATATATATATATATATATATATATATATATAAATATAAATATATATATATATATATATATATATATATATATTTATGTATATGTATATATATATATATATATATATATATATATATATATATATATATATATATATATATATATATTTTGTAGTCCGCGTGATGTGGTGAATAGAACACTAGCCCGTGAGCCGAAAGTCTCTGGTTCGAGTTTCGTTGGCATCAACGAGATTTAGTTCGAGTGATTCTTCGGACGGACTATAAGCTCGTATATATATGCATTTATATATATATATATATATATATATATATATATATATATATATATATATATATATATATATATATATATATATATATATATATATATATATTATATAAAAATGGTTTTCCATTAAGGACATAACAATTTTATCTATTAATAAAACCCAGATATATTTGAGATATTGAGTTCAAATTTATTGTGCGTGTAGTGCAAGCATTACATTGTATGAACAAAATTCGATTTCGGTCATATTACCATCATGAGCCCGTTTTTTCACTATGGCACACATATCGACCTGAACGTTGGCAATGTTGCGATGGAAGTTGTTTTTGAGCTCGTCTAAAGTTGCTGGCTTGTTGGCATAGACCAGCGACTTCATATAGCCCCATAAAACGAAATCCAATGGCGTTAGATCGCATAAACAATTCAAGATAACATATTCACCAAATTTGCCTTTCAATAAATCGACGGTGAGGCATGCTGTGTGGTTAGTGGCACTATTTTGTTGAAACCATCTATCGATAATGTCAAGTTCATCCAATCCTGGCCACATATAATCTTCAAACATAACACGGTAGCACTCTCCATTGACGGTTACATGACGGTCGTTTTCATCCACGAAAAAATTGCAGCTTCGAGGCGGCCAATTGACATCACCAAGGCGGCTGATTGCACGATTTCTGAAATTTGTGCTCAAAAGATCGATTGCTCGATGAGCTGTATGGTATGGTGTGCCAGCCAGTTGAAACCAAAGGTCAGTGGAGTCCAAATCCTAAATCTCCGGCCCGAAAAAGTCGATTATCATGCCTCTGTAGCACTTCTCGTTGACCGAAACAGCACTTCCAGTCTCATTTTCAAAGAAAAAACGGTCTAATGGTGCCACCACTTTAGAATCCATACCACATTAGCTTCTCGGCAATTACGTTTCGATTTTTCGACCGCCAGATGCGGCAGTTTTGTTTGTTCAAATAGCCGCTGAGATGAAAATGTACCTTATCAGATGATATGATTTGTTAGAAAACTAGGCATCCAGTTCTTTTTAAATATTTCCCAACGTTTTTCAAGCTTAAATCGGTTCATTTTGTTCCGGGGAAGGTTAATACTGACTGATTAACATAATTTTGAGCGAGAAACCGTTGTCAGTGTCAAAATAAATTGTGATTTAAAAGAAACTACTATGTTGCCCACCCGGTATATGTATATATATATATATATATATATATATATATATATATATATATATATATATATATATATATATGTTAATAACTGGAATTTGACGCTAGCTATCCGTACTAACAAATATCGTGAAAGCTCGAACTTTATACATATGTCATTTTGAAGGTACATTTGACAGCTATCAAAATCAGTCAATAAAACAATTTTATCTTGTGTGCATCATTATTGTTTTTCACGATGAAAATTGTAGAAAAAGAAAGCATTTGCGGGAGGTTCTGTTGGGTCATTTTTTTGCAAAGAAAACTGCTGCGGAAAGTCATCATTTGCTTGTAGAAGTTTATGGCGACGATGTTTTAGCGAAAACACAGTGTTTTGAATGGTTTCAACACTTCAAAAGTGGCGATTTTGATTTCAAAGACCAAGAACGCCCAGGAGAGCCAAAAAAGTTGGAAAATGAAGAATTGGAGACGCTACTCGATGAGGATTATTATCAAACGCAAGACAAACTTGCCAAATCGTTGGGAGTGACTCAGCAACGTTTGAAAGCCGCCGGAGACATTCAGCAGCAAGGTAATTGGGTCCCCTATGAGTTGAAGCCGAGAGACGTTGAACGGCGCTTGTGTCTGTCTGAAATGCTGCTTGAGCGCACTAAAAAGAAATCATTTTTGCATCGGATCATGACTGGGGATAAAAAGTGGATTCATCATGACAATCCCAAGTTCAAAAAGTTATACATGAAGCCCAGCCAACCAGCGAAATCAACGGCGAAGTCAAATATCCATGGCGCCAAGGTTATGCTGCGTATTTGGTGGGATCAGAATGGGCCGTTATATTATGAGCTGTTGTAATTGGGCCAGACAATCACAGGTGACCTGTGCCGAACACAATTAATATGTTTGAAGCGTGCCATGATCGAAAAACGCCCGGGATATATGACCAGACACGAGGCTATAATTTTTCATGATGACGACGCTCGGCCGCATGTTGCAAGACCCGTGAAAAACTATTTGGAAAATAGTGGATGGGAAGTTTTGGCCCACCCGCCTTATAGTCCGGACCTTGCTCCGTCGGAGTTTCATTTATTTCGCTCGATGCAAAACGCCCTCACCGGAATACGCTTCACTTCAAAGCAAGGCATCCGAAATTGGATAGATTTGTTTTTGGCCGCCAAGCCACCGCAATTTTTTTGGGATGGAATTCATAAATTGCTTGAAAGATGGGGAAGTGTTGTAGCTTCCGATGGACAATACTTTGAATAAAATATATTGGAAAATTTTTCCACAATAAAGCACCAAATTTCGCTAAAAAAATTCCGGCTATTAAGTTGTACACCCTATATATATATATATATATATATATATATATATATATATATATATATATATATATCTATATATATATATCTATATCTATGCATATATATAATATATATATATATATATATGTATATATATATATATGTATATATATATATATATATATATATATATATATATATATATATATATATATATATATATATATATGTATATATATATACAAATATGTATATATATATACATATATATATATATATATATATATATATATATATATATATATATATATATATATATAGATATATATATATATATATATATATATATATATATATATATATATATATATATATATATAAGGGTTCTCCATTAAGGACATAACAAATTTATCTATTAATAAAACAGATATATTTGAGATATTGAGTTCAAATTCATTGTGAGTGTAGTGCAAGCACTACATTGTACGGTCATATAACCAACACAAGGCCGTTTTGTTTCATCACTCTGGCACAGCTTTCCACCGGAACGTTGGCGATTTCGCGTTGGATGTTATCTTTGAGCTCGTCTATATTGCCGATTTGTTGGAACAGACCAGTGACTTGATATAGCCCCATAAAAAGAAATCCAATGGCGTTAGATCGTATAAACAAGGTGGCCATTCGACTGGACCATTTCTTGAGATAACACGCTCACTAAATTCACCTTTCAATGAATAGATTGTGAGGCTTGTTGTGTGGTTTGTGGCACTGTTTTGTTGAAACCGTATCTCGTTGATGTCAAGTTCATTCATTTCTAGCCACAAATAATCTTCCAACATAACACGATAGCACTCTCTATTGACGTTTACATGACGGTCGTTTTCATCCACAAAAAAAATGCAGCTTCGAGGCGGCCGATTGACGTCGCCAAGGTGGCTGATTACACGATTTCCGAATTTTGTGTCCAAAAGATCGATTGTTTGATGCGCTGTATTGCATGGCGCGCCGTTCTGTTGAAACCAAAGGTCAGTTAAGTCCAAATCCTCAATCTCCGGCCACAACAAGTCGGTTATCATGCCTCAGTAGTACTCCCCGTTGACCGAAACAGCATATCCAGCTTCATTTTCAAAGAAAAACGGTCCAATGATGCCACCACTCCAGAATCCACACCACACTTTCACTCGCTCAGTAAGCATTAGCTTCTCGTCAATCACGTGTGGGTTTTCCGATCCCCAGATGTGGCAGTTTTATTTGTTAACATAGCCGCCAAGGTGAAAATGTACTAATCAGAAATGACGTTTTTTTTTGGGAAAAATCGGCATCCAGTTTGATTTCAATATTTACCAACGTTATTCAAGCGTAAATTGATTCATTCCGTTCCACGGGAGGTTAATACTGATTCACTTACATTATTTTGAGCGGGAAACAGCTGTCAGTGTCAAAATAACTTGTGATAGTATATTGCCTACTCGATATATATATATATATATATATATATATATATATATATATACACATTTATACATATCAGTACCTGTTTGCAAAATAAAAGCACCGCCCAATATAAGTGGAAGGATTTTCAAATTAAAATATAAATTTGAATTGCGCATTAGAGCAACATAAGTGTAATCAATCAAATAAAGTTAGTAGATGCTTCATATGACCATTTTTTTGAAACATCAACAAAGATCTGGAAGAATGACGTAAATGTCAGAGACAGCGTTTCGTTCAAGTGTGCAAAATAATAGCAGCAAAAATGAATTATAGTTAATTGTCCGAATAAAAACGATATCTATTTCTCTGATAGGATTTAATTAAAGCACAGAAATGTTGTCATATTTAATGTCAATTTTCCTATTTAGGAATAAGTAGCCAAGCTCCGCATTGTAGTCCGGAAAAATAGAGATAAAACAATTGCTCCCGAAAGGCAAAATCTACTAACCTATTGAAAAAAACTTGGCTGTCAAAGTAAAATGATATCAAGTGCCGAGAAGTGACGAGAAAAGCTTAAAATTCGAAGAATAAAAAGAAACCTAGTACAAGAAATGTGAAGAATGATGTTTGGCTCACACGGAAAGGACATTTTTGACATCAAGCAACAAATTGAATTGAATGTCGACACCTCTAAAATCAGGAGAGTATTGATTAATTCTACATTAAATGGTAGAAGCCCCAGGAAAAGGAAGTCATATTCGAGATAGGATGAAATTCATAACTGATCATAAGGGCTGTCTTCCTTCCAAATGGAGGAATATTCTTTGGACTGATGAGTCGAAAATAGGTTTATTTGGTTATCCGGGAAGAAAGCAGTACGTAAGAACATCACCAAACACTTCGCACAACCCGCGTTTTACCACGAAGACAGTTCAGGACGGAGGAACAAAAATCAAGATTTGAATACTGCAATTTTTTGCAGCATTGCTGGTATAATGAAAATGAAAAAAAAAACAAAAATGGAAAAAAATGAAAGCTAATCACCAGCCCGAACGAACCGTAAATGGTCCATCCTAAGAGTTCAATTAAGGACGACGCGTTCCAGCATAGCGGCCGGTATCTCGTGAATGACACTAGTAATATTATATTCCAAAGCGTCGATTGAAGCTAGCTTATGCCTGAAGACCAGAGACTTCGTGTAACCCCAAAGAAAATAACGTAAAGGTGTGATACCACATGATCATCCAATTATGTATATACTGGGCTTCAAATTTGCGGATGGCATCGGCCATAGTGGTTTCGGCAGGTTAACGATGCACACCATAAGTTGCTCTAAGAGAAGAATATGAAGAACATTTCTCACAGAACGCTGATTTTCGTAATATAGCTGAAAAGTTTCGACAAGTTGTTGCGGTGTAAGTTTTTCTATGATTATTTGTCAAACAATACTGAATAAAAATTACATTACAGTTTGACAAGAGCCATGCGTGACCTGTAAAAAAAACCTAATGCAAATCAAACTTCACAATGAGACACCGTTTATATATATATATATATATATATATATATATATATATATATATATATATATATATATATATATATATATATATATACTTATAAATTTATTTTCTTGAAAAGCCGTCAGGCCTTGCTGCACTGTGTGAGCAGACGCGTTTCGACTCCTCTGAGTCATCTTCAGTGTCCCAAGGATGTGTGAAGTATAATGACTGTATAGAAATGTGGGATGGGTTAAGCAGGTAGGTAACAAATTAGTTCAGGTAGAGGAAAATTAGATTTTTGTTTTTAAGATTGTTGGAAATTGGAGTCTAGTACTGAGAAAATTAC
This sequence comes from Odontomyia ornata, assembly GCA_963969285.1. NCBI lineage: Eukaryota > Metazoa > Arthropoda > Insecta > Diptera > Stratiomyidae > Odontomyia > Odontomyia ornata. Next base: position 116,951,083 of record OZ017738.1, read on the forward strand.
ATTAGAATTTGTGATAAGTTGTTCGTTGGCAATTTTATCGTCTGTCTGTGTTCTATGTTTATGCATTTCAAGTCTTTTGAAAGAGTTCATCATAGCGTCATGCTCGCGTGTATGGTTTTGTAGGTGCGTTGCCTAGTTGTAGTCTGCGTTGTTGTAGAAGAAAGATCGTAAGTGCTTTTTGTACTTTGTCTTTAGTTTCCGTGTTGCTCTTCTTATATATATATATATATATATATATATATATATATATATATATATATATATATATATACCACGTCTTATGCATGTCAGTTTGTATATACCGCTATTCTCATGTATCGGTGTTCATTCAGTTTTTGTTTCAATTTTTTTCCGATGTTGTTGCTAGTTTTGAAAGGAGTTTTCAGTTTATATTTCCTAAGGATGCTTGATAGTTTGTATGTCTCCTTCGCCTACGTATTTTAACGAAATCCGCTCTTGGTCGTTCTCATGTATTTCAGTCAGTTGGCGTTCCTGTTTTCGTTTCCACTGTGTTTTAAGTTTGTCAATGTCAAGTTACTTGCAAACGTTATTACAAGCTATTCTGTAAGTCTTTGGACTATTGATCTGTACGCAGAAAGTTTATGTTGTGCGGTGTGATTAGATACTACGAGTATGGTATGATCAGTTGTGGTTGGTTTTCTATATATTTTGTAGTCTTAACGGATTTGTTCTCGTGTCTCGATGAGTTTCATATAAATGGGTTGCTCGTTTGTTTCTATTTCTATAGTAAAATTTATATTTGGGTGTATTTCATTCATATATGATTGAAACTTCTATAGTTCTGCTTGATCGTGGTCTTTATAAGATTGAGTAAGTGATCTGTGAGTCACAGGCTGTTATTGAATCAAAGTTTTTATTTAACTATGGTCCGTGTTTTCTCAACGGGTATTGACGTGTTGAGGATGGTGATGTCTAATGAGAAAAGTTAACATGTGTCAGTCAATGTTAGAGAAGTTTTAGAGTTCACAAGACCGAGCAAAACCAGTACATTATACAACAGCAGATAAAAGCAATACAGTTGTAATAATAAACAAGTCCAAACACGGCTAAATTGTAGCTTACCCTTTGGCACTATGCAATTACATCGAACTTCGAAACAATCCCCTGCCGAAATCAATCAAAAGTGTTGACAAAATTGGAGCGTCATAACTTCTAGAAAATCAGCTGCTTAACATCGAAAACATAACGTAAAACTAGCAAAACTATGTATGAATGAATATCGTTTTACATTCAGGCGAAAAATTTGTAAAACTACAGCAGTTACAGCAATGAGTAACCCACTCTCACCTCTCATCAGTGAAATATTGATGACACACATGGCAGTAGTAGAAGTATTGACGGCACACAAATTGAAAAAGAAAGCTTGATGCCAAGACTTCGGGCACAGTACTTGGATGACATATTGGCTTCATCCCCAAAGAAGAATCGGAGAACAGTTTCCAAAAAAAAAACAACAAAATCCATACAAAAATCAAATTTAACATGGAAATCGAAGAAAATGGGGAGATTTTATTGCTGTACTTGAAAAGGAATAATCTAAGAATTGAGTTCAAACCCTACCACAAACAATACAGTACCCAGCGTACCATAACAAGTGATTGTTCCACAGCTATGCGCATAAAATGGCCGCCTATAATACAATGATCCACCATCTATTAAGAACACCTCCAACACTGAGTGATTGAATCGAGAAAAACAATTTATCTCAACACAACTAATTTGAACTGATATACGTCAACTACCATCAACAACAGAAAGTCACAGAGACTTGGAAAGATCCAACTAACTATCTTAGCAAAACAAAAATATGCATCTAAACGAATTGCAGTCATCAACTCACACAAATCGAAGGATGTCAAAAATGTGCTGAAACAATCCAACAGCGAGCTAATGACATCAAGCCCCAAATTTACAATCCACACTCAATACTTCGATGAAGTACCCAAAAACAACCGACAAAGTAAGTGCAATCTATGTACAAGGTTACATGTACCGAGTGCCATAAAGCGTACATTAGACAAACTAAGCGGCAAATTCAAATAAGGTTCAAGGAGCACATCCCAGAAGCGGCCATTGCATTAAAGTACCCTACCACCCATACAAAATCAGCCGTTGCTAAGCGCATCCTAAATTAATGTTACCACGTCGAAATCAACATTTTAGAAACCATCAAACAAGTGGATGGTCCGAACAAATTATATGCAATAGAATCATTTAAGATAATTTACGTACCTGAAGATTTATGCTTTAATACGGATTTTGGTAACTGCCCCTTACCTTTGTTTAACAAAATATTGTAAATAGGTTTCTTAGCATAAACTGTATAATTACATGAATGAAGCTTTGTTAAATTTATCTTGTTTATATGTAGAAAATAGAAATTGTACTGAAGAAGACCATATATAGTGGTCAAACATACATTATACGAACAATAAAAATATACCTAATGTGTAAAAGGAAAATTATACATTTTATTAAAGTTAAAATTTGTACATACTACTTCTGTAATTATATCGATCTAGAACGCCATACTCTGAAGGAGATGGTCATCAGCAACAAGGACAGCCTCATTGAGTGTTATCTCTATGAGTTTATTTTGCACTTTCCCAGGCGTTAAAAAACTAGCGTTTTCCCGGTACGATGGAATGGGGCGAGGCTCGTGCTGATCAGTAAGGGGAAGGGAAATCCCGAATCGCCATCTGCATACCACCCGTTATGCATGTTAGACACGGCTGGGAAAGTGCTAGAGAAACTCAACAAGGAAAGACTCACTGACACGATACGTACTGCTGGGGACCTATCTCCTCGGTAGAACGATTTAGAGCAGGACGTTCTACCATTGATGCGATTGCAGAGGTGGTGAACGCGGCTCGGGACCCACCATATTTGATGAGCTCCACTGTAATCACATCGATGCCCAGCGCTTTATTGTTCTTTTGGGCTTTGATGGTGGGACAAACTTCATGCAGAGTTGGTGGGGAGCTCTCCTGAAACACCTATAGACTCCGATGTTCTCGAGCTGAGTGGGGGATTAAGGACATTCTTGAAACACGAGTATTATGCCCTTCTTTCCTGAATCTTGGTTGCCGATATCATCACGACAGAGCGTGGCTTTGGGCTGATAACCACGTTTCAGACTTTTCACTTCTTTTAACGCTTGTCTTATGTGGCTGCTCACTAGACTTACATCCTCACGTCCTAATTGGTCGTCATATTATTCCCTTTTCTTAATTCTAATTATCTTATTCGCTACTTTTCTGAGATTTTCATAGTCTTCGTCGTTTTCCTACCTACGTAATCTTTGTACACCTGATTTTTTTTGTCTAATGCAGTCTGGTTATCATAATCGAACCAATCATTTCTCTTGCACCGGGCTTGACGTCCGATGGTGTGTTCTGCCACGGTCTCACTACCCGCTTTCACTGCCATCCACAGCTCGTTGCTTGTTTTCAGCAATGCATCTGATAGGATGGGAACCAGCTGGTTGTTGAGGGTCGTCGTGAAACTCTTGATCGCAGATACTGTTTGGAGCCTTTTGATGTCAAATTTTTAAAGCGGGCTGGTGTTCGCCAAATGTGCCTTTAACAAATGTCTTCGATAAGCTAATTTGATCGTATACTTGAGGCCCAACGTTGTTGAATCAGAACGTGGTCGATCTGGTTTTGTGTGCATCCGGTGCAGGTGATTTTATGAATACGTCAATGTGGGAAGCAAGGCGAACGTATGACTAGATTTCTGCTACATGCAAAGTCAATCAGGCACTGGTCATTGTCGTTTGTTTCATCGTGGAGGCTATATCATCCAGTCGTTCCCCAATGAGATAGGTCATTGCCGTAGCGTTGAAATCACCCAGAATTATTTTTGTGTCGTGTGTAGGCAATGAATCGACTAGTGTTTTCTGATGACTGTAGAACGTTTCCTTCATTTCTTCGTCCTCTTTTGTGGTTGGGGCGTGAACATTTATCAGCTAGATTTTGAAAAATTTTGCTTTTATATGGATTGCACACAACCATCCATTGACTGCCTTAAAATCAATACCGTGCTATTTGAACTCCCTATCCACAATAAAGGCCACTCCGAATTTTCGTTTTCCAGTAGGCTTCTACTTTTGAATATTGTGTGCGATCTCATATCTTGAATATCATTTGCAATCCATATTGTTTCCTGGGTTGCCAGTATTTTTAATTGATATTGACTTGCCTATTGGAAAAGCTCCTTAGCAGTGTCAGGATAATTGAGTGATCTGATATTCTAGGATCCAATGCCATAGTCCCTTTTCCGTTTGCGTGGTCGTGTTCGTGAGTCCAATCCATTCCGAGGCCCTCCTACAGATTTCGAAATATTGTAGGACGGTCACCCAACCTTCATTCCAGCGGCGGAAGACACGCCTTCACCCTCCTACGTCCCCACAAAGGAGGTGTAAGTAGGGTTTAGTGGCAGAGCTGTAGACTCGGCATTTAATGTCCCATTCCTGGGGAATCAGTGAACCCAATGTGTGACCTCGAGAATATTTTCTAGCATCTAATCGTGGGGCGTAGGATGAGGTATCATGGAAGCTGTGGGTTGTGGAGACAAGGGGCTCCCTCCTCCCTTCTCGAACGAGTTCGGCACCATCTACGACGGAGTTGCGATATAGTAATAATGACATCAAAACCATGTGAAAGACAGTAAGAGATGCGGTAACAGATGCTGCAGGTGTGATTATGTGGGGTTTCATATAAAAGGTCTTGACGAGAGCTTTCCAGAAAAGGGTCTAAAACTTATAGTTTTTCGTGTCAAAGAGTGTGGGTAGAGGGAAAATGTACAAACAATTTGTGTACCCCTTCACGATGAGACGCCTGTGATCCGAAAAGTCTGACAATTATCATGGAGGTAGATGTTGCTATGATGGAATGTCTATGAAAAATTTCTCTTCCTTAAAGAATATTGGAAAAATGAATTTCGAGAAGTGAAAGGAGATAAACAGGAGTTTTGGAAAGTCAAGATCAACCATCAAAATATAGGTGAGTGGTGCAATCAAGCCCTGAGGAGTGAAGATATTAATCAGCGGCAATGTATCGGGGGCCTCCTTTTCTTTAAAGAATATAGACACATGTAAGTAGATTTAAGTTTTCTGAATTTTGTGATTTATATTATTTAAAAAAATTTATAAATAAGAGTGAATCGATAACATTCGGAATATGCATTTTCCATATTGTATGGAAAAGTAATTGCGTTTCTTTAAAGAACTAATGTGATCCTTGGTATGGGTGGTAACTAACAGTGGTTTTAAATAATCCTTTTCTTCCTTTGCGGTGTAAGTATGTAGAAAGTGTGGAGTCCACCCATACGTGTTCTTGATTGAGTTCTGGTGAGCCGCGTTCTTGCCTAGCGGCTCAATCAGGGGTTTAACAAAGTGATTGTTGCCTATATCTGTCTCCAGATGAGCTTTCTGGGTCCGTAGGCCCCAGCTGGAATGTACTTGCTCATGCAGAGGATATCAATATTTATAAGAATTAATAGGATTTGAAGTTTTGCAACTTCTTTAATTAAAATATCTAGGTGCTCCTTTTTGTGGTTGGGAGGCGAATGCCATTTACGCACAGAGTGTTTCATGCTCACAAGTCACTTGACTACTCACTAAATACATCTCTTGTCACGCGAGCAGCCAGCCTGGAACCGATTAACACATTACTTCGGGCCAGGTCTCGTTTTGTTGCACCATAAGGTGCCTTTAAGTTGGGGGACCCCTCTTCTAGCGGTAGGGGAGAGGGGAAGAGGAATTTCAGACAAGCAATCCTCCAGCTCCAAAGTCCCCGGCTGTTGTGAGTTCCTTTTATCTTTAGAACTGCCCGAACATAATGTGCCACCTGGTTCCATTTGTCAACCGATTTAAGCGTCACCGCAACAATACTATCTGGCGTGAGGCACCCCATCTCCCTGTAGAGGTTCCATCACAGCGTGTCCCATTTTTTGCACGACAAAATGTGTGGCAGGCATTGTCTTTCTTTCCTCGGTAAAACCGACAATCGGGAAGCCGTGATTTACCAATCTTATGTAGGTAAGACTGAAAACACCCACGCGCACTCTAAACCTAGGTCAGATAGAAGTCAATCTCACCACATCTTTGATTTAGTCAGGGTCTCACATCCGGGATGAGGCACGCAGTCCACCTTTCTTTCGTGCAATTCACTCAAGACTGCTGCCAATCGTTGAGTGAGCGTTGTCTCTCCTCACGAACAGCTGCCTCCCTCATGCCCTCATTTCAACGCAGGTAAATAGCGTGGCACTCTATAGCAAGGACCACAGCAGGTATCACGCCTGCAATAACTCTCGCCACCGAATCAGAGACTGTCAGATATGTAGATACAATCCACAGTGCTCCCCTTCTCTGTACCTGTGCCGAGTGTTTTTGGCATACCTCCTTACTGGGAGCGTCACTCCATATTTCTGCTCCATACAGTAGCACTGATCCTACAGCATGTATCTGGAGGCATCTACTTTGTGGGCTGGGTCACCCTTCGTTGGCCATCAGCCGACTCAGAGCCATTGCCCCCCAAGCAGCCTTCTCAGCCTTTGTCCTGATTTGCTCAAAAAAACTCATTTTCGAGTGATCAGTAGCCCCAGGTAATTCACCGCTGGCTTCGATTCAATTAGTATGTCTCCAATACTCTAGGGATTTTCTTTTTGGTCAAGGTGATCACTTCGGTTTTCTCCAGTGCTAAATTAAAACCACGAGTAGTCATCCAGTTTGTCACTCGGGACATTAGCCTACCTAGCCTTAGGGACCAGAGCCGCAACATCATCCACATAGCTGATCAAGCGCGACTCATTTGGCATCTCAAGTCTCAGTTGCCCGTCGTAAGACACGTTACACAGATCCGGATCAAGGATAGATCCCTGGATAACACTCGATGTAACTCTCATCCTTCGTTGGCCCTGTATCGTATCGCAGACCAGGCTTGGGTCCATCAGATAGTCCTTCAGAGGCCGCATTAGATATTCTGGAACTTGGAAAGGATTTTCCAGCGTATCCAGAATATTCACCTATCTAGCAGAGTTAAAGGCATTCTAACCTTGAGTGTCATCAACAGAACGATCCGTCGTTTAATGCGGCTATATGCCTCTGCCTTTTGGACCACACTCACCACCTCTGCAATCGCATTAGTGGAAGAATGTCCTGCTCTAAATTGTACTGCCGTGGAAATAGGTCTCCAGCAGCACGAATCGCGTCAGTGAGTCTTCCCTTGATGAGTTTCTCTAGCACTTACCCAGCCATGTCTAGCATGCATAACGGGCGGTATGCAGGCGGCGATTCGGGATTTCCTTTCCCCTTGCTGATCAGCACGAGTCCCATAGGCAAGGATTGAATGTGCTGAGCAGTAAGTCAGGACAATATTGATAGACAAGTTGCAACATCTCAGCTGGAACACCATCTGGATCTGGAGCCTTCCTCGCTTTCCGTGAAATGACTACCTCTTCCAGTTCCAGCTATGTAAAAAGTGGACACTCGACTGATGTTTCGCCATTGACAGTGTCAATACGGACTTGATGGGACGGGAAGAGGTCCCACACCATCTATTCCATCTTTTACGCATCATGTATACAAGGTTTCCGTAGGGCACCAAGCTTCCATATAACCAGCTTGTAGCCAAGGCTCCATGGATTCCTGTTTACACTGTACATTACATCTTGCCAGCAATGAGCCTTGCTGTTCTTAATCAATTTGCAAAGACATTTCCTGGCCGACTAACATGTTGCTACCCGATTGCATGTCTCGTTATGATTCCATATCCGTCGAGTCTCACGCCGAAGCTTGTGATACTTCCTTCGTTTTTCAACAATTTCAGTCGACCGTCCGTACACTGGGGGTTTGCCGTGCCGGGGTTTCTGACGGGGCATAAAAGCGTTGCAAGCAGTCGTGATCATGCTCATAGTTTAGTTCACCACGTCTTGACTGCCAGTTCTTCCATCCCCTTTGAATCTCCCTGCAGCAGAGCACGTGCTGTGAGCACCATGACGAACCTCTCGATGTTCATACTTTTTATATTTCATCCAATTGCAGAAAGTTGACGCCACGGACATCGAGAAGCAACATCTCTCATCTCAACAGTGACGTAACTAGGATTTTGTTTCGGAGGGGGTCCAAATGATGGTTAATGCCAAAAGTGTCAGTAAGGGAGACACCTGGAATTTTTAAAAGTAAGGAACAAAATGACGACTACAGACGTGTAGTTTTCGCACAAAAGTAATATAATTTTTATGAATTTTTATGACTTCTTCTTTTTAGTAGAACTACAGCCCCTTTCGAGCCTTCGCTTCGTGCAAATAGCGCCTCCAACTGCCTCGATCCATAGACTGCGTCCTCCAGTTTCAGAAACCGAGGAGCGATGAACTTTTTGTTATGAAACTTTAATGTAAAAAGTAAATGTTTAATTTGAAATGACACACACATTTTCACTTATATTTTAAATTGTATGCCTATAAAGAAAACTATTGCAGTGAATGATAACTAATATGTATAAAGTAAGCCCCGCCACTCAAATTTGCGTCTTATATACACAAAGTATAAACATTTCCAGTATAACTTAGCATAATATTTTGTATAAACTAATTAAAATATTGCCTGTACTTTATACTTATTTCAAGCTATATTTATTACTCAATAATATACTTATAATACTTATAACATTCAGAAAATAATACTTATAACATTCAGAAAACATCAAATCAGGAAAAATACAACATACAAAAACAAGTAAATCATTCTATTTAAGTTTAAAGCGTAATCTTTGGAAAAAGCATTTATTGGTTTTAATCTAAAATCAAACATGTAGAAAAGTCAAATCAAACTTATATGATAACAAGACTTATAAGCACAACCTCCGGTCCTTTTTCCTTGCCACAATGTTCAACACATTATTTGGATCAACGGCAATATCCCAGTGACAAGACAGGAGCGCTAGAGCACTGAGCCTATTGTTACTGGTTCTATTTCTTAGCATCGTCTTCACTCGTTTCATTGTGGAAAATAAACGCTCAACGATTGATGTTGTGACGGGAATCGTTGCCCAAATCACGAGAAGGTTGTTGATGTTAGGGAAAAATTGTTTGTCACACAGCTCTAAAACCTCTAAAACTTCAGTTTCCCTCTTTACTGCCTTTATTTTGTGACACCAAATTTGATACTCTCCTAAAAGGGCCGCCAAAGAACATTTGTCGTCAAAGAATGGTGACAAGGCTGCTAGCTTGTTGGCATTATTAGGTGAGGCAAAACCAGGAAGAAGTATTTGAAAGGCAGTCAAAATGTCTTCATTTTTGGTAAACCTTTCTTTTAAACTTGCAACTACATTGTCCAAGCATGGTATCCATATTGCAACTCTGTAGTACTCCTCAGTTGAGCGTGTTGGGGGATTTTCTCTGCAAATTTGTCTTTTGTTGAACCTTAGAACTTGGATTTCAACACCGAAAAGGTCATTCGATAGCTTTGAGGCGGAAAGAAATACTTTTTTAAACTCAACTTCAGCGTTATTGCGCAGTTCCTGCAGAGAAGAGATAATGTCATTTGAACATCTCACAGCACTAGCTAAATCATAAGAGACACTTTGAACGTATATTGACAACGGAAGCGTGACACTTAAGAGCCTTTCACACACCAACAAAGAAATCAAGAAACTACTTTTTTCTGTGGCTTAAAGAAATGCACCTGCTGTTCCTGAACTTTGGCCGCCAGATTGAGAAATTTCTTTAAGACTAATACAAATGGGTTCTAGCAATTCGACAAAACTTAGCAAACTTGTGTGACGTTCAATAAATCTGGTTTCACATACACCAAGCAGCCTTTTCTTTTTAGATTCGGGTATGTGTACCTGGATCGCATCTTTTAGCGTCTGACTGGCATGGGCATTCTTCCTAAAAAAATTAACCACTTCTCTTATGAGATCTAAACAGTTTCCGACGTTTGATGTGGACATAGAATCAGACAATGCCAGATTAAGTCTGTGGCTGGCACAATTCACATATATTGCATTAGGGTACTGCTCTTTTATCCTGGATTGGACACCCTTAGCATGGCCACACATATTTGAAGCACCATCATACCCCTGACCTACACATTTGACCATATCTAGTCCCATTTTATCAATTTGATCTAGAATAGATTTTGCAATATTTTCACCAGTCGTATCAAAAATTGGAACAAATCCCATGAAGTCCTCCCGCAGAACTGGTTTTTCGTTTTCGAAATCAACATACCTGATACACAACGATAGTTGTTCAATCGTGGATACATCCATTGTCTCGTCAGCCAAGATTGAAAAGTAGTCTGTTTTTTTTTTATTTTTCTAACAATGCTTTCTTGGATAATTGTAGAACTTATTTCGATTACTTCATTTTGTATTTCAGGGCTGAAATACGAAGCGTTTTTTCGACAATTCAAAATGTGCATTTTTAAATGGTGATCACCAGAGTTGGCTCTGAACCTCAATAAACCCCTGCACTTCCGATCTTTTTCCCAGGTTTTTGAAGAGTGAGAGGTCCACTGTCATCATCTCCTCTCAAAGGAAGCTCATTTTCTCCACAAAAAAGAATTGTTTCAATAATAGGTCTAAGAGCATTTCTATTTTCCTCACGTTCTTTGGCACGTTAACTGTTTAACTGGGTTGCCACATCTTCAATGTTCCCTGACATGACTTTAAGGAAATTATCTGCATTCAATATGCTCTTACAATGGTATTGAAGTTTGCTGTGGCTATCAAATTTTTCAATTGCGTTTTCCCAGCGTCTGAATGGACTGATAACAAGTGATCTAGGATTTTCGTGGTTGCCTTTACCCATTCCACAGGCCACATTATAAAATACAAAGCACACTTTGCAGTATGCACCATCCTCGGTTTTGGAGTATACTAAACAAAGCCACCTATCTACCCAGCAGTGCTGAAATTTTAATTGTTTTTTATTGACTTCCGTTGAAGTATACTTAAATGGGTGACTGGGTATTATTTTGGTCGATAAAATATTCTTCCTCAAATTGTCATCCAATTTTCCATGCTTCTTTATGCTTGCCACGTCGAAAGTATCCGGTTGGAAACATAAGAAGTCACTAGAACCCTCTGGTACCAGAATATCTTTTGACTGCGTTTGGCTTACAGACGTCGCTATAGTTTTCGGTAACATAAGTGTCGAATGCAAGCCTGGCTCGAGCGGTGTATTTCCCGAAAGTATTTCATCACAGCTTTCAGAGAGAATTGTTTCTGTAGACTCTTGCAGTTCTGATGACGAGGGATCCCCTAGAAAAAAAACATGAACTGCAAATATATATGTATGGAGCACGATGCAATAAGGCCCGTTGCTTACTTTAGCTAGCTGGACTGGCTGGCTGGTTGACATTGTACGAGATGGCTTAGCTGATACATCCAGCACTCGAGCTGTACAAACTAACTCAGCTCACACAGTTATTTGATCATGCTGTCAGTAAAGAAATAAGTTATTTTTTGGTATTTGTGTTTGCTTGAAATATGTGAATTTTCGCAACCAGCCATCCAGCCAAAGTGAGCAACGGGCTTAAAGTCTAGGCTTATTCGTACGATAGGAATAAGGTTTTGCAGTATGATTGTAACATTTGTCTATATCGCGATACATACACGTGAAATATGTGTAAATGATCTAGTGACTAAAATAGTAACAGCCAGAATACTGGAATATTATTAATAGCTAAAAAGTTAATTGTTGGATTTATTTGGATTATTTAAATAAAGAAGTTTGCCATCGAGCCCAACAGTTGTGATTTTCAAAACCACAGTTGCACAATTAAAAATCGAGTATACATTGCAATATTTAAACGATTATGAGCAGTTGCAACTTCTTTTCGGAAAAGCTATTAACCTAAAATATAGGCATACTCGTACAATTGGATATTACAATACTTTCAAAGCTTTTGCGTGAAGCCCAATAAGCAGTGGTGGCACTGCATTGGAAATGTACGAGGAATCACACAGAATAATATTGCAGCATTAAACTTACCTATTGAAACTTTTTGTTGTTTTGAGAAGCAAGTAGTTATTTTTGTGGATCTTTTCATGATTGTACGAGTATTACTACACAAAAAAAAATTAAGTCATAAATACACAATTTAATGATCACTGAGACACACTGCTCTAACTATCTCTAAGCGAAGGCCCGAGAGGGGCTGTAGTGCTAAAAAGAAGAAGGAGAAGGAGAGACACTAACACACTGTTTGGTAGCGAAACGAAAAGGCCTGACCGGCGACAAGGGGCCCCGTGAACACTAAGAAACAATAACAGACTAGACTAGACTTAAAGACTGTAGAGGATTTCAGGTGACACCCAAATTTCTGCTAGCAGCGAGTACCGGCACTATGCGGTGGCAGGCAAGAGCGAAAATAACTATGCTGCGTTCCGATGCCCATGACGCAGCTCGACTAGTAGCTCGACAAGCAGGCTGTTTACACGCATAATCCCACGCCAACGTGTAAAAGAAAGAGCATTAGCGTCAAACTTGTTTACAATCCCATTTTTAGCTCCTCGTATCAAGGCGGCCAATGTAAGCAAAGTAGCACGAGAAATCAAAGCGACTGAGCTCGTATGAACAGGAACACCCAATGAGTCATCTCTGTGTTTCAAACGATCACAGCTGAAAGCGTTTTTCACTTTCCACGAAAGCAACACATTCCGTGGAACTGATTCTGTTCTATGATGCTGAAATTATTACATAAAATCTGTATACTAGTAATATCATAATAGAATTACTTCTGAAATACATTTATTAACAATCCCTATTATAGCAAGTTCATTTCCATGCGCGTTTTATTCAAATAAATCCTTCTCTATTGTTTGTCGTATTTTTAAGGTTTTATAAAACGAATTTCACAAAGATCTACCCATTTCGTATCCTGTCTGTCCATCCGTCCGTGCGTCGCAGCAAGTTTTCTCAGAAATTCTAGAAGCTAAAAGCATCAATCTTTGTGGGGAGGTTGAAATTTTTGATCAATAAAAAGTTCAGGTCTAGTAAATATTTTCAAAGGTTCATGAGGTCCCCCATATGCCGACCTGGCCCTTCAAAATGTTATTTTCATTAAAAGTAGTCCGGTGGAGTATCAAAATAAAGGTATTGGTGAGCACTTCAAGAATCTGAAATCAAAAAGTCAACTTGAATCGGAGGGTCCAGGAGGAGCCAAAATGTACGAAAAGGTTGTGTCTACCCCCCCCCCTCGCGATTGGACACCTTTGAAAAATCTGAAAAAAAACGATGAGGTGGGTCCTCACGAGTACAAGGCAACAAAAAAGACACAAATCGAAATCCACATAACTATGTTAGGAATAGTATGATTTCTGAATTTTATATTTTGTCCATAAAACCATAACGGTACCCTTAAACTTCTTAAAATTACCCAAACATGTGCACCAAGACATTTGCGTTATGCACTGAAAATTCCTAAAAGCAGATTATAAACAAGTGAGATGTAGCCATTTGATTTATAAGAATTACAACGACAAAATCACTTGCTGATATTTATCTGTACAATTGTAGTTACTTCAACACAGCCTCGGCACTACAATTTTCTTCAGATTTGCATTAAAAATTTTGGGGGTAAAGTTTAAACTGAATATGTTGATTAACAGAGCATTTAACGAAATTATTGAAGCTTAAACGAAATGGCGGCTATTTTGTGTTGAACGGATTTATTGATTTTTCTAAAATAATTCAGCCATTTCCTCTGCGACGATTGGATGTATGATTGTGTTTAATCCTAGGATAGTTACAAAGCTCTTTTGACAAGAACGTAGGTCTGTGTACCCGACTGGATATTCTATAAAACTTTTCGGGGGGGGGGGGGGGGGGTATGGTCCAGACCCCACGGACCCCTCCCTGGCTACGTCAATGCATCTCAAGCAAAATGCACTGATGATCACTGGCTGAGTAGTCGTCTAATAGTTTCCAATTGTGTATCCTCCATACTGAGGGCTCTGAGGCGAATGTCACGTCCAGTATGGTTCCTTCGTAGCCAATATGGTGAAATGTTGACTTATTTTCAGTGTTTAGTATTACGAGCGTCGTCCTGTCCACCAGTTCTAGGATTCGTTTTCCCCGCAGCTCTGTTTGAGGTATGCCCCACTCAATTGTTTTAGTCTTGTAGCCCCCCCAACGTGGACGCTGCTGTCTGCGCTCAAGACAGCGTCCTCTAAAGTATTAAGCTTGGCTTAGAAAGATGATATCGGTTCGTTCGGCGTTTGGTACACACTAAAGAAGGTGGTCCCTGAGCACGGAGCCCACACAAATCCAACCCCCATCCACAACTCTCCCCCTGGAAATCACTGCTCCGAGCCCAGATGGTGACAGTACCATTTTCGGTGTTGCTCACTTAGTAGCAAAAAGCAGGTACCCTTGAATTCAATGAAATTTTATATTTGAGTAGTTCTATGTACTCTCCTTACATCTGGTAAGCTACGGAGTCTATAGCCGTTTGAATTTTCTACGATTAAAACTCCTTACCATATGGGCTTTGCGTCCTTACCATATGGGCTTTGCGTCGACCCAGACACTACATTTTTGGTATTTTAGATTCCATTAAGTTAATGATTTTGTTATATAGAAAAAAACTGACACTAATTTAAATTGGAGTAAAATGGTTTTCCCTTGAAACTGAGTGTTTAATATACGTGTCATTGAAATTTTTTTTGAGTTTATTATTGTTTCTGTTTGCATATGATACATTGAGTTTAAACCCCTTCTGATAGAAGCGTAGATCTATTAACCTAACTTGTTTAAGTGCCGCGTTCCTCCTCCTTTTCTTGGCTAATCATATCAAATTCGATTTCCTTTTAAGGTTTTTATACTAAAATAAACAAGTTGGGAAAACAGACCTACGCTCATGTCAGAAGGGTTTTGTATTCAATTTACAAAATGCAGTCACCAGATCGAATCAAATCAAGAAACATGTCAAAGACGATTTTATTGGAGAAAATATAAAATACGAAGATCATACTATTATTAACAAAGTTGCACGAATTTCGACTTCTGAGGTTTTTGGTATTGTTATACTCATAAATATCTCCCTTGATAATTATTTCAGATGTCCATCCGCGACGGAGGAAACACATTTTTCATGTATTTCCCCCCTGTGCCCCACTGAAGTAAAAACTGACAGTTTAACAACTGTTTTGAAAAGCTCCCATGAAAACTTTTATTTGATACTCACATCGGCTACGTTTGATGAATTTTTTTTCAGGGGCCACTCTCCTGTACTGTTATCATCGATTAATGGCCAATTTTTTCGAATCCTAGAATGGTTACAAAGCCCTTTTGCTAGGAGCTCTCTCCCACCTCCTTGACTTGTTTCACTTATGAGCATTAATTGTAGGTACTCATCTTCAGTCATTCATTAAATTGAATCAAGTGTTCAAAGCACTTGAAGTTGGGGCAAAATAACTCAAAATTATTCAATCTTCGCATTTAAAACAGCCACTATTTTGTTTTACGATTACTGATACCATTAGCTGAACCGATTCTCAAAGATATTCATGACACATATCATTCCTGAAATTTTCATGCAAATCCTACCAAAACTGTAGTGTCTGAGTCGGTAAAAAGCGCATGTTGTTCCATAGGCATATATTGCCATAGTAATAAATGCAGCGCATATTTTTCCATAGTAATACAGGAAAATTCAAACCGCTATAACTTCGCAAAATATGATTAAATCTTTATGAAACTTTTAGGATAGGTCAATCTTGTAAATAGACATCTACGTACTAAATTTCATTGAATTTAAGGGTACCGTTAAGATTTTATTCAAGAAAACATAAAATCGATAAATCATACTATTACTAACAAAGTTGAGTGAATTGCGACTTCTCACGTATTTGTTGTTGTTGTACTCACCAAGGCCTACATTCCTGATTTTTTTCAGATTTTTCGCATCACGGGTGTCCAATCGCGAGGGGGGGGGACACAAATTTTGCGTGTATTTCCCCTCCCTGTGCGCCCCTCGAAGCAAATTTTGCAAAATTAAGACCTGTTTTGAAAAGTTCTCATCAAGACCTTTCATTTGATACCCATATCGGCTACCTTCAATGAAATTTTTTTTTCGGGGGGTCACTCTCCTATATGGGGAGGCCCCCCTTAAATACCTTATAAATTTTTTTTGTAGTTGAACTTTGAAGAGATCACCACTTTACACCTGCACACTAAATTTCATGTTTCTAGCTTAAGTAGTTTCCGAGAAAAACTGCTGTGACACACGGACGGACGGACGGACGGACGGACGGACGGACGGACAGACGGACAGACGGACAGACTGGTCGCGAAACTAGTAGGGTTTTGTAAAATTATTTTACAAAACCCTAAAAACCCTATTCAAATCATGACCTGTGTCTGTCCGTTCGTCTGTCTGTGTGTTTGTCACAGTAGCTTTTCTCTCAAACTCTAGAGGCTGCAGGCATCAAAATTTTGATAAAGCTTAGTTTGATGACTTCTTTAAAGTTTTGGGTCTAGACAATTTTTCAGAGGCTTTTAAGGGGGTCTTCCATGTACCCTTAAAAATGTTTTTTTTTTCATCAAAGGTGGTCAAGAGTGGTGTTATATGAATATTTGTAATGAGATCTTAACAAAAAATGTTTTAAAATTACCTCAACTATGTGGAGTGGAGTGGAAGAGGGTGGAATGTAAGAAAATTTCGTGCAGTCTTAGTGGTTTGAAATTTCCTGTATTACAACTGCAACAAAGCATGACTGTGGAACAATATAAGAATAAACACATTATAGGCTACAAATGTGAAGATGAGCATGAGTTTCGAGTCAACGTTTATTTGCCAGGGGATGAATAAATTGCAACAGCTTCTAAAGATTAATTGTTAAATTTATCTGAGCCAACTCGAAGTAATCTTCACAGTAATTCTCTTACTTTGGATAATTAGCAAATTTTCAGGTGGTGCTGAGCGGTCGGCTAAAATTTTGCAACAAAACAAAATTAAGCGCCCACTAGATAAAAATATATTTGCCATTGAATCTTGTCATCTGCAATAAATATTTTTGCTAATATCTAGGAGCCTTGTCGGTGTCAATTAAGATTCTGAGCTCTATTTTGTTGCAGTTTGATTTAGCATGCATATTCTAAGGATCCAGCGTCATTCACTTTTGCCTTCATATTAACCCACATTCATTCACTTAAATTGGTTTATCAAGTCTATAGATTCAATGATTATAAACCAACTCATACAATCCAGAATAACTAAGCGATATTTCCAAAATCTGAATACTTAGAAACGCTTGGAGCAGAGTGGTTACCGAATTAGCATTGATTTCAAAACAAAACCCACAATTCTCAAATCGCATCCTTCCCATTCTGTTTGGATCCCAGACATTATAGCAGTACTCGAACAATATGAAAATTCTATTGTGTATATGTACTCCTATAATGTGAAATTCCAGGAGATACATTTCATATGCATGACCACGTTTTACTCCAAATAAGTTCATCAATATAATGCAATTAGAGAACGGCAATCTTGAATGCACTCAATTCGGATCACTTTAATTTTCATTAGCACTCAACTGGAAATGAATTAATTAGAAGTTGAGCCCTCGGAAAAAAATTACGCAAATAAATTGATGGCATGAATAAAATGAAAATCCCGCACGGTCGCGATGAAACACAAAACCAAGTGTGAAAATGAAAAGCCTCATATTCAATCGCGTGTGGGATTTGGAGCGAAAAATGCGAACATACGATTGGAGCGCTATTCAATACGGACGCAAGGAGAGAGATAATATGTCGACTACGTAGGGTAGGGAATGGTCCATGAAAGGAGCACGATAAATCTACGTTTATGGCTCACCAGGGATACTGAACTGGATACTTGCAACATGAGGCCCCGACATTGAATGCGCGTGAATCTATGTTCGTGTGTATCCATTGACGTGGTAGTAGTAGTGCAGCGCCTTGGCAAAGGTAATACATGTTGGACCATTTATCTTTGGAATGTGGTAATTCATATCTGAAGAAGGTTAGGGCTTTATCAACAATACTTTTATAAATCTTGGCAAATTTCTTATCCTTGTTATGTCCTCCTAATTGAAGGGCAAATGTTTATTAAACTCTCTATGTAACCGTGACCGTCATTTGTTTCGATTTACCTCCGTCCAGTGGCCGGATGGGCTTCCATGCTTGTTAATGTGTGGAAATGTGAAATCAATTTGGAAACAGACAATTATATTTCTTTTCAATACAGCACGAATGGCTTTGAAATTGTTTGTATCCATTGTCCGATTTGTGGACGGCTGTATCGATCCGCTGGGCCTTTTAAATGGACTTTCTCTCTTCCTAAACATTCCATCTTTAATGATATTGATACGGATCCAATTAGTTCGATGAGCTGTATTATCCTTACACATGTAATATTCTCGGCTTTTGGGTCAAGACTGTCTAGAGTTTGGTATTTCAACGAATTAATATTCTTGGAAGTTACACTCATTCCTGCATACTCTGATGATGTTTAAGGATTTTGCATGTCCTTGACAATCACTTTGTTTGAAAGTGGAAAATTTTTAAGCTTTAAAACTTTTAATGCCGTCTCGGAATATTGAAAGAAGGATGAGTTTCCTGTAAGTAGCCGAACATTTTTCTCTTCGTTCCTTAGGTTTTTTAGTTTATGTTGAAGTGCTTCTAGAAGATAAGTAAATCAGAGGGAAGGGAAGCAGAAATTTTGCGGCATAACCTTGCACTTTATGTGAACTATTTTAAATCTCTCAGATGTAGTAATATTACGGTTTTAAAATATTTAAACTGTAATGAGATTTTCATAGGAAAGTGCTCTAATCAGTTAATTTAACTTAATGGTGTTTAACTTATCAAACTTTATTGAAGCAATAATTTTATCTCTAACACTAAAAAATTAACTTGTTCAGCAAGAACCACGAGAAGGTTTAGAGCTTTCTTCCCAGGAGAGGAAGGAGAGGGAGACGAAAACTTTGCAAGCCATCAATATGTCCAACAGTTTTTTTTTGGTTTGGGAGGTGAATGCCATTTACACACAGAGTGTGGGACTCCCATGCTCGCAAGAAGGTGACTGGACTACCCACTAAACACCTCCACTGTCAACCGGAGAAACCAGCCTGGAACCGCTTGACACATTCCTTTGGACCAGGTTTCGTTTTGTTACGCCGTGTGGCGCTTTCAAGCTGGGGGATCCATTTCCAAGCGGAAGATGAGAGGGGAAGTGGAAGTGCCAGAAAAGTGATCCCCCAGCCCCAACGCCCCCGGCTGCTGTGAGTCGCTTTAAAGTTTTAGGACTTCCCCTGTCAATCGATTTCGCAGCCTGACGCATTTTGTCCACGCAAAAAATGTGGTGCAAGCCTTGTCCTCCTCTCCTGGGCAAAACCGACAAACGAGGGATCATGACTTACCAATCTTGTGCAGGTAAGACTCAAAACATTCATGCCCGGTCAAAAACTGCGTCAAATAGAAGTCAGTCTCACCATGTCTTCAATTAAGCCACGGTCTTACACCCAGGATGAGGCGTGCAGTCAACCCCCCTTCGTACAATTGACCCAAGACTGCTGCCAACCGCTGTCTCTGCTCGTGAGCAACTATCTCCCTCGCATCCTCAGAGACTGTCGGATACGAAAATGCAATCCTCAGTGCTCCTCTTCTCTGTACCTATGCCAAACGTTATCGGTATACCTCCTTACTGAGAGTGTCACCCCATACTTCTGCTCCTTACAGTAAGCACTGCGCCTACAGCACTCATCAAGAGGCATCTTCTTGATATAGGCTGGGTCCCCTCATGTTGGCCATAAGTCGCCTCAGAGCCAATATTCCCGAAGCAGCCTTTTCAGCCGTTGCCCTGATTTGCTCAGAGAAACTCATCTTCGAGTCGATCAGTAGCCCTAGATACTTCACCGATAGCTTTGATTTGATTCGCATATCTCCAATACTGATCATCCTTACTCTAGGGATTCTCTTTTTTGTCAAGATGACCACTTTGGTTTTCTCCAGTGCTACTGTACCCGTGAGCAGTCATACAGTCCATCACTCGGCGCATTAGCATACCTAGCCTAAGTTGGGGGCGCAACTCATCTGGCATCTCGAGTCTTAGTAGCCCGTCGTAAGACACGTTCCACTGGTCCGGACCAAGAATAGATCCCTGGCCGACACCCGATGTAACAGCTATTCTTCGTTGGTCCTGTGGCGTGTCGTATAACAGGCTTCGGTCCTTCAGGTAGACCCTCAAAAGCTGCATTAGATATTCTGGAACTTGAAAAGGGGTTTTCAGTGTATCCGGAATATCCACCCATTCAGCGAAGTTGAAGGCGTTCCTGACGTTGAGTGTCACCAACAGGAGGACCCGTCACTTGGTGCGACTATATGCTTCTGCCTTATGGACCGCGTTCACCACCTCTGCAATTGCATCAATGGTAAAACGTCCTACTCTAAAGCCGTACTGCTGAGGAGATAGGTTCCCAGCAGCACGAATCACGTCAGTGCGTCTTCCCTTGATTGTCCAACAGCTTAGGAAGCAGTTTAAGCTCCGAATAATGGTCAGCAAAAAGACAACAACAAACAGACGGTTAAAAGGAATGCAGAAAGGATAAAATAATTTAATGCATGTATTAAACTTTTGTTTGACTTTGCATTGTAAACTAAAATAAAAATTTACGTTCAAAAGTATTTATTCAAAGAAAAATGAAAACTGAGCGGTTGTTTCATGATGAAAGTTTCGATAAAATAATTATATTGAGGAGTAATATTTTTATAAAAACGCGTTAAAATTAAACCTATTCTTCTCTCCCTTTGCGCTGCAAAATTGTTAATGATTAGATCGTACGTTTTATCAGCACTGAGGAGGTTTCGATTGACAAACTGACAAATTACTAGGACGATCTTCCCCGGTAGAATTTCCAAGGTGATTTTTCGTTCTTTTCAACGTTGAAAAGCTACGTTCTGCTGAAGCTATTGTTGCTGATATAGTTAAAACTAACTGTGAAAATGTGACAAAATTAGGAAAACTGCAGCCAAGTTGACTATTGAGGATATATTGAAAAATTTCTTTAATGTTTTTACCCTTCATATCACAATCAGAAAATAGGACTGAAAGCTCTGTGCATAAGGATGAAAAGTCAAATCTGATTGGGTAGTATTGCTGCAAATTTGTGAAAGGTGTACTCGGAAACTTAGTGGAAAATTCGAGTAAAAGGATGTGTTAAGCAATTCTAAAATTTTTTTTAGTGATTCGAATCTTACATTCAACTCTTGGCTTATGTTGTCTAGAATTTCACAAAAAGTTGCTTATAACTTGATTCTAAGCTTATTACTCCATTCACCGAAAGTCGGGATTTTTTTTTGGTTGGAAAGAAGTTCACACTTGTCCATTGTATCTTTAAAAAATAAATCGAACTTGTCTTGGAGGCTACTTTTTAAATCATCAATTTTCTATTGGGTCTATAACTTAATTCGTGCGGTTTAATAAGAGATAGCATAACTTTTATAATATTACATCGTTCCAATATTCCGAACCTGCATTGGAAAACTACTGTCATTGTGCGTTTTCGCAGTGCATGCCATTCATTTGAAGCGTTAACAACAATAATTTTTTTTCACTCAAATAGGTCGAACTTTGTTCCTGAAAAAGTGATTTTGCGGGGAATTCTTCTTCATTACTTTAATATGAAGAAAACTGCTGCCAAAAGTCATCCTATTTTGGTGGAAGATTATGGTGAAAATGCTCTAGCTGAGCGAACCCGCCAAAGTGGTTTGCAAGATTTAAAAGTGGTGATTTTAGCTTGGAAGACGATGAATGTCCTGTGCAGCCAAAAAAGTTCGAAGATGAAGAACTGGAAGCATTACTCTATGAAGATTGTTGCCAAACACAAGATGAGCTCGCAGAATCTTTGGGTGTCATCCAAGCAGCCATTTCAAAACGTTTAAAAGCAGCTAGATATATTCAAAGGCAAGAAAATTTGGCTCCAGATGAACTCAAGCCGAGAGACGTTGAAAGACGGTTTTGCATGTCCGAAATGCTGCTGGAACGCAACAAAAGGAAGTCATTTTTGCATCGGATTGTTACTGGTGATGAAATATGGATCCATTACGACTACCTCAAGCGCAAAAAGTCATATGTGAAATCCGGCCAACCAGCCAAATCAACGGCAACGCCGAATATCCATGGCGCGAAGGTAATGCTCTGTTTTTGGTGGGATCAGAAAGGCGTGCTGTATTATGACTGCTAAAACTGGGTGAAACCACCAATGGAGCACGCTACCGAACCCAATCAATCCATTTGAAGAGAGCAGTAGCCGAAAAACGCCCAGAATATGTGACCAACGCTCGGCCTCACGTTGCTTTTCCGGTTAAGAACTATTTGGAAAACAGTGAATGGGAAGTTTTACCCCACCCGCCTTATAGCCCAGACCTTGCCTCTTCTGACAACCATTTGTTCCGATCGATGCAGAACGCCCTCACTGGAATACGGTTCACATCAGAGCAGGATATCAAAAATTGGCTTGATTAATTCTTGGCTGCCAAGTCGGCGCAATTCTTTTGGGATGGAATCCACAAAGTGCCAGAAGATGGGAGAAGGTCATAGCTTTAGATGGGCAATACTTTTAATAATACTATTGTACAATTGTTTTTTCTTAAACAAACGTTCAAATTTTGAAAAAACCCGCACGAATTATGTTATAGACCCAATAAATACAGTACAAAATGTCATTATTTTTTGTTTGAAAAATGTAAAATAAAATGTCACAAAACGGAAAAATTGTTGCAAATACGGTTAACACAAAATGGAATTGAAAATCAGTTACAATTTCTTAAAGCCCTTTTGCAGTGTTAAAAGTTTTATGATATACGAGTATAAGAGGAGATTTTCTAAATCTGATATATTTTCAAATATGGTTGTTACTAAGCGACCATTAAAGTTCCATCTAGTAGTAAAAAGTCTAGGCACTTGTCTTTTTACTAATTCATCGAATTTCGACTACCTTTTAGTGGAGTGACGTAAAAATGATGAAAAACCATGCAACCTCAAAAAGAAAAATTGGCATTCTTTGATTTTTTTCACAAGACTTTGAAAGAGTTAAGTTTAATCTATGCGCAAAACTATGTACAAATGTAGCATCTGGAAACCTGTCTCTCAACCTTTTTTGTAAGCCACTTACTTCACCAGACATAGCCGCCGCTCCATCATAACTTTGTGAAATTAATTTTCCTTCACATTGAAAGTTGCATAATATTTCATTAACATGATCATATAGGGCTGAAGCTGTTCTATCGTTAGATACATCTCGAAAGCCAAGAAAACGTTCCTAAATATATAATACCATCTTCAGTAACGTACCTGAATATTGTGGAAAGTTGAGACTTTGTAGATGCATCAGTTGTTTCGTCTAACATTATTGATACGAAGGGATACTTCTCAATTTCCTTGAATAGTGAAAAATAACATCAGGCAAACGACCAACACGACCACACTTACAGGACCACATCCTTTTTATGAAATTTTCCATAGCCGAATCGCAAAGTGGCTGCCCTATGTCCTCGATAGCCTCACGAATTTCATCTTTGAGGTCTTGAATTGACGCTGGGCTGTTGGCGTAGCCCTTCTCTTTCACGCGGCTCTAAAGGAAGAAGTCGCAAGGTGTTAAATCACAAGATCTCGGTGGCCAATTGTGATCACGTCTTCGAGAGATAACACGGTCGGGAAACTTTTCCCGTAAATGATCAAGTTTCGTGGCTTGTGTAGCACGTAGCGCCGCCTTGTTGAAAATAAACGTTGTCCAGATCAATACCATCCATTCCGGCCATAAAAAATCGTTAATCACCTCTCGATAGCGCAATTCATTCACCGTAACTGTTGTTCCAGCCTCATTTTCGAAAAAGTAAGGTCCAATGACTCCGGCGGATCATAAACCACACCAAACAGTCACACGTTGAGGATCGAGAGGCTTTTCAACAATAACTCTTGAGTTTTTCGAGTCCCAGATGCGACAATTTTGCTTGTTGATGAAGCCACCGAGGTGGAAATGGGCCTCATCACTATGATTTTTCGCTGGAATTCTGGATCATTTTCATGCACTTCAAGGACGCAATCAGCAAAGGCACGACGTTGTTGATGATCGATCGGCTTGAGTTCTTGTGTTAACTGATAAGCCTTAAGACCCAAATCTTTATGCAAAATACGGTGTAATGACGTTTGTGGAATGCCTATTTCCAAAGAACGACGAGGAATGGACAAACCTGGATTTTCTTCAACACTTTCGGCTACAGCAGCAATATTCTCGGCTGTTATTGAGTGACGTGCACAGGTTTTATTCTTCACATCACTAATTTGTCCCAACAGCTCGAATTTTTCCACTAATTTCTGTATTGCGGTCCGACAAGGTGCTTCACGACGACCCAAAAATGTTCGAGTTTTACGAACCGTCTCTGCCAAATTTTCACCATTTTCATAGTGAGTTTTAATAATTTCAATGCATTGTTGAAGCATGTATCCATTTTTATTAATGGCGTAGTTTTTACTTGTCAAATGTCAAAAAATGACAGCTTCAAAGTGACATCTACCGTAATAGCGGGAAATTCAAAATAACACCTCTTATTGGAAAACCCTTTATAATCAGTTGTAATTGGTTTTTTGTATATTTTGTAGTCTTCTCCGTACTAGACCACACACTTTGACGGAAATGAGATGAAACAGAACATTGTACCAATAATCAATATACCGATGCCTTTGACAAAAATATCGGTCAAAAGCGGTGTGATGGGCTGGCCCCATTGCTATTTAACTTGGCTCGTCATAAGAAAACTACCTGTCGATACACGAGGTGCATTACTATACAAGTCGAACTAAGAGGTTGCCTATGCAGATCATATCAACATTTTACCACAGGCCTAAGCAAACGCCAGATAATTTTTCTGAAAGCATCGCTGATAGGCCAACAAATCAATGAAAATAAAGCAAATTTTATGATGCAGTCCAGGAAATATACCCAAAATATCACTCTTAGCAAATACAGTATCATAAATGTGGGGCAATTTGTGTATTAAAGTACCAAAATAACGAAAACTGGTAATGAAAGAGACGAATACAATTTGCGAGCTGTATTCTCTGGCTATTTCGTTTTTTTTTTCATTAGTGAACATTTTATTTACTTTTGACGATCTTAAAGATTAGCTGCATACATGGGAAAGCAAAGCTATAAGCATACGAATTTGTAATACGACCTTGGCTATGCTATAGGTGTGAAACATGGCGCTTAACCCAAGGGTCATGAATTTGCAAATAGGCTCCACCAGTGGGAATTTGGAGAGCTGGTCTAACACAACGATGGCCCGATTGTTACAAACGTTGGAAACAAACTGAATAACATAGTAACGACAACAAGAAAACTAACGACAAGATACAAAGAGCACTTACGATCTTTCTTACGCATCAAGACAGACTGTAGTTATGCGAAGCACCTGCAAAACTACGCACACGATCCTGAAAATACAACAAACTCTATGACATTGTTACATAAACAACGTTAGGGATCGAAACTTGATATCCTAGCAAAGCTTGAAATATATGAACATAGAAAAATAGACGGTAACGTTTTCAACGAATTACTTTTAACGAATTCCAACAAAATTTTCTCAGTACTAGACCAGACGCTCCGACAGAAACAGAAAAGAAATGAAACCGAACAAACGGACATCCAACAATCCAAAAAACAAAAACCTAATATATCTCTACTTGACCTAGTTTAGTATTTACCTGCTTAAACCATTTTACACGTACAGTCTTCCACAAAAGTCAAGGTACAGAGAATCGGTAACTGAAAATTGTATTACTGAATCAATATTTTTATTTGAAAACCAAAAGTTATGAAATGATAATAATACGAGTTCTGTTGAATTTAAGTTTTCATAAATTTAAAGGGATTCGGCAATAATGATCATTGAAGACAATAATTTTTTGTTGGCAATGTCTCTTTTCTACTCCACAAAAGTCTTGGTACAGTTGCAGAAAATGCCCTGTTATTTGTAAAAAGGGGAATCCCCCAAGTACATATTATCAGAGTGAGTTAACAACCGTAGGCCGCTGTCTTTAATATCGCGTCCGTATTCGTGGTGTATCTTTTATTTAATAAAATTTTTAAAAAATGAGTCGAAAAGAGTTGAGTATTAAGGAGCGTGAAATAATTATTAATCTGCATTCAAATCAGAGCAAATCATATTCTGAAATAGCTGAACTAGTGTTGCGAAGTCGGTCAACCATTCAAAAAGTGATAAATCGATTTAAGAAGGAAAATAGAGTGGAAAATGTGCCCCGAACAGGTCGTCCATCTAAACTAAGTGCAAAGGACAAGAGAAAAATTTCGCGAATGATAAAACAAGATCCATTTCTAAGCTGTAGAAAAATCTGCGATGTTCTTGGAATTAATGATAAGAAGGAGGTTAGCGCAGAAACTGTGCGTAGAGCTGTCGTAGAAGCTGGATTTTCATCTCGTACGCCTTGAAGAAAACCTCTTGTAAGTTCCATAAACAAACAAAAAAGAATAACATTTGCAAAAGCATATATTGACAAACCAATAACGTTTTGGGATAATGTTTTATTTTCGGATGAGTCTAAATTTTGTATATTTGGTGTAAATGGGCATAAGAGGGTCTGGCAAAAAGTAGGAGAAGCATTTAATCCCAAGAACACTATTAAAACAGTAAAACATGGAGGCGGTGGTGTTATGGTTTGGGGTTGCATGGCTGCTGCTGGAGTTGGAAATCTGACATTCATCGAAAATACTATGGATCAGAACTCTTATTTAGAGATTCTACGAAAAACATGAAACAAAGTGCAGCCAAATTAGGTATGCGAGAAGATTTCTTGTTTCAACAGGACAATGACCCTAAGCACACTGCGCATAAAGTTCGAATGTGGCTATTGTGCAATACTCGCATGCTTGCTACACCGCCTCAAAGCCCTGATTTGAACCCTACAGAGCATCTTTGGAATGAGCTTGAGACAAAAATCCGAAAAAGAGTGATATCAAGCAAGGCGCAGCTTAAGGATGTTATATTGGAGGAGTGGGCCAGAATCAGCAGCGAATTTACTAAAAAATTGGTATATTCTATGCCTAAAAGACTGAAGTCAGTAATTCAGATGAAAGGATATCCGACAAAATATTAAGAAAAGTATAATTCAAATAACTATGCAAGACTGTAATTACAATTTGTATCATTTTTCTTTAGGTGTACCATGACTTTTGTGGACTTCATTCATTGACTTTCCAGCACATCATATGTAATAATATATTAATACGACAGAATTTTCGTTTTGTTTTACATGAATTTAAAGTGTAATGATTATAGTTGAAGTAATACCAAAAAAAATTTTATCACTATAGGTTTTTTAAATAAAAATATCAAACAATTTTCATGATATTTATCACTGTACCTTGACTTTTGTGGAAGACTGTATATAAAATCATTTCCTTCCACCCATCCATAGACACTGTAGGAGTTTAAACGCGTCTGCCCACACAACAAAGCAAGGCCTGACAGCTTTTCAAGAAAAGAATTGGTCCTGTGGATGTCAAATAAATCAAATAATTGACTATCTCTTTACCTTCTACATACGAACAACTGAGACTTACTCGTACTATAAGCTGGTGCAAAAAGCATCATGAGATTTCAAGTCTGGTAAATGGGGGGTAGTACAAAGCCCAAAATGAACTTGTAACAAGTAACGTACTCGATTTCTTTCTTAAAGATTCAACTGAATAATATCCCCAATGCTCTACGCATATAGAAATGTTATATAAAATCTTTTAATAGTCTCTTTTATTCAATACAAAAGTCAAGTAGTGAATCATCCCTACCAATAATGTTTTTCACCTTATTGATACTCATATTTGGTTATAACTCTTGGTCTTAGCCGTTCATAGGACGAATGCGATGGACACAAGGATATATGGAAATCAATTTTTATTATATGTGTCTTCTGCTCACATGTGAAAAAGTGAACGAAAAATCTGCAATGGAATATATAGTAGATGATATAAGTGGTTGGTAATTGAATGGAGTCATTTATCACAGCTCTCAAGCCTTATTTTATGTAATGCTTGCATAACGTTCATGGGGAAAATTTGGCATTTGTATAAAAGGAAAAGGTCATTCTGAGGTATTAAAAAAACCAGGCAGATACATTGGGCATTATTATCGTAAGGTTAATAAGGTTTCGAATTAAGATACTAGAATTTTTAACATTTGTTGAAAAGTAATCTGCGTGTCAAATATGAAGTTAGGTAGGCATGAGTATGCATATGCCAAAAGGATTTGTATCTAATCTCTGAAATGTGAATTTCTATCATAAGTAATACATATATGAAATCAGTCCAAAATAGCTTGCGTTAGAATCGTGAAGAAAAACAGAAACACAACGAATCGATAAAAATAAAATTCCATAACTTATAATACAAAAATTTGGAAAACGAGCAAAAATTTCCCCGACCCTCTACACCTTGAAACTGATTATGCCATTTTAAGTCATGTTCTGAAAAAACAGTCAAATGAAATTTCACTTGTTCATCCATATGGGTGCCATTAAAAACGTCGTTAAAATTTTTCATGCTGAAATATTCAAGAAATAATTCTTTCGGACTCAAGACATTTGGGTTTTGTTTTTAAGTGTGAAAACCCGATTGTATGCTTCAGTGCCAGGTTCATGAGTTCTTTTTCTACTTCTTTGTAGCACTACAGCCCCTCTCGGGCCTTCGCTTAGAGATAGTTAGAGTATCTCATTTTCATAACCGGATTGATTTTTTCGGAAGTTGGTTTGGTCAGTACCATGCTCCCGTGTGCCTGCTGAGCTATGATATGATCTGATTAAATCAGTACATATCACCACTGAGTGAACACTCATAGTCTGCCCGAAAAATCCCCTGAACTAAATCACGCTACTCCCAACGAGATTTGAACCTGGAACCTTCGGCTTATGCGTTCATGCTCTAACCACTAGACCACACAGACTACTGGTCCAAGAGTTATTAATAATTATTATTAATATATAGTAGACACATGTACCAAATTGGTTAAATTAAAGTGAATGCTTCTGTCCTTGAAGGTAATTGCATTCCTTTTGGTAAAACTAAAATGACGATTGCTCTTTTATGTTTAAATCCTTTATTTTCAATTAAATAATTGTAAATTAGTAGCAAATATTATCAGAGAGTAATATACTCGTATATGCAACAATCAAGTGTTCAAGTGCGGTAGTTGTGTTTGATAGTTCAGAGCCAGTTGCTGATCATTCTGTTCAATATTTTTAGAGAGATGACAGATGTAGTGACGTAGGTACAGAAAAATGTCCGTAAAGGACTGCAGCAATAGTCTGCTGTCTCGGCAAAAGAGAATGTTGAGATTCGCCGAGATTGGCCTTGTCTATAGACGCGTGAATGCGCTAGAAGGCTAGCGTTGCGGTGTCGTGGGTGGGTTCTTTTCCCCTAGCACAAAGACCCAATGGAAAAAATTTTGCAGTCATGAATTAAACATGTCAACGTGCCGATTGACTGGTGTCGCGGCCAAGGTAACCTACTGAGGATTGAAATGCTTGTTCAAAGAACAAATTGGACCGGGCAAAAACGGATGGACTTGTGGAGACTTCGTCTTTACCGACAATAATTATGGCCCACAAATAAGAGTGGGGCATCCAGGTGGAAGCGGTGCCCCCTCACACCCTCCCAACCGGATCAAGATCCAAACGTAGACGTAGCCATGTATTACCCATTTGAGTAAAAAAACTCATACAAACGTACTTGCATTACTCTTTCCATCAAATGAGGAATACAAACGTAGCCAATTCATTTTATAGCGTTATGCAATGGAATTTCATACCTCTATATCATAAAAGGGCACGCCAGCGGAAGGCCATTCTACTCGTCGAGAGACCCTGTAAACGAAAAGAAGGGAAGAGCGTCCCCGATGGCTAGCCCATGTTAGAAGAGGAGCCTGCCATCGTTGCGGGTCCTGTCCCCGGTCAGATTCTCAAAAAGAAAAGACCCAGTTTTTTTAAACATTAACTAACATTATTTTATTGATTTACAATTCAAAATAAAATAAATTATACATTGTATAATCACAAAATGTCTTTATTGGTCGTTTTTTTCCAGCGCATAAACCCTAATCAAAATTTAACAATTAATCCATGAAAACTAAAATGTTTAAAAAAGACAAAAATACGGAGAAATTAAACAGCTTTCTTCATAAAGGTCAATACGACAAGACTTTAGGTGTGCACATGTTGAGCTTGGCCACGCATTTAGACCCCAAAACATATATCTATAATACACATCAGAAAAGGCAAGCGTTTTAAACCAAATTTAAATAAATAAACCGAAGGATTAATTCAATTCAAATCAAAACGTTTGTCCTATTTTTATATGAAATATTTAGAAAGAAAAATTGTGTTACGTACTTGTATATTATTAAGAGGTTATAATGGAAAGTATGAGTATTCGATAAATTCAACAAAATCGTTGTTGTGGAAATTAATCAGAAATGCATTCATAATATTTATAAAAGTAGATTTTATGAACATCATTCCAACCTGCACAGTATTTATGTGTTCTGAGGAATTCCTGCAATTTTAATTCAGTATACGATACTAAATTTTTTTAACAACTTGAACCAGTCCTAAATTGGAAGAATTTAATTTTTAATACATCTGGATTAACCGATAATTTTTAATGGGGCAATTATGCTTGAATACGATTTTTTAACGATTTTCTCTATGATTTAAATTACATATTTATGATCAATTTATAATCAAATACTTATTTGGATTGATGGCATTTTTTCACTGTAATATAAGTATGAAGATTAACTACTTGAATTATTCTATAATAACTTTAATAGAATATCAAGTAATATTTTTGTTAATTCTTTTTTAAAAATTTTCTTCATTTTTGATCCAAATTTCTTTTAAAGCAAGAGTGTAACATTATATTAGAATCCTGTTAAATAACTTAAGCCAAAGTGTGTCTCATGTATATATTATTTCGTTAGAATAAAGAACAGAACAGAACACGGAATTTGTAAGAATTCGTGCAAATGGTATTTATGGACGTTTCATTACGACGGTGTATATTTTTCCATCTTGACATTAGGAATAATTTGTTACATTCCAAATTATTATTTTAAAATGTCCTTCAATAACGATTTGCATCTTCCCGCGGTGTGTCTTGAAGTATGTAAAATGAAGGCTATTTTTAGCTTCTAGAAGCTTCACTAGATTTATCAAGAGTATAACAAAGCGATTCGACGGGTTGTCGTGATTTTCAATGTTGCTTCTCGTCTCTCACTAACACTGCTGCAGTAAAAACGATTCCAGCATATTTCTATATTCTCATAAATCCATCGTTGACATTCCTCAGCAGTTTCTGGATAAACATCCTTGCATTTACAAGCACCGATATTTCCACATATCAAACCAGTATGAATCATTTGTTTTGTACACAATTCTCAAGATTACCTTGTTTGCCGGACAATTTTTTCTTTTGTGTCTGACTAATTATACAAGTTTAACCCCTGCTCACATTCGTCATCTTTGCATTCATGCTCGCCCTCTTCGTTGTCGCATTCATTGGGCTTTTTCAGACGTAGCGTGAAAAGTGAGTGTTAAACAGGTTATATGGGCAAGAAGCATGAGAGGCATTGGGGGTCCGGACCTGCGGAACGTGTCTTACGACGAGCTACTGAGACTTGAGATGCCAGATGAGTCGCGCTTGGTCGGCTATGAGGATGATGTTGCGGCTCTGGTCACCGGATGCACCGTTGAACAAGCGTAACTTAGGCTAGGTATGCTAATGCGCTGAGTGAGGGACTGGATGACTGCTCGCGGGCTCAGTTTAGAACTGGAGAAAACCGAAGTGGTCATCTTGACAAAAAAGAGAATCCCTAGAGTAAGGATGATCAGTATTGGAGATATACAAATCGAATCGAAGACAGCGGTGAAGTACCTGGGGCTACTGATCGACTCGAAGATGAGTTTCTCTGAGCAAATCAGGGCAACGGCTGAAAAGGCTGCTTCGGGAATATCGGCCCTGAGTCGACTTATGGCCAACGTAGGGGGACCCAGCCCATCAAGAAGATGCCTCTTGATGAGTGCTGTAGGGTCAGTGCTTCTGTAAGGAGCAGAGGTATGGGGCGACGGTCTCAGCAAGGAGGTATACCGAAAA
Source organism: Odontomyia ornata (assembly GCA_963969285.1). Lineage (NCBI taxonomy): Eukaryota > Metazoa > Arthropoda > Insecta > Diptera > Stratiomyidae > Odontomyia > Odontomyia ornata. The sequence goes on from OZ017738.1 coordinate 116,983,308, forward strand.
CGATTGGCACAGGTACAGAGAAGATGAGCACTGAGAATTGCATCTTCGTATCCAACAGTCTCCGACTCGGCGGTGAGAGTGATTGCAGGCGTGATACCTGTCGCCCTCCTTGCTAGAGAGCGCCGCGCTATTTACCTGCGCCGAAACGAGGATGCGAGGGAGATGGTTGTCCGCGAGGAGAGACAACGCTCGCTCAACGATTGGCAGCAGTCTTGGAGGAATTGCACGAAGGGAAGGTGGACTGCGCGCCTCATCCCGGATGTGAGACCGTGGCTAAATCGAAGGCATGGTGAGACTGACTTCTATCTGACCCAGCTTTTGAGCGGGCACGGGTGTTTTCAGTCTTACCTGCACAAGATCGGTAAGTCACGGTCTCCCGATTGTCGGTTTTGCCCAGGAGAGGAGGACAATGCCTGCACCACATTTTTTGCGTGGACAAAATACGTCAGGCTGCGGAATCGGTTGACAGGGGCAGTCCCAAAACATTAAAGCGACTCACAGCAGCCGGGGGCGGTGGGGCTGGGGGATCACTTTTGCCTGTCACACATTTTTTGCGTGTACCAAATGGGCCAGGCTGCGAAGGGAACTCTACAGGGAGACGGGAGAGCTCATCCCGGATAATATAGTTGCGGTGATGCTCGAATCAGTTGACAAATGGAACCAGGTGGCACATTATGTTCGGGCAGTCCTAAAAGATAAAAGGGACTCGCAGCAGCCAGAGGTGCTGGGGCTGGGGGATCGCTCTTCTGGCATTTCCTCTTCCCCTGTCCCCTCCCGCTAGGAAAGGGACTCCCCAGCTTGAAGGCGCCCCACGGCGTAACAAAGCGAGATCTGACCCGAAGTAATGTGTCAAACGGTTCCAGGCTAGGTTCTCAGTGGGTAGTCCAAGGGTATCCTCCATGGGAGTCCCACACTGCCAGACTCGGCGGGCGTAAATGCCACAAAAAAAAAAAAATTATTGTCTATGGATTTAAAATAGGCAATTTAACTTAATTGAAATCGCGATAATTGTCGTGTTGTTTCCTGGAATTGAACTAGTCCTCCGCTTTTATAAATTTATTAAATAACGCGTAGCTTTTCGCGTCCACGCATCCATTTTTGCACGCAAATCAAAGAAAGGAAATCGTTTCATGACGACTACCTTCTTCACCGAATGTTCAATTCGTAATGATTACCGGCGTTTGTATAAAATTTCCCCGACCAAATGGTCAACAAAATGCGTTTGCGTATGTGCGTTACGCTCGTTCACCCTAAAAAATTTTGGCGTGTCTTTACCATCAGGTTCCCTCAATGCCTCTCACTCTTCTTGCCTATATAACCTGTTTAACGCTCACTTTTCACGCTGCGTCTGAGAAAGCCCATTCTCTTCGGATGACCCTTCACCTTCCAACGAACGTCATATTCTGAATATTCCTCTTCTTCCTCCAGAATTTCGTCATCATCTTTTTTATTATCATCTCCATTTTCTTCTTTTTTTTGCCTTCTTTGATTCTGCTGTTCTGTCACGTAAAGCAAAAATTGTCGCGCCAAGTTCAAGATTCGATAACCATGCATTTACTTTCACGTTCCCGATGCCGTAATGATGAAGAGTGTAAGCAGTGTGCCACATAACATTACGAGATTATTTAACATTACTCCCCGCCGCGATCGATATAAAGCGTTTTATGAGTTTTATTTCTTCGGAGCGGTTTGCAATCATTTCACTAGTTTACTTTATTAACCATCACCACTGACCAATTTTTATATTCATTGCTTTTGCACTCGTTTGATTGTTCCCGTTCCGTCTGAAGTAAATGGGTATGTCACACTTTGCGAAATTAATATTTTGTGTAAAGGCGATTGACTGGCAATTTTATCTCTGTAAATTTTCGAATTTTGAACATAACACAACCGTTTCCGAAACTTCTTCATACTCTCTTCATGCACGAACAACTATCATTCTGTACAAAAAACTTGAGGCCCCCTCCCACGCGGTCAAATACAGTTTTTCCCCGTCCATATCGTGTAGAAGTTAGAACCGGCCTCCCGGTTTGTTCCTCGTTGTCACCTTACGGGACCACTCCAAGAACCAGTCGGCGAGCCTTCCATCCGCTTTCCTTATCATCGCGAAAGTGCGATCGTGGAAGCGCTCCCTTGGAAAGAGAGTTGCTGTATGCAGATTTCAATTGCAAATTGAAAATGATGAGTATTAATTTAAATTTACAATTGAAATTTGGATCCACAATATGTTGGTTTTCAAGCAGTTTGCTGAGGTGACTGCTCGATTATTACATAGAGCATATCTTTTCATTTGTTGGCTTTAAGTCAACTTCTCTTTTCGGGGTTCTGCTTAAAAATTTTTTTACGATATCTTATAACATCGGTACCTATCTGCACGCCCATCCGTGAGTGCACCAAAGTAAGTTTTCTCAGGAACTAGAGAAGTTCAACAATTAAATTTCGTCAATTGAGTTGCAACGAAAGTTGAATGAGGAGGTGAAGTTAAAACGAACTAGGTTGATAGAACTACGCTCATGTCAGAAGGGTTTTGTACTCAACATACGATATGTAGACTTCAAAAATGAATAAACTCCTGACAATTTTCGAAGATATTTATAACAAGTACATACTTGTTACTCTATTTTAACCTGTGGCCATTTAATTGCAATATTACCAAAAACCATTGACTAAATGTGACTTAAATATGTTTTTGTTATTTATCTTAAAAGTAGGTGAAAATTTAATTTAAAGTATATTATCTAGCTCAATAGGAAGCTTGAATGGTAGAAAACCTGTACATTGTTTTTGTAGTAATCGAAGAACTTTTAAATGTCGATTATTACCGCAAATACGATTTGACTGTATTGAAACTTCCAAAGTATAAGAATCTTTCCTTGGGCTTTTTAGATTTACAATATTGAAGGATATAACGCGGGATTCTCCTGCAAATCTGGAAGAGGTGGAGGTACAGCAATGTACGTAAAAACTACTATCAATTTCGTTACCAAGAGAGTGACACCTGATAAATATAACGTTATAATAATTGAAGTACGCCATGCAGGTAAAAAAATAGAATTAGGGACGTACTACAACCCCAATCGTAACAATGCGCAAGATTTTTGCACAATACTACGTACATTTTTCTCAACATAAAAAAAATTTAATCACAGAAGCGGACACAACCATTGATGTACTAATTGAATCACCAGGATCAAGGATTTATAGGCATACGCTAGAAACGAATAGAATGATAATCATAAACAACAACAAAATTACTCGCCCAGTGTCAAATACCTGCCTGGAGTGACCAATGATTTAAAAGTTGCTGAAAGCATGACATACACGTTTGAGGAATGGCCGGAGCTGGATCACCGTGTGATAAAAATAGCTATTCAAGACCGAACCCTGAACAAACAGAAGCCGACTTACAAAACGTTCAGATATCTAGACAAGGAGCTCTTTAAAACAAATATACGAGCATTACTGAAAAAGTGGAAACCAAATAGTATTATTGAACTCAAAAATATCATCATATCTGCTAAGCAAAACTATACGATTGAGATAAAAATCAGGTGTCGACAACGGACTTGGATAACGAAAAAAGTAATTGATGCAAGTATTAAAAAAAGGAAGGCATACATGGACTACAGGAAGAATAATGGAAACCAGGCTTTCAAGTTTGTATATATGCAAGCGAAAAAAGAATCGAAACGACTGGTGATAGAGGCTGAATTCTCATATTTCTTAAGAAGAATGGAAACAGTGGCTGACAACTCCCGTGAAATATGGAAAATAATAAATGAGGTAAAGGATAACTCTTCAAACTAGGGTATATCACAAAACTTTCAACTGAATCCTGATGGCCCCTCTAATACATCGCGTGCACGTGACGCGGCGAACTCATTAAATAACTTTTTTCAACAATTGGTGGAAGAATTACTAAAGTAATCGTTGCCAGGTCAGCAAGCAATTTAAATACTATAAATATCTCAATAAATTCCATCCTTCACATCCATCAAACAAATAAAAGGGAAGCCTTAAATGTAATCAATGGATTGAAAAAGGATACGGCACCGAGCGGCGAAAAATTGCAAAGTGTGCTAGAAATGAAATATCTTGGTGTTATCATAGAACATAGTATGGCCTGGTTGCCACACATAAATAGCTTAAGGAGGCAATTAGCTCCAATAATCGGATTGTTAAGAAGATATGAGGATTTCCCAATGCACATCAAGAAACTTATTCTAAATGCATTTGTTCTGACGAAATTGCATTATGGAGTACTTATTTGGAGTCAATCAGCAAATCAACATTTAAAGCGTTTTATTTTTGACCCTATCGGCGAGATACTGAAGTGACAGTTACTCAGAGTTTTTTTTGGTATCCGTCGTATATATTGAATTTATTTTATCTTTGAGAGCTGATCATGATTTTTGGACTAGATGTTCATGAAAAGGACTAGTTCACATTATATTGCGTGCCCCCTTATACCGATGTTTTAAAACATTGTCTGGGTGGCACAAAGGACGAAGCGACGTAATGTGAATGCAGATCGCACGAGCGTTGTGCGACGAAGAAAGAGTGATAGAGAGAGTGGTAGGAAATGGAGGTATTTAAACAAAAAAAAATTAAAGGTACCAATATTACATTACTTGGGTAAATGATACATTTATATATTCTACTATTATTACAAAAGTTGAGTGAATTTAAACTTCTAAGGTATTTATTATTCATGTACTCATACGAACCTACCGCCTTCATTGTGTCCCCCTTTAAAATGTATGTTTTCGTCAAGAGTTAATAGGCTATACTTTATATGCTGTAGTTTGGGAAAAATAACACAAATTCACTCAATACTTTCATTTAAAACGGCCACCATTTTGTTTTAAGAATTATATATCCTCCCTGAATTTTTCGTGCAAATCTTAACAGTAGATTGGAAACGCATATTGCTCCATAGCCATGTATTGTTGTTTTTGTAATACAACCACAAAACCACCATAACTTCGTTGAATACAATTCAACCCTTCAGAGATTTTTATGGCTAATTTGTCTTACAAGTTGCTACCTAGATATCATATCATTCATTGAATTTAAGCGCACCGTAGTGATTTTAAAAATATTTGAATGACCGTTCATGACTGCAGCGGTGTTCTGCTGCCTCAGCTAGAGGAATCAGTGCTCAGCTGGGTTGGCCTCCCCTGGGAACGCGTGAATGCGCTGGCAAGCTAGCGTTGTGGTGTCATGGTTCGGGTTCTTTTTCCACAGCGAGAAGGCCCACTAAAATCATTTTCATATTCATGAATCAAAAGGTGACCAGAGTCAACAAGTCGAACCGATTGGCTGGTCTTAGAGGTGCCAACGTCTGAAGCAACCTACCGAAAGGGATAGAAAATGCGACGTCGAATAACTAAATAGTGCGTGTGATACTTAAAACGATTTCGTCCTTGTTGACGATGACCACGGCCCATAAATAAGAGTGGGGCATCCAGGTGGTGGCGGTACCCCCACACACCCCTTCCAACGCGATCGAAATTGAAAAACAAATGCTGCCTTGGCCCATATCACGTGTGGAGGGCCAAGCAGCCCAGCGAGAGCACCTGTAACAAATAAACAGGGGAAAGTTCACCAGCGGAGGGGCCAGCCAACGTGATGGTCTGCTACCCGGTCAGAGTTCGAATATGGAAAAACCGCATATTATTGTTTTCTCAAAGAAAAATGGTTCAAATTATTCAGGACTAAGAAAATACCAAACGTTTTTATATCTTTTGGAGGAGAAAACGAGCAATCTGATTCAATGTTGAATAGTGACAATATATATATATATATATATATATATATATATATATATATATATATATATATATATATTTATATATATATATATATTTATATATATATATATATATATATATATATATATATGTATATATATATATATATATATATATATATATATATATATATATATATATATATATATATGCTCGTATATATATATATATATATATATATATATATATATATATATATGTATATATATATAGATATTTATATATATATATATATATATATATATATATATATATATATATATATATATATATATATATATATATATATATATAGCACCCCAGACCGTAATCCTTTGGATTATTACGTATGGGGCGTAGTTGAGCGTGAGACCAATAAGCGTCCTCATAATACTACTTCTTCGCTGAAGACTGCTATTAATACCATTATGGTCAATATGAACAAGGAGCATTTGATTCGAGCATGTAATCGATTGAAGAGGTTATTCCTGCTGATGGAGATTTTATTGAATAGCTTTATAGCCACATATTAATTTAACGTTGTTTCATTTAATTTTGTTAAATATACAAGCTAATTTATATATATATATATATATATATATATATATATATATATATACACATATATATATATATATATATATATATATATATATATATATATATATAGCATATATGTATACATATATATTTATAAGAAATTAAAAAAAAAATTTTAGGTAATGATAATATGTGATAAGAATTTTGAAGCAAAGCAGCGTACTCACCCTCTCCTTCGACGAGCACTTATTATTGGGGGAAGGGGGTTGGTGTGTAAAACTGCCTGAAACTTTAAACCGTTCTATAAAGATTAAATTGATGACGATGTTTATGCAAATTTTAAACAAATATATTTAAATTGAGTGTCATTGTAAAACATTCATTATAAAGTTATTTTTAATATAGCGTCTGCAAGTCTGCATTGAATATTCAAAATTTTTGTTTCTGGAGGAAAATAACACCAATTTGGTTTTTGATAAGGAAAATGTTAATAAGATGTACTACATACAGGATGCGTACGGTATTTGAGGACAACTTGAGAGTAAAATTAATTATCTTGTATTTTTAACAAAATTTAATGGAATTACAGGAATTTTTCATACAACTTTAAATTATTATATGGCTATAAAGTTATTGAATAACATCGCCATAAGTAGCAATAACCTCTTCGATCCGGGTCGGGAAACGATCACATGCTCGAATCAAATGCTCCTTGTTCATATTGACCATAACGGCATTAATAGCAGTCTTTAGCGAAGAAGTGGTATTATGAGGACGCTTATTGGTCTCACGCTCAACTACGCCCCATACGTAATAATCCAAAGGATAAAGATCTGAGGAGCTTGGTGGCCATAGATTCGGTGTTATGTGGTCATGAAAATTTTCGGCCATCCAATCTTGTTTCGCCATCGCTTTATGTGGAGGAGCAGAGTCTTGTTGAAAAATGTATGGTCTGCCTCCGCTTAAATTGTCTATCCAGGGTTTCACTACTGTCTCCAAAACCTCGATGTATGCAGCAGAGTTCACTCGAAGTCCTTGAGTGAAAAAGTAACATGTCCTTCGATGCTGACAACACCTAAACCATAACAGTGGCTGGAAATTTTGTGGGTATAATAACAAGAACTTCCGTAGGATTTGAACATAGCCATTCGTCATTTCTGCGATTGGTCTTTTGATCTTGGTAAAAATTATTTTCGTCGGAAAAAAACCATAACATTTTGTGCGCCTTAGGGTGTTTGATTTTGTTTAAAACTATCCTCTACGCATCACGTAAGACTAATACCGAAGGTCTTTGTGGACAATCTACGAATGAGGCGCTCAGAAACATGAAGCTCACTCGCACGGACCCTCATTGATTTCGGACGCTCCTCGTCTATGATCGCTTGCACTTGCTCTAAAAATTCTGCAGATCGAACAGTGTCAGAATGTTGTTCATGCTTTTTGCGTTTTGCAACCGATTCTGTATCGCCTCCTGATGCTTCCAATTCACAGCAAACCTTATGCACGACAGAACGGGCGCAATTCAGAAAATCAGAGATTAATTAAAAAAAATCGCGAAGTTATAGCCACATTTATGCATGTCCTCAAATACCGTACGCACCCTGTATATTATTAAGAACGTCAAGTCACTACGGTCAGCGTCTGGCAGGCTTGTTGAGGAGTTCTCATTTTTTTTTACATTTTCGTTAAATAATTTTACAAAGCCCCACTAAAATCGCGTCCTGTCTGTCCGTCTGTGTGTCTGTCCGTGTATCACAGCACTTTATCTCACAAACCACACAAGCTTGAAATATAAGATTTTGTAAGTGGGTGTAAAGTGGCGCTCTCTTCAAAGATTTGCCATAAAAGAAATTTATAAGGTGGGTCTCCCCATATAGAAGAGAGGCCCCTGAAAAAAAATTTCACTGAATATAGGCAATATGGGTATCAAATGAAAGGGAACTTTTCAAAACATGTCTAAAACTAACAATTTTTGCTTCATTTTTGCTGCACCACAGGGGAAGGGAAAATGTACGAACATTTTATGTGCTCCTTTTGCGACTGGGCACCTTTGACCTGGAAAATCTGAAAAATATCATGGAGCTGAGTCTTTAGGAGCACAAGGGCAGCAAATACCTCAGAAGTCAAAATTCGATCAATGTTGTTAATAATAGTACATTTTATAAATGTTTGCATATAACATCAAAATGGGACTCTTAAATATACCAAAAGCGTTAACAAACAGCTAAGTTACAGCTAATTGAATATTCAACATTTGCAACAACATCAAATCGTGATACTAGGAAGATACACGTTTGCAACGGACCTAGACACTGCAAATATTTAGGATTTTTGAGAATAAATGGTTTGTAATATTCATGTGTTAACATGACTAAATATGCGACGGGGTCAAAACACTTGAGACAAAATGGCGGCAAATTTAAATGCATAATAACCAGGTTTAATTTTTCGAACTCAATTTATGTTATCTACGAGTATATATTAGTCAAGCTTTGATATGCAGAACATATTGTTTGATTTACTAATTATTTTACGAAACCCTTCTGGCAGGAGCGCTCTCTTGCTACTTCAACTTGTTTCTTTTTGTTATGCGTTAAATTGTCTATTCATGCTGGCGAAACAGATCTTGGCGTTTTCGCTGCTGGTGATGTTGCAAAATTTGTTGATGTTCTTGCAGCATTTGCTGTTTTTTTCTGTGTCAGTGATAGTTGTTGGCGTTGATGATGTTGCAGGCATAGATGATGACGGTGATGAAAAGCATTTACGGTCGGAGGTCGTCATATGGTTATCTGAATTGTGTAAAGCTCGGGATTCTCGTAGCGCTCGATATTAAGGTCGAGTCGGGTGAGGTGCAGAAGTTGCGGGAACTACATATTTAGCGATTACGAATAGTATTTATCTCCCATTGTCCTTTTCGTGACGCTCCACGACCAGCTTTCCTAGGCAAATTCGTTGATTACTACGGCGCCCTCACAATTTTATTCGAGAAAATGTAAAGTTGATAAATAATACTATTACTAACAAAGTTTAGTGAATTTCAACTTATTATGTTTTTGTTGTTGTACCCATAGAGATCTACTTCCGTGATTTTTTTCAGATTTTTTGGTCCACAAGTGTCCAATCGCGAAGGGGAGCACACATAATTTCATCGATATTAGAATTTGAAAAGCTGACACTGAAATATCTCACTAAGGCCTTTAATTTGATACCCTACTCTACTATCTTTGGGGAAAAATTTTTTTTTCAGGGGCCACATTCTTATACGGGGAGTGGCCATAAACTGTGGACATGAAAACAGGTATGGGGCATTTGGTTTGGAATATATTGATGTAGTTTGTCCCACGAAAAATATCGATAACAATTTATCGCATCCTTCTATACCTTCTATATTTTGCATGTTGTGCTCATTCAATGAACACCCTGCAAATATTCTGGCTGTCCAGAAATAATAAAGCTTAAAGTGAAAATTGCCAACAAACATGTAATTAAACCGAGCCATACCAGATTTTTTTTAGTAATTTTCCTTCTCATATTTCTAAGAATAATGATTTACATAGTATACTCAACTAGTACCCACACCTTTCATTTACCCTGTGTTGCACACTTTTTGAATTTTCTCAGGGGCACGTCAGCTGATCCGGGGCATGAGAGCTGATCCCATGTTTGGCGCGCTCAAGAAACAAAGCAAATCGCAAATAAAATATCCGACGCACGTATTCTTTTACGCATTTCAGAACATGGGAGTGCTGCCACATCCTAATAAAAAATTAAAAGATTGTATGGAACGAATTTGTTTTTCTGCAAAGTTATTGATTTTTTGAGATATGATAATCCTGAAATCTCTCATCGAAGCATATGTTTATATTCGCGCCAATCCTCGCACCAGCATTTACCTACCTACCTGCTACCGAAGGTTTTTGGCTCTCTGTTCGGCTTGTGTTCGAATTTTTCCGGAGGGTTGATGGAGTATGGTTACTAATTGAGTATACTATGTTTACCATTATCTCCCTTATCCAGAAACTCTAATGGTTTATCCTATTCTGCAATTTCCAAACCGCACCCTCTACGTTTGGCAATATGGATAACAATATTCATAATAATCTAGAATCCCTTCTTAATTTCGGAGTCTCTCCGGCTGTGCTCATGAAAAAAGTTGGGTAGACAGACCTACGCTCATGTTGGAAGGGTTTGCTCATTTAAAAGAAAATCCATTGTTTCTCCATTTTCAACTGACAAAAATCACTCAAATCATGAAACCCCAAAAACATTTATGTCATCGATCTTATCTGAAAATTTAAAGAAGATCAAATCAAAACTACAGTGTTTGAAATCCAATTTAGGCAGTCATTAGGCCCTAGTTAGACATGCCTAAACGGGCATTACTGCCTAATGTGGATTCCGCATTAGGCCCTTATGCTGAACGTAATGCACTACCCTATCACTGCCTAAATTAGTCCCTGATAGGGCTTGCCTAAGCAGTTTCTAATTTAAGCAGTGATGCGGTTTACCTTAATAGTTCCTAGTTTAGGCAATGATCCAGCTTGCTTAAACCCTTCCTAATTTCGGCGGTGATGGGGTGTGCCTTACCAGTTCCTAAACACAGACAACTTTCTTGGCAAAATCAATACATAAGATATAAGAATCATCTTCTATGTCTCAAGATGACTCAGAAGAGTTGAAATGCAAGGCCCGACGGCTTTTCAAGAGAAAAGTGAATTGGCCTGCGAACATCGAAAAAACATAATAATTGACTTAAACAAATTATTTTTGAAAATAATAGGCTTAACATTATATTATCAAAAATCAATTAGAGAGCCAGTTTTGTCATATGTAAGTTCAAAGAGTTTTAGATAATTAGCCACAAATAGTTCATAATTTTTCTAGTGAAAGTTACAAAATTTTGTTCTGTTATTCTGTTGAAACAAACTGTTCTCTAACCATTTGCCCGACTATTAGCATTAAACAGACAACTCGTAATGATTATAATGAGCAGGCGTCATGACGCATTCTCGTAATACGACATTGATCACGTACATTTAGAAAAAATCTTCCAACAGAATAATAATATAAGGATCGTTCCCAGTGGATAGCTTAGCACGTTTTGAGTACATATGACAAGGATCTTAATAAATACTAGAAGCTCGTGAAGCAGCAACGAGGCAAAAAAGCAGCAACGAGAATCGAATCAGAAGGGAAAACGAAGATGAAAATGGAAAGCATTCTGCATGCCAATATCCTAGAACGGACTTACTGTAGCATTACGACTATACATTCTACCTTTACTTCTTGTCGGGATTTTCGAATTGATGTGTTTCTTCCGTATGACTGCTCATTCCATTTTAACATTATCAGTTTGGTTTGGAAGGATATACTGGCTGGGAAGTTTCCTTTTTTCGCTTCCATCTAAAATGTACTGGTACATTTGTATCTGTCGAAAAACTAAGCTGGAGATATGATTGTCTACGTAATAAGTGAGGATGAGTAAAGATAACTTTCTTTGCTGTTATCCATTCATATGGAAACCATATGCCGAATAGTGTGAATTTAGTTTGAAAGGTTTTTCCTTTTTTGTACTTCTCTATGCCTCAACTCATTTGAATCCTACAATTAAATGCTGGTTGATACACCTGATAGCGTTTTATATGTTTGAAAGCTAGTTTCTTAAAAAAAATTGTTTCAAAAAGAGCTTAGTTAATGTCTGGAGACAAAATAAGAAGAAAAGGTGGAACCTGTTTCGCGAGAAATGCTTGGAACTGAAACTGATGAGGGCATAGTAAGCTACTGTTTAATTGGCATGCATTTATCTCTTTAATTGATTTCTTGCACTTATTTTAGATACTCCTAAATTTTTGTACCGTATGCTAGTAACTTGATCTTTTAACAATTTTTTTGACAATGGATACAGAAAAGCTAAGTTTTTCAGAAAATAATTAAATGTATGGTAGATGACGTCATAAGAAAGCTATCTGTTGATGCAAGAAGTACGTTACTATTCATATCAAGCCAAGTGGAAACCAATGCGGAAGATATCAACATCTTGTCCCGGTCATTTACAACCGCCAAAGAACTTTTCCTGAAAGTTGACAGCAAAGCAAAACTAGTAGGGACACAAATCAATGAGAATAAAACAAAACAAGGGCGGAGACCAGTGGGGAAACCGAGTAAATGCTGGTCTTACTATTTGTTTCAGTTTTGACGATCTTGAAGACCAGCTGTATACATAAGAAAACGAAGCTCCAAGTATACAAATCTGTGGTAAGACCTGTGTTATGCTATGAGTGTTAAATGTAGACCCTAACCCAAACATCTGCAAATACATTGAGTGCCTTTGAGCGACGGGTCCTGAGGCGAATAATCGGTGTGAAGCTAGATGGAGATCAATGGCAAATTCGAAAAAATCATGAGCTGTATCAAATTTTTTGACGAGCCAGAGGTCTCAATGATTGTAAGACTACAGAAGCTGCAATGAGCTGGCCACATAAATCGTATGGATGAACAACGTATACCCTAAAGGGTATTCACATCATTTACCGTTCAGAAAACCAGAAATGGCCGAGGATGGAGGGGAAAAAACCGAATATTACTATACATACCCTCAGTATTAAAAGTTGGGTAGACAGAACTACGCTCATGTCAGAAAGGTTTTATACTCAACTTACAAAATGCAGTCACCAGCAACGAATAAAATCAAGAAACGTGTAAAAGACGTACATCTCTCCCTCCCCTGCTCCCCTTGGTACCGATTAGGCAATTTTAAGACTTGTTTTGAAAAGAATCTCATTAAGACCTTTCCAATGACATCCGACTCGACTACCAAAGGTGAAAAAAACCTCCTTATATGGGAGACCCCCCTTAAACCCATTTGAAACATTTTTCCACCCAAAACTTTCAAGAAGTCACCACTTTTGATCTTTCCAGTTTCATGTCTGTAGCTTCTATAGTTTCAGAGAAAGTGTTGTGTTATACAGACAGACGGACGGGCACAGGTCGTTATTGCAAAATGGTTTTGTATTTTAGTACAAAACCCTAAACAGGAAAAAAAGTAAGTACTAAAGAGATCACAGATCCCCTGGGATAAAGATGCTGAAACGCCATTTAGGTGAAGAGTGGGTGAAATTCTGGTGGAAGATTTGAGAAAACGAATATATTGCCAAAAATGTTTGGAATGATTTGAATTTAAAGAAGATTCAATGAAAATATGCTGCTTACTTGACTTGTTTTTAAGCCAAAGCTCTGAGCTGACAAAACATATCATGAGATTCAGTCGTCCCATTACGAAGAAAAACACGACGAGCTCGGTCTTTCTCCTTCAACGCACAAAGTACGTTAAGGTTTAACTAAGGATGGTCCTTCGAGCTCCTCAATGCAGTAAGAGCTTTTGAGACAGATACAGTCTTGCAATATGCTGTATCAGAGTCCAGACTATTAAATAATGCTGCCCAATCCACCGCAAGAATGGCTTCAGAGATACGATTGTAGTTAGCCTTGTAAAAGTTATAGTAATCTTATCTTTGTTTTCAAACAAGTGGAACGAACGCCAGCGGGAGACACATCAAAACGTAGAGGGGGATGATGAGGCTCAGGAGAAAAACAAGGAAAGTGAATATGTGATAAACGCATCGAGGTTCGTTGGATGTTACGTAGAATTAACTCCAATATACACAAGAGCTCAATATGTAACTTGAATTAACACCAAAAGAACGTATCAAATAAAGAAAAAGTTACTGTGAATAGTTACTGTGAAACTCGGTAAAATAAACACTACGTAGTCACCATGTAAGCTAGTTATAAGTTTAGTAGAGGTTTTTGCCTAAATTTTCCTCTAGCTTATTGTAATATTCACATAGAAATATGATACTATATATCGTTTTATGTAATGTTCAAACGATGGTGAAATGACTTTGTCAGAATACCTACTATATTATAAGGCCTCTGTACAGAATACATTCTAATAAAGAAAAATTATATATGTATATAAAGATACGACCATTAGCATTAGATACATCATTGAGCTGAGAAGGAGCACACATTGACATAAAAACAATGGAAGGAGCAAGGATTTGTCAGACTGTCTATCCAGGAAATATTTAGAAGGTTGAAATCACCACATCGAAGGAGAAGGCTATTCGAAAAGCGCGTAAAATAATAATCAGAAACTTCCGAGAAGAATGTATCATACACAGATGTACGAAAATTATAGGAAATGTATGGGCAGACGATGAGAAAAGAGTAGATTGGAGAAACATTAATCTCAACAGCGACACACTCTCCAGGGGTTGACTAAAGCAAATCAGAAAGAGGAGAACCAAGAAAAGTACTACCAAAGGCAATGAGAACAACATTACCATCACTCTTATTGGACAAGAGTCTTTCACGGTAATGCCAAACTACCGTGTGTTGTGGAAAATTTCATCGTTAAGAAAACTTTTGACAGCCAAGATTCAGTAAAATAAATAGATAATATCATCATTGGATAAAGCATAAAACAAAGATAAATCCTTCAGCTTAGGCTTTGAGCTCCGTATATTTTGATAGCATAAAGATAGGATGTTTAAAGAATTAATAGGTATATATGCTAAAGTTTTGCTAGTAGCCGTTGAAATTTTTTTCTTTTAGCTGAAACAAACTACTTCGCAAGTACTCCAGGAAGCCAATAGTCAGGATTTATGATAAGATTGCAATTTTCTGGCACAATTAATTTAAACGAAGCAATAAGTCTGTCGGCTAAGTTGTCCTTGGTGAGCTTACGGCAGGTGAAGACTTTGAGAGAGGAACCAAATTTCAAACTCACATATTTAATACATCCTCTGTTGTAGTTAGATACGCCACCCGATCTAGATATAAATATTTGTTTTCGTGGGAACACGTATTACAAAAGAGAATCAACAGATGAGGCAGACAAAAGAAAAAATGCATTGGCTGTGGATGATACTGGTGGTTTGCTATCGCCGATGTCAATAACATGTAAGACCCTAGTAGTGCGGCCAAGACCTTGGGTAGCGTAAGGAGGAAAAGCAGCGATGGATGCTTCCAGATGTTGTCGTTGGCTAGGAGTTAATTCGTGTCTATCAGGTATAGAAGTAAGTTCATGGACGTCTCTAGTATTGAAGTGTGAATCCATGAATAGATCTGGGCCAAACTAAATTAAAGGACAAAATCAACGCCAAGCTACACGTTTTGAGTCTGGGAGGGGATGATGAAAAAGGTAATATCCTTAGTTTGACCTCTGAACGTGACGTGTGTTGTCAATCTACCCTGGATAGGACGCTTGGTGCTAGCAGCTGTGCTAAGGTTTTACCACCGTAGGGTGTTGATGGAGTACCTTTGAGCCGAGGCTCGAGGTAAGACAGCTAATGCTGGCACCTGTGTCAATCAGTGCGACGGAAATTTTGCCCAACACTTTGATTGGTGCGTACGGCCCGGTGTCATTCTCAGAAACCTCCGAGATGGTGCATAAGCTCAGAGTTTGACGGCGGTTGCGCACTTTTCCCCGGAAGCTCCGCCAACGACGAGTTGACCATTTTATTTTGTGTGAGTGAGAGGGACTTCTACAGAAGCAAAGATTTGCTCTCAAGCCGCACGACATTCCCGCAGTCAAACGTGATATGGCCTTAGTACCCGAATTTGTGGTTGCCGCGATTCTTCAGGCAGTAACTATGGTGGTCGCTTCAAAAGTGTCGTTGGAGATGCTTCCGGAAGAGAGGGAACCTCCGTAGCTATAATTGTCAAGGTCAGTGTATTGTTGTCATTACTGATATTTGCAGCAGGCTGGCTGCAAATCCGGTTTGTTTGCAGTTCCAGCAGGTCGTGAGGTTCCCCACCATGGCTACAGTAAACTCGGCTGATTACCTGTCGGTGTTCTCCAGATCTAGAATGTTGGTCTCCTGTACCACATCTAAAATTCCGCGCCACAGACCAGGTCTCGTCAACAGGTATGGCCGTTCTCAGAGATCCTCCTTTACTCCTTTCTGTCTACTGACGGCTCATAAAAGTGATGTCATGTCCTGAAAGTTGAAGTTCGTGACGTGACGGTGAAGTTCCGACCGCGAATTGCGCTTTAGCACCCGCTGCAATTGGGTTTGAGTCATAGATTCAGTTAATTGATCATTTAGCCGTAATATATCGGCTCGAAACTTGCCGAAGGGTTCATCTAGACGTTGTCATCTGGCATGAATTTTGTCCAAGATCCTCTCGTTCATGTTGACTGTTGACGCTCCTTCAGTTGTGACCAGTGGTGGGATGGAAAAGTAGCATGTATAAGCCAGTACTTTACCAGTGCTGCTTCCCTAAGCAACATCGATAAGTCGCCCGCCAGCATCTGGTCTATCAGGGACTCCACCCGATCAATGAAGATCTCCACGACGATGGATTTGGGTTCTCCGCTTAAATGGAGATTCCAGCCCTGAATTATGCTGGGGATTTGAGTCGGCTCCAACCGACACAGCGGATGTGGAGGTCCAGGTTGCTCAGGAGGAGCCACAGGACCAAGCGTTGGTAGTTGCACCTGGCTCAGCCTCGGCCAGTATGCCGGAGCTATTGGATTCATGGACGAGCTTGAAAGGTTTCGCTTGGGCTCGAGTCTCGTCCCCACTGGAAAATCCGAAGGATTCGGGTCCGAGTCCCAAAGCGGAGGCGTTCGGGGATGTGCTTGAGCGTGAGCTCTCCTGTTTGCTCTCCAGAGTGGCTATGCGGGTGGTCAAGCCCTGCAGTAGTGCCGACATATTCTGCAATACTGTCGTATCCACGGATACGTTGGTCCTCTGCCCTCCAATAGACGGCACTGCTTCAGTTCCTCCCATGTTGTCAAGATCGTCCGATATTGGTGAACATCAGTCCCTGCGATCATTGATTTTGGGCACAGCCCCTTGTGTGGCTGATTCCTCGTCAAATTAAGTTGGTGGTATGGTAAAAGTTGCAGGTTGTCTGCAAAATGGACACGTACGGTTTATCAGGAGATGATGAGCCACGCTGTTCTCATGAAACCGATGACTACACTGTAGCGTTCACACCGGCGTGCCTTCATTTCTGGCCTCTTCATTGTTTGCCAGGTGTGCTCTTCATTGACATTTTCTACAAAAAAACTTAATACTGAACTATATATTTATAATATATAAAGGAAATATTAAAAAAAATACTACGAAGTTGTTAAGTGGCCGATAGTGGCGAGCTATTCTTGACCCTCAAAAAACAAATATATATAGTTAGTTATATGTATATGTATATATATATATATATATATATATATATATATATATATATATATTTATATGGTTATTACGTCGATTCCGTTATCAGGTGCGAAAGATTCACCTTCACCCTCTTACATCCTCACAAAGGAGGTGTAAGTAGGATTTAGTAGCAGCGCTGTAGATGTATTTACAGTTATGAGCATTTCTCGACATTTAATGTTACTATATTGGGGAACCATTAAACCCAATGTGCACCCCCAGAGCATTTACTACCATTTAATTGGGGGGGTTTGGGATGAGGAATCATGGAAGCAAGGATTTTAAGGCAATCAATGAACGGTTGTGTGCGATCCATATAAAAGCGAAAATCTTCAAAATCTGGCTGATTAATGTTCACACCCCGACCAAAGAAAAAGACGAAGAAATGAAGGAATCGTTTTACAATCACCTGGAAAAACTGGTCGGCTCATTGCCCACAAACGATACAAAAATTATTCTGGGTGATTTTAACGCTAAGGTTGGCAATGAGCTATCTCATCGGGGAACGACTGATGAAACAAATGACAACGGCCAGCGCCTGATTGACTTTGCATGTAGCAGAAATCTAGTCATACGTTCGACTTGCTTCCCACATCGACGCATTCATAAAATGACCGGGGTATCACCGGATGGCAACACACAAAACCAGATCGATCATATTCTGATCCAACAACGTTGGGCCTCGAGCATACTTGACGTCCCTACATCCGAGGAGCCAATTGTAACTCAGATCATTACTTGATCAAATTAAACTATCGACGTCGTATGTCAAAGGCATATTCAGTGAAGACCAACCGGCAACAAAAATTTGACATCGAAAGGCGTCAAGCGGCGTCTGTGGCCGAAAATTTCACGAAGACCCTCGACAACCAGCTGGCTCCCATCTTATCAGATGCATCGTTAAAGACGAGCAACGAGCTCTAGATGGAAGTGAAAGCGGCTATCAGAACCGTGGCAGAACAGATGATCGGACATCAAGCCCGGCGCAAGAGGAATGATTGGGTCTATGATGAGTCCCATAATGCGTTAGATAAAAAAAATCAGGCGTACAAAGAATACGTAGGTAGAAAAACCAGGACGGAGAGAGAACACTACGAAAATCTCAGAAGAGCAGCAAATAAGATTGTTAGGATTAAGAAAAGAAAATACTATGACGACCAATTGAGAAGTATAGATGTAAGTTTAGCGAGCAATAATACAAGACAAGCATACAAAGTAGTGAAAAGCCTGAAACGTGGTTATCAGCCCAAAACAACGCTCTGTCGTGATGGAAGGGGCAATATTATCGCTGATGAAATCAAGATTAAGGAAAGATGGGCATAATATTTCAAGAACCTCCTTAATCTTCCGCACAGCCCCAGAATATTGGAGCCTATAGATGTCTGTGGAGAGCTTCCATTGGCCCCACCAACTCTGGTTGATGTTTGTTCCATCATCACAGCCCAAAGGAGTAATAAAGCGCCGGGCATTAATGAGATTCCAGTGGAACTCATCAAATATGGTCGCAGTAGTGTTCATCAAGCCATTCACAAAGTCATCCAGTACATTTGGCAACAAGAACATATGCCGAAAGAGTGAAGCCAATCAATTATATTCCCTATCCACAGAAAAGTTGACAAGCTACGGTGCGAAAATAATAGAGGCGTATCACTACTTTGTACGGCATATAAAATATTTTCTAAAATCTTAGAAAATAAAATCAGATCATACGCCAACAGCATTATTGGGGAGTTTTAGGGCAGGTAGATTAACAACAGACCAATTGTTCACAGTCAAGCAGGTACTTGAAAAATGCTGGTAGTTCAACATAGACGTACACCAAATTTTCGTTGACTTCAAGTAAGCATACGACAGTATTGATCGTAACGTACTGTATCAAATAATGCTTGGTTTTAGCATCCCAGCCAAATTAGTCCGTCTTACCAAAATGAAAATGACGTCGACAACCTCCCAAGTCCGCATCAATAATCAACTCACCGATGCCTTTGACACAAATATCAGACTAAAGCAAGGAGATGGGCTGGCCCCATTGCTATTCAATTTGGCTCTGGAGTACGTCATACGGAAGCTACCTGTCGATACATGAGGTACATTACTATACAAGTTGAGCCAGGTAGTGGCCCATGCGGACGACATCAACATTCTGTCACGGTCACTAATAACTGCCAAAGAACTCTTCCTGAAGCTCGACAGCGAAGCAAAACTAGAAAGGCTACAAATCAACGAAAGTAAAACAAAGCTCATGACGCAGTCGAGGAAAAATACCTCAAATACACAAAATATCACACTTGGCGAATACAGTATCGAAAATTTTAGCGAATTTATGTATTGGTGCGCCAAAATAACGAAAACGGGTAACGAAACAGACGAAATAAGCCGAAGAATACAGCTCGCAAATAATATACTTTATTCAGTATTGACGATCCTGAAGACCAGCTGCATACACAGAAAAACAAAGCTCCAAGCACACAAATCTGTGATAAGACCTGTGTTATGCTATGGGTGTGAAACATGGACCCTAACCCAAACATCCGCAAATATATTGAACGCCTTTGAGCGACGGGTCCTGAGGTGAATAATCGGAGCGGCGCTAGACGGGGACCAATGCCGAACTCGATACAACCATGAGCTGTATGAAATTTTTGACGAACCGGAGGTCTCAAGGATTGTTAGACTGCGGAAGCTGCAATGGGCTGGACACATGAATTGTATGGACGAACAACGGATACCCAAGAAAGTATTCGTAGGGAGAACTGAAGGCCGGCGGCCAGTTTTCCGGTCGACGAAGACAGTTCATCGCTGCGTGGATCTCGGAATTGGATGACGCGGTTAACGGACCGAGAGAGTTGGAGGCGCTGTTTGCAGGAAGCGAAGCCCCGAAAGGGGCTGTAGTGCTAAGATAAAGTAGAAGGATATATTTATATAAATGTATATATCTATATATATATATATATATATATATATATATATATATATATATATACGAGTATATATATATATATATAGATATATATATATATATATATATATATATATATATATATATATATATATATATATATATATATATATATATATATACGAGTATATATATATATATATATATATATATATATATATATATATATATATATATATATATATATATATATATGCGTGAAACATGGACCCTAACCTTGAACGCCTTTGAGCGACGGGTCTTGAGGCGAATAATCAGAGCGAAGCTAGACGGGGACCAATGGCGAATTCGATTCAACCATGAGCTATATGAAATTTTTGACGAGCCGGAGGTCTCAAGGATTGTTAGACTATGGAAGCTGCCATGGGCTGGACACATGAATTGTATGGACGAACAACGGATACCCAAGAAAGTTGGGAGAACTGAAGGCCGGCGGCCAGTTTTCCGGTCGACGAAGACAGTTCATCGCTGCTTGGATCTCGGAATTGGATGTCGCGGTCAACGGACAGAGAGAGTTTGAGGTGCTGTTTGCAGGAAGCGAAGCCCCGAAAGGGGCTGTAGTGCTAAGAAGAAGAAGAAAGATATATTTATATAAATATATATATATATATATATATATATATATACATATATATATATATATATAAATATATATATATATATATATATATATATATATATATATATATAAATATATATATATATATATATGTTTATATATATATATATATATATATATATATATATATATATAGAAATATATATATGTATATATATATATATATATATATATATATATATATTTATATATGTATATATATATACATATATATATATATATATATATATATATATATATATATATATATATATAATGAATTATCCAAACTTGGTCTTTCTATTCATCTTGAAACTTAACCGGGTATGGGATCTGCCACGTTGGCTGGCCCTTCCACTCTTATGAGCTGGGCATCGGGTGAGCTCACCCCTTATTTGTACATTACAGGTACTCCTGCAGGGTACAGTGACCTTGCGCTCGCGTGCTTATTTATGATATAGTATTATGTGATTTTATCATATAAGACTCTATTATAAATTTGAAACGTAGATGGTTTTCATTTGAGGGAAATGTTCGTGTGAATTATGTTTGCATAAGTTTTTCATTCAAATGAAAAACATCTGGCCACGTCTACAATGTATCTTGATCCGGGAGGGAGGTGCGAGGGGGCACCGCTTCAACTTGGATACCTCACTCTTATTTAGAGGCCATAGGTATCGTCAATAAAGACGAAATACTCAAATGGCAAATGGAACCAGGTGGCACATTATGCTCGGGCAGTCCTAAAAGATAAAAGGGACTCGCAGCAGCCGGAGGTGCTGGGGCTGGGGGATCGCTCTTCTGGCGCTAGGAAAGGGACTCCCCAGCTTGAAGGCGCCCCACGGCGTAACAAAACGAGACCTGGCCCGAAGTAATGTGTCAAACGGTTCCAGGCTAGGTTCTCAGATTGACAGGGGAGGTGTTTAGTGGGTAGTCCAAGGGTATCCTCCATGGGAGTCCCACACTGCCAGACTCGGCGGGCGTCAATGCCTTCACCTCCCTACCACAGAAAAAAAAAGACGAAATACTCGCAAGGCTCGTTCTTTTTTCGCCAGATTCAGTTTGTTGTTTTTTTGACAATCTTCTCGTTTCGTAGGTTATCTCGGCCTCGACACGAGTCGTGTTATCCACTAATTCATGAATGCGATTTTTTTTGTAGTGGGCCCTTGTGCTGGAGAGAAGAACCCGCCCCACATCACCGCAATGCTAGCCTGCCAGCGGATTCACGCGTCCTGAGACAAAGCCAATCTCAGCGAGCACCAATGCCCTTATTGGCGAGGCAGCGGACCATCGCTGCAGTCCTTTACGGTCATTTCTATATCCACTCAAATCACTACACCATTTATGCTTTGAAAAGTTTCTATTGAGTTCCAATGAAAAGAAAAACAATTGTTCAATAAAAGGTATCTATTTTATCAAATAATGAGACAATATTAGAACACTGTTGTAACCCGCATATAATTTTGTACACGTACAGTCTACTTAAATATGAGTTTCAGGGACTCGTGCCTGGGATAGTTGGCCTTTCACTCCTCACATAGCCAAGTCATCATATTGATATTTGATCTAATTAACAAAGATACGAAGAGACACCACCAACACCTGGATGCCCCACTCTTATTGCGGGCTGTGAATATTCACATCAACGAAGGAATCGTGTCCAACATCGGTGTGGATAATTTTGAGAAGTCATCGCATCTCCTTGATGTAATGTCATTTGATCGGCTACCTTGGTCTTCAACATCTGTCAAATATGCCCCATAGTCACGTCACAAAAAATCGTAAGCATGAATTTTTTTCAGTGGGTCCTTGCGCTCGCGGAAAGAACCCGCTCCTCGACACCGCAACGCTAACTGCCAGCACGCTTACGCGTTGCCAGGCAAGACTTTCCAGCACTAATTTTTTACTTGCTGAGGCAGCAATTCACAGCATCAGTCCTGTACGGATACTGTAATATTCAATTAAATCACTACAGTTGTAACGTAGCTGTATGCTGCGTCTGTCCTTTTCCATACATTCTGTTCTGTGCCCTTTCTGTCAAGATGGATTCTCAAGCTATAAGCTATCCACATTTTCCAAGTTTTTGTCTCCTAAGGCCAGGTTATGTTGCCCACGTATATCTGTCCTTGTTTGGGTTATGAATTTAGTTTTAGTTTCGTTGACTTGGAGGCCGATTTTTTTCGTTTCTCACCCCTGCTATATGAACGTTTTCTCCACATTTATGATATGGATTAAAGTCCGCAAATGTTCGAAAGACCAAAAACTTCACAGGCTAAAGTACGGTGCCCTAGCACTTATTTAATTCTCTGCAAACGGATTTCACCAAAAGATGTTAAATTGTAAATATTGGGATAGTGTATACTTTTAAAAATTTTGATTTCATTTCAAAAGACACAGTTGTCTATCTGATTTACATTTATATAGTTGACGTACCACCGCAATCACCAGTTAGCACTACTTTAAAGCTAATTTTCATCAAATTATGCATATGTATGTGCACAAAAAATTGTTGATATTATTTTCTGTCATTTAATTTTTCCTCCGATATTCTATAGCAAGCATTGCCCATTGACCCATTTTAGAAATGCAATTAAAATTTATTCAGTGAATGGTAGCAAATGTGCACACGTAAAAAAACTGGTTTAAATAGGGAAATGAGCAAATTTGCATATCGTCGATGATACGCCAAAGTCACATAAGTACATTTTTCATACATTTTTACCTAAGTTGATTCTTATAATTGTTAGGTGCCACTCTACAATATGCCAAAGGTATGCATTTGAATTCCAATTCCAAATAGGTTAAATTATCATTCAACGTTTCACACATCTACAAAACTGTAATTTTATACTTCGACAAAGTAACTTATCTATCACTTGGGTGAGTCTAGCAAAGCGTACTTCATTTGTTCCTCTCTGAAATGGTTCACTGATGTTTACTTTCAATACCAGGGAAGTAGTTTCCATAGTAACCTGGTTATGTGGTATTTGTTCAACTGTTTCTG
This sequence comes from Odontomyia ornata, assembly GCA_963969285.1. Lineage (NCBI taxonomy): Eukaryota > Metazoa > Arthropoda > Insecta > Diptera > Stratiomyidae > Odontomyia > Odontomyia ornata. Next base: position 117,007,429 of record OZ017738.1, read on the forward strand.
ACCAACGCGGTTCGTTAATAGTCATGTTTCTCGAGTTTTGATGTTCTGGAAGAATATTTTTGAGATTTGAAAATGTATTCAACCAGGTCGAGAAAAATTATTGCAACATGCGCTAGTAGGGAGAGAGAGGAAACGTTTTCAGATTCTGATGAAACTTATTTCCCTGAAAATGAATCATCTGACAGTGACAGCAACAGCTTGTTTCCTGGTACTCCATTTTCAATACTCCACAAAAGCTAACTTATAAGAGGTAATCTCAATAAAACACTCTCTTCGTTTATTTTTTTTTCTTTGGATTATTCTGAGGAATAATCATTGGGCTCCGCATCTTTTTCTTTCAGTATCGAACAGGAATGACCCAGATGAGCTCTCTTGGAATTCACCTCAACCAGGACCTTCAGGTTTAAATAAAGATGAGCATGCAGAAATCAATGGTGAACTGCCTGAAAAACGAGGTAAAAGAAAATGGAAGAAGCAAATTCGTCTTGAGAAGAGATTGAAGGGTGAGTCATATTCTGGATACAGAGGTGTAGAATATGCCGCCCGTCCCATGCTACCATCTCCTTGTATTAGTGAGATTAATCACCAATGTAGTTCACTCATTAGAGAAAATCATAGGCGAAAAATATGTGATCATCAGAGATCCTTTCTTGTTCAACATGTGAGTAATACAGGCAAGAAGCGTTCAACCAAGGCTCATACTACACAGAGAGTATTTCCTCGTGTCTATACTCTGACTGTTGGCAATAATGAAATTCAGGTATGTCGTGATTTTTTCCTAGCACCACCCTGAACATCACAAAAGCTTTAGTACGTAGTACATTGAAAAAAATTACGGACACGGGAATAGTAGAACCAGAGATGAGATGGCGTCATACTCCATCCAACAAACTATCCTCTGAAGCTGAAAAGTACATTCGGGGATTCATTTGTTTTTTTCCGACAATGTGGTCACATTATTGCCGCAAATCTCCTAGTAGAAAATATTTAGATGCAACATTGAACATCTATATTATGTACAGACTGTTTGTGGAACGCTGTGTATAGGATGGAAAGGAAAAAGTTTCGTTTGATAAATTTAGAAAAATGTTCCGAGTTTTTGATGTTGGATTTTTTCGTCCAAAGAAGGTACAGTGCAGTAAATGTTTGGTGTATCGAGCGGCGCTTATAGGTGACAGAGAGGCGTTTGAGGTTGAATATAATAAGCACATTGGGAGAAAGGATGCAGCTCGGGAGTCTAGAAATAACAACAGAAATTTATCAACAATAGTAAATTATCACTGCTTGTCATTTAACTTTGATTTAGAGGCCGTTGTTAATGTTCCCAAGGACAGTAGGGGTCAAATATTTTATCTCCGCAAGCCAGCCGTGTATAACTTCACAATTTTCAATCTCGATTCACATTACGGCAATTGTTTTATGTGGAATGAAACGAATGGTAAAAGAGGTGCTAATGAAATAGCCTCTTGTCACATCAAGTAACATACGTTCAAATGTAATTGGGAGCTGACTCAGAACTTCCCCAAATAAGAATGATGTCTGATTCTTGTTTTGGACAGAATAAAAACTCGCTGGTTGCTGTAATATGTGTTCATCTACTAAAAACTACCGCATTGCACCTAATCAAACATTCTTTCTTCGAGCCAGGACATTCTGAGATGAAATGTGATTCGATTCACTCGAAAGTGGTAAGGAAATCCAAAAACATTCCAGTTTATGTTCTAGGAGGTTGGTTTCAAATTGTTAGAAGTGCACGTATCCATCCTAAACCATTCCATGTGACAACTATAGAATACGACGATTTTCTCGATTTCACCGAGTTCGCAAAAAAATTTCAGAAAGGAGTTGTTCCTTGGAGAAAGGTTTGGTGCCTTTAGTATAGGAGATCGACGATGGAGTAGCTGTATTCTACAAAGAAGACTGTAAAAATGAATTGGTACCTGTAAATCTAAAGTCTGTTAGAGGAAGACCCAGCAACCAAGCCCCACCACAGGCGTACACCCAACGTCTTCCAATTTCAACAGCGTAAAAATGGATCTGATAAAAATGTGCAAGGAGCTGACCATACCAAAGCCATACGACACATACTATTCCGGTATCACAGGTTCGTCTAGCCAGATGGACAACGTGGCTGAGCCCCATGAAAGTGAGGAATCCAGCTACGAACATGACTAAGCACTAACGTAGGGACGTATATGAGTAAAAATGGCCGCAGCTAAATTTAAACCCTGATTTTTATGTTTCTTAGGGTATTGTAAAATCATTTTACAATACCCTACTAGTTTCGCGTCCTGTCCGTCCGTCTGTCCGTCCGTCCGTCCGTGTGTCACACCACTTTTTCTCGCAAACTACATAAGCTAGAAACATAAAATTTTGTAGGTAGGTGCGAAGTAACGCCCTCTTCAAAGTTTCAACACTAAAAGAAATTTATAAGGTCTTTAAGGGGGGTCTCCGCATATAAGGAAGTTGCCCCTGAAAAAAAAGTTTTCATTGCATGTAGGCAATATGGATATCAAATGAAAGGTCTTAATGAGCACTTTTCAAAACAGGTCTTAAAATGACAAATTTCGCTTCGAGGGGTGCAGGGGAAGGGAAAATGTAGGAAAATTTTGTGTCCCCCCATTCGCGATTGGACACCTTTGAATCTGAAAAAAATCATGAATATAGGCCTTGATGAGTACAACAACAACAAATATGTGAGAAGTCGAAATTCACTCAACTTTGTTAGCAATAGTATGAATTATCGATTTTATGTTTTCTTGAATAAAATCTCAACGGTGCCCTTAAATTCAGTATACAGATGACTATTAATAAGATTAATCTGTCCTGAAAGTTTCATAAAGATCGAATGGTATTTAATGAAGTTATAGCGATTTGAATTTCCTGTATTACTATGGAACAATATGCGCTGTATTACTATGGAAACATATGACTATGGAACAATATGCGCTTTTTACTGACTCAGATACTACAGCTTTGCTGGGATTTGCATGAAAGTTTCAGGAATGATAGGTATCATGAACTCCTATGAGAATTTGCTCAGCTAGTGGTATTAGTAATTGTAAAGCAAAATAGTGGCTGTTTCAAATGCGAAGATTGAATAATTTTGAGTTATTTTGCCCCAACTTCAACGTTTAAGGCGCATGCTTTTAACACTTGATTCAATTTAATGAATAACTGAAGCTGAGTACCTACAATTAACACTCATAGGTGAAACAAGTCAGGGAGGCAGGAGAGAGCTCCTAGCGAAAGGGCTTTGTAACCATTCTAGGATTCGAAAAAATAGGGCATGAATCGATGATTACAGTACAGGGGAGTCGCCGCTGAAAAAAAAATTTCATCAAAGGTAGCCAATATGAATATCAAATGAAAGTTCGTTATAGGAGCTTTTCAAAACAGTACTGACAATCTTCCTTCACAAGGGCAAAAAATGCCCTAGAAGTCGAAATTCGATCAACTTTGTTAATAATAGTACATTCTATAAATTTTGCTTTTTTGTCTATAAAATGAAGATGTGACCCTTAGATTTCCCAAAATCTATAATTTAAATTTTCTGAAAGTGATTGCATATGGTTCGAAAATTTCACAATAATTGAACAATAAACAGCTAAGTTACAGCCGATTGAATATTTAACAATTACAACAACATTAACACGTGATACTAGGAAGATACACGCTTGCAACGGACCGAGACACTACAAATATGTAGGAATTTTGATAAAAATTTTAGAAATGGTTTGTAATATCCATGTGTTATCATGACTAATTAAGCGGCGAGGTCAAACTACTTGAAACAAAATGGTGGCGAGGTTAAAATCAGAATAACCATGATAATTTTTCGAACTCAATTTATGGACTCTGTATATCAGTCAAGTTTTGATATGCAGAATATATAGTTTGATTTACTAATTATTTTACAATACCCTTCTGGCAGGAGCATCCTCCTGCTACTTTAACTTGTTCAATTCTGAATGTTCGATGAGAAAAATAAAATACAACCTTTACATTGAACGTGTTATTTTCAAATTTATTTGTGCACCGAAGAGTAACTTTAAACAAAATCATACTTTGCCATACTCACCTAAGTGACACCATGGTCAACCATAATCTAAATCTTATGGAAGAATAGTGAAAGAAGGCCTTTTACGGATATTTGACAATAATCTGAACCAACAATATATGAAATACAATTTTACAGATATCTCATAATGTTTGATTGATGTATCTCAAAAAGAAGATTTTGCACTTAGGTTTTCTTCTTACCATAGATATTAACATACTATCATTGTATTCTCATGGTAACGGCTGAAAATGCCCTAAAATACGTTCTATTTTCATTTTGGTCATTGTGTTAATCTTCGCTTCCAATTAAATTAGAACATTGGTATTACCATCAATTAAAACTAAATTCCAAATTACAAAAAAAAATATTCACTACCACTCAAATTGCATAATCAAATCCGATAAAGTTCGTGACCATATATTTGCTCAGTTCAAATATATTTTCAGTTAATCCGAATGCATATGTGTATATAATTAACTTCAGCTTTTATGTTTATCTTATTGCAAACATTCTATTCTATGACGATTTCACAATTGCAGTATTCCTGTCAGACTCCCACTGCCATTGGTCATAAAACAGATCGGAAAATCAATGTGAGTCGGACCAGCACAAACGAGAGCTGGATTCTTTGAATAATTTTCCCTTGAAATAGTTCGAATATCAGGAGCAATTTCCTCTTAAATCCCATTCAGATATTCCACGAAAAACCACAAATTTGATTTGAAAACCCACCCTCATTTGCATAGAAACAACGCGAAATAGCGTGTCCCGTTCACCCTAAGCTTGCAAGTTTTCACAGATGTAGGTTATCGTTTGTTCACAGCCAAGAATAATCAATCGACACACGCTACCCATACCTGCAGCAGTTTTCGTTAATACATGTTTATGTGCAAGAGCTGTATTAACAACTTGACATTAAAGCTCCCTAATCATGAGAAGTACCCACTCAAAAATTCAAGTCAGTAATGAGAATGCGGGAAATTCCTATTACAAAACATTGGATATTTCCTTGATAATAAAATCCGGATACTTGAGCTAGGTGGAAGCCTGTTGCAAACATTATAAATACAAGTAGCAAATAAGTGCACAAGGCTAGTTATTGAAGTAATCAAACACTTGAAGGGATCAACAATTCAAGGATTTAAATTTGTGAAATTCCTTTCAACATTTTTGTCCTTTCTTCCAAACTTAAGTGTGAAAAGAGTGTTTCTTCTCGAAAGTGAACTCAGGCATTTGTGTATCCTTTAAGAATTTGATACAGGTGGAACGTCTATGTTTATCTAAAAGCCACTATTGTTTACCGTGAATAGCAAGATATTAAAACGTGGTTTTTCAAACCCAGCAAGTGAAATACAGCATCCGTGACCGTTCACTACTATTGTTAATTGTTGAAACAAGGATACGCGTGAGCTTTGGATTATTGTTCTTAACTAGGAGGTTGAAGGTATGTTATAATCTGCAATTTATGTTAAATCGCATTATTAGCAAATCACAATATTTGTGAATTTAATATATACCTTTTCTGAAAGCTCATTAGAAAATTTACCGGGTAATGGTATATATTGTAGTAAGGTATGACAGAATAATTTCAATGTTCCTCACATTCTCTCCTTGAAAAGATAAATTAAGTTCATAAAATTTAACTCAACGTTTTAAGTATTTCAAAGTCGGTGATTGTTACTAAAACGTTTTTAATTTTACAAAATATTGGAGAGGTTAGATTATATTTGGCAAATTTCGATTTCTTCGAACAGCGAATTAGATTTAAGATTTTGTTAGCATTTATTTTTAAAACCATCACTCAATTTTCTATTCGTAATCATATTGATAACGATAGACTTAAGGACTAACAAATATTAATTTCTCCTTGTATTAAAATTAAAGATAAGAAATGAGACATAAGGATGCATTTACAATCATGCCTTTCATTCAATAGTCAATAGCACTTGGTGAGGATGGGTAAAATCAAAATAGGCAAAGTTATTAGTAGGGTACGACAAAGGGCAATTCCCCTCCAGTACTTGAAGTGCCTCGGATATGGGCATACTGCGTAGGACTATATGAGGACCAATAGTGCACAGAAGGAAGGAGTGCAAAGAGGAGGCACACTGCGTTCACTTTCAGGATGGTGACTTAAGACCATATAATTTGAAATACTTTCCAGGAATAGGGAAAAGCCAGTTTTTATAAAAGCCCTGAATCAAGGCCAAAGCATTTCTGCAATGAGCCATATCCTGCAAATTATCTATTGTACATTAAAGCACAATCACCCATAATCTGCTCGAACAGTTTGTAAGAGATAAGTAAACCAATTTACTACTCCTCATCGAACAACACCACAACAGAAGTTCACTAACATGGTATCCTCACATATTTGACACTACAGTTATCTAGGCTTGGAACAGCTCATACTCTCAAGTGGAAGGCGGGGGTAGAGGAGATCGTTTCTTGTGTATTCACTGTTGGAAAATCACACTCTTTAATGTTCACCTAACGCAAAATAAACCATTGGCACCTTTTTAAATCAGGCTCAATGCTCTACAAGAATGCTTTTGGAGACTAAATTCTTTGAGGAGAGCCATATGGAGGTCGCCGTGAGGTGCCTCCAGGGATAACAGGTAACGACCCTGACCGAATCTGGACTACGTTTTGGACAACGATCTAGAATTAAGACTCCGGGCGGGCAGATATGATGGCTTGGACCTAGTTGCTTTGCACAGCAGAGCCGAGGTGACACTCTTATGTGAACGGCTTAAATTCAACGGTCATACCATTTTCGCCCTAGTTAAACTTTGGCAGCCTTCGGAGTATGCTCGAAGCTCGTGCAATTGGGTTGTTAGTGCAAGTTCGGTTGAGACGGATTCCACTGGTTTGGCTCTGATCACTTGTCCCCATAAGGGCTTGTGCCAGCCCTCGGATGGCTTTCCTGCTCTGCAAAGAAAACCATGGGATGAAAGAGGCAACTACACACACGAACGGCGTTACTGGTTCCAACGAGAATGCGAACGAGCTAGCTGTCCGCGAAGAGAGACAACGCTCACTCAACGGTTGGCAGCAGCGTTGCACGAAGGGAAGGTGGACTGCATGCCTTATCCCGGTTGTGAGACCTTGGCTAAATCGAAGGCATGGTGAGACTGACTTCTATCTGACCCAACTTTTGAGCGGGCATGGGTGTTTTCAGTCTTACCTGCACAAGATTTGTAAGTTACGGTCCCCCGATTGTCGGTATTGCCCAGGAGAGGAAGATAATGCCTGCCACACATTTGTTGGGTGCAAAAAACGGGAAAAGCTGCAAAGGGCTCTCTACAATGAGACGTGAGAGCCCATCCCCGATATTATTTTTGCGGTGATGTTCGAACCGGTTGACAAATGGAACCAGGTGGGACATTATGTTCGAGCAGTCCTAAAAGATAAAAGGGACTCACAGCAGCCGGGGGTGTTGGGGCTGGGGGATCGCTTGCCTGGCATTTCCTCTCCCCTCTCCCCTCCCACTATAAGAGGGATCCCCCAACTTGAAGGTGCCTCACGGCGTAACACAACGAGAACTGGCCCGAGGTAGTGTCTCAAACGATCCCAGGCTAGGCTCTCAGGTTGACAGGGGAGGTGTTTAGTAGGTAGTTCAGTCGCCTTTTTGCGGGCACGGGAGTCCCACATTCTGTGCATAAACGGGCATTCACCTCTCTACCACAAAAAAGGGGGAGATCCAATTGAACTAGAGCAATTTCAACTAAAAATTTCGAAAACAGATGGAGAAAGTCCAAAAGAAGTAAGTAAAAATCTCAACAATGACAGCGAAACCACAATATTCACAGCACATTGGGAGCGGTACTATCAGTTATGGAATCAGCCACTCATGACTTGAACATTCCTAAATCCTAGTTCTGAGTCATAAATGAAAATGCCTTATTGCATTTTCCTTTCTCGTAAATTACATCCATATACCCTGACTTATCGTTAATAATATTGCATGGTTTATGACAGTATTTTTCATGCCAAATTATCTTCTTAAACATGCATGCATAAACCCTGATCCATTGTTTGTAATGTTTCATGGTTTATGAAGTTTTTCGTTCGCGCATGCTAATTATGTTTTCCGTGAAGTACGTCCTCTTCCTTCAGCATAATAGATTAGGATAAATATGTATTGGTAGAAAATAGCTTAGCTCATAAGATACAGAGGAACGTTTAGATATTAAGAAGCTCACTCATATTTTCATAATAAAGAAATCAACGCAAAAAATTGTTGTTATTTAACTCTAACGATGACAAAAACGACCCCGAATATAATGACAGTAAAAACGGACGAAAAATGGAAATTAGGGGACAGCCTTGTTCAGACTAAGATTTCTAGGGCGTTTAGGTGCAGAAAAAAATGGTGCGAACGTCAAAGCGTCCTAAAAAGGAAGAGCGAGAAATTATGCAGGACATGCCAGATGTTCAAGCGGTGGGGTGAAATACAAAGAACAAAAAAAATTTGATGGTTTTTAATGTGATCGCTACCACACTGGTGGAGCAAGGATCTTAAGTCTCGAATTAATAGCGAACCTTCCTGTAGTCCACAAAGTGATCGCGGCAGGAAAGAAGAGGAGTGACTCGACAAATAAAGTGCCTTTGTGTGATTTTGACACCACCGTCAAAATTGTAGCGGACGAAGCCAATAACTCTCCCAAGAAAGGGAGTCGCAAAGAACAATTGCCATCTAGCTTCATCAAGAAGAAAGGCTAATCCAAAAAGAGGGGGGCCTTCAAAATAGAATAAAATCTGCATACAACTCGCAGCAAAGAAGTAAAGAATGGGCTACTTGAACTAGAGGAGCTCCTAGACCACTCAGAGCATTAGCAAAAGAGCTGGTCAAAGGCGGAGGAGGACCAGAAGATCAAAGAAGAGCAGAAGGCTCAAAAAAGCATTGAGGATAAGCCTAAAGGAAGCGGACAGATAGATCAAACATAAATGAAAGATTGGCATCTAGCCCAATTGATCGAGATCGGGATGAAAGAAAGAAGAAAGAGGTACTTGATAGACGTGCTTACAAAAGAACGAAGAAGGCCACAAAGACACTCCTTCAAAAAGTACCAGAAAATAAAGTTCGCACGGCACCCTACAATAAAGAAACCTGCTGCGAAACAAAAGAGAATGAAGCCCCGATGATGATTCTTACAGCATGCGCTACTCGTACAACCCTAAGATGGCTAATCCTACGAAAAACTGTTGCGGGATATCAGGGAAAACGTGAGACCTGAAGATACCAACACTACTATAAAAGCAATTCTACCAACGCGGTCGAGTCACCAACTGGTCGAATTTTGAGCAGAGGCCGACAGTAAAGAAGCATTTTGCGATGCAGTAAAGAAAATCCTTGGCAAAAATACCGCTGTAGTCTCGCTTGATCTGATGGCAACGATCGAAATAAGAGACATTGACATAGTAGCTCAACCGCCCAAAATATGCTTGAACAGTTTGCAAGGAAAATGAAAGCTGATTTAATGCTTATGACACCAAGATAAAAGTTTTTCATCATGGTATCCTGATGAAACTGGTACTGCCGCCATCTGGATTTGGGATAGTGGTTTCTAGGCGGGAAGTTGTGGACGGGAAATGGTGGATTCAATGCTCAAGGACTACCTTCTTTAGTGTGTACCTAATGTCAAACGAACCAGTATAATATTTCCAAGCCAAGCTTAATACTTTAGACTGCACTGTCTTGAATGCAGACATTTAAGGCCTGCCTTAAATGTTTTCAGTCTCAAGATTAGTATGTCACGGTTCCTCGATTGTCAGTTTTGCCCAAGAGGGGAAGACAGTGCCTGCCTTTTTTTTGCGTACACAAAATGGAGCAGGCTACGAAGAGACCTCTACAGGGAGACGGGAGAGCTCACTCCGGATAATACAGTCGCGGTGATGCTCGAATTGGTCGATAAATGGAACCAGATGGCACATTATGTGCGGGCAGTCCTAAAACATAAAAGGGACTCACAGCCACCGGGGGCGTTGGGGCTGCAGGAAAGCTTGTCTGGCTTTCCTCCACTCCCCTTCTGTTAGAAGAGGGATCCCCCAACTTGAAGGCGCCACATGGCGTAACAAAACAACACCTTGCCCGAAGTAATGTGAGAAACGGTTCCAGGCTGGGTGCTTGGGCTGACAGGAGAGGTGTTTTGTGCGTAGCCCAATTGCCTTCTTGCGAGCATTAGAGTCCCACGCTCTATGTGTAAATGGCATTCACCCTCTAATCAAAAAAATATATTCATCTTGAACTAGAGGATCTCCTAGACCACATAAGCCATTACCGAAGAAGCTGGTCAAAGGCCAAAGAGGACCAGCACGCTGAAGAAGAGCACAAGGCAAAGCAAGCCTAAAGGGCAGGAATAGGTAGCTCAACCATCAAACATCAATAAAAGATTCGCGTCTAGCCCAATCAGAGGAGATCGGAATAAAAGATGGAAGAAAGAGGCACTTGATGGACGTGGAACGCTTGATAGGAGCTCCAGATAGTGCTTACAAAAAGAGCGAAAAAAACAACAAGGAAACTCCTTCAAAAATTTCCAGAAAATGAAGTTCGCACGGACGCTCTACAAGACAAAAAACCTGATACAAAACAGGAGAGAAAGAAGCCCCCAGTAAGACCGCGACGCAGCAAAGAAAGTTCTCGGCAAAAACATAACTGTAGTCTCAGTTAACCTGATGGCAATGGTCAAAAAAAGAGACTTGACTGCGTCACGGACCTGGAGGAGGTACGAGAGGCCATCAAAAGAGAGTTCCCTAGGGTGGGCAGGTTCACACAGAGGCTGGCATTAACAAACTATGGCGGACACCACATAGCGATCATTGACTTGACCGAAAAGAACCCCAGGCATGTAATAAGAGGGTGAGTTACCTGCAGGATACGGCAAAGAGCAGTGCCCTTTCAATGTTTCAAACGCCTTGCCTATACTTACACCACTCACGGCAAAGGACCCGATAGGAGTTTCCTATGTTACAAATGCGGTGCAATTGGGAATAAAAGAAAATATTGTACAAATCCTTTGCGAGGGTGTTGATCCAAGAGCAGATCTTGGGCGTGTCTTGGGATAAAAAAATACTGGATTTCCCAGGAGGCTCAAGCCAAAACAAAATCAGAACTTTGTTGACCCTTATCAGCTAAGCCATCACCGCAGTTCAACCACCAAAAATCTGCTTAAGCAGTTTGCAAGGGACATGAAAGCCGACTTTTTGCTGCTGAGGGAGCATTGCCACGATAAAAGTTCTGGATCATGGTATCCTGCCAAAGCTGCTACTGCCCCTATCTGGTTTCGGAACAGTGATAGGACGGGAAATGGTTTCATGTGGGTTTGGTACTCAGGGACAACCTTCTTTAGTATGTACCTAATGTCAAATGAACCAGTATCATATTTCTAAGCCAAGATTAATGCTTTAGAGGGCACTATTTCCAACGCACATGGCAACGGTTTTGTTGAAAGAGGCTTAAACGCTAAAGCAATCGAATGGGGCATGCCTTAAACAGATCCGCGGGGAAAACGAATCCTAGAAATAGTGGCCAGAATGGCACTCTTCACACTTTGCACAGGAAATATACCGAATTTCTACTATATTGGCTGTAAAGGAGCCTAACCAGACGTGACATTTGCATCGATGTCCCTAGTATGAGAGATGCACAGTTGGAGAGTATAAGCGAATTTCTTTGCCAGTGATCGTCAGTGCATTCTGCTTGAGATCAGTGATGTTGTCTCCCAACGTCAAAAGAACTGACAGCTCAAGACATGGTGAGCTCAACTATGAGCATCATCACGATTGCTTGCAATGCTTCTATGCCCCATCGAAAACCCCAGCATGGCAAGCCGCCTGTATACTGGTGGTCGACTGAAATTGCTGAAAAGCGAAGGGAATGTCTCAAGCTTTGGCATGCAACCGGGTAGCAGCATATAAGTCAGCCAGGAAATGCCTTCGCAAATTAATTAACAACAGGAAGGCTCACTGCTGGCAAGATCTAGTACACAATGTGAAAAAAAGTCCGTGGACTTTGGCTACAAGCTAGTTATACGGAAAGTCGGTGCCCTACGTGTGCCTCATAATCATGAAACCGAATAGATGGATGAGATAGTGTGGGAATTCTTCCCCACCGACTCTGTCTGTGCTGACGCTGTCCACGGGGGAACAGCAATCGAGTGTCCACTTTTCACACAGCAAGAACTAGAATAGGTAGTCCTATCCTTGAAAGCAAGGAAGGCTCTTGGTCCAGATGGTGTTCCAGCTGAGGTGTTACAACTTGTCTATCACCATTGTTTGACTTGCTGCTTAGCACATTCAATGCTAGCCTACAGGGTGGGGGTTTCTCAGTACGGTGTAAGGTGGCGGAATTTAAGCTGATCAGTAGGGGGAAGAGAAATTCCAGATCACTGTCTGCATACCATCCGTCGGAAAGTGCTAGAGAAGCTCGTCAAAGGAAGACTCACTGACGTGATTTGTACTGCTGGAGCTTATTTCCTCGGCAGTTGGGCTTTAGAGCAGGACGCCCCGCCGTTGATGGAATTGTCGAGGTAGTGAGCGCGGTCTAAAAAGGAAAGGGCACATAGTCGCACCAAGCGACGGATCATTCTGTTGGCGAGGCTTGAACTTAGGAACGTCTTCAACTCCACTAGATGGGTGAATATTCTGCATACGCTGACAGCCATATCAATTTGCAGAAAATCTGGTGCGCCTTCTGAGGGACTACCTTAAGAACCGAAGCCTGATTTACGACACGACACCGTTCCAACAAAGCATGTAAGTTGCATCGGGTGTTGCCCAGGGAACTATCCTTGGTCCAGACCTGTGAAATGTGTGTTACGACGCACTGGATATGCCAGATGAGTCGCACTTATCGGCTATGTCGATGATGTTTCGGCTCTAGTCTCGGGCCGCATCGTTCAACAAGCGCTACTTTGGCTAGGTATGCTAATGCCCTAAGTGAGAGACTGGATGGGTTCAGTCTAGCACTGGAGAAAACCGAAGTGTTCATCTTGACAAAAATGAGAATCCCTAGAGCAAGGATGACCAGTATTACAAACGTATTTATTCAGTTGAAGCCAGCGGCGAAGTACTTGGGGCTACTAATCAACTCGAAGATGAGTTTTTCTGACCAAATCAGGCCAACGGCTGAGAAGGCTGCTTCGGGAATATCGGCTCTGAGTCGAATGATGGTTAACGTAGGTAGACCCAGCCCATCAACAAGACGCGAGTACTATACGGTTAATGCTACTGTATGGAGTAGAAATAAAGAGTGAAGTTCTCAGTAAGGACGTGTACTGAAAACGCTTCTCACACGTACACAGAAGTGGAGACACTGATGATTGCATCTTTATTTATTTATTTACGCTACTTTCCAGATCCATGAATCCAGTTACAAAAACGGTAATGGAATATAATATATGTAACAAAAGCAAAGTGAGCAACTTGAATAGAAATAAAATTAGAATATGAAATACTAATAAACTTCTTCTTCTTCTTTGTAGCACTACAGCCTTCCTGTAATAGCGCCTCCAACTGTCTCAGTTCATCGACCACGTTCTTCAATTTCGAAATCTGAACAGCAATGAACTGTCTTCGTCGACCGAGTCAGACCAGCGTTTCCTCGGTTTTCCCACTGGTCTCCCCTCTTCAGTTCTCTCAGCGGATACTTTTTCGGGTATCCGTTGTTCGTCCATGCAATTCATGTGTCCAGCTCATTGTAGCTTCCACAGTCTTACAATCTTTGAGACCTCCGGTTTGTCAAAAATTGCATACAGCTCATAGTTGTATCGAACTCGCTCTATTGGTCCCCATCTAGCTTCGCTCCGATTATTTGCCTCAGGACCCGTCGCTCAAAGGCGTTCAATATATTTGCGGATGCTTGGGTTAGGGTCCATCTTTCACACCCATAGCATAACACAGGTCTTATCACAGATTTGTATACTTGGAACTTTGTTTTCCTGTATATGTAGCTATTATATCCTGTATATGCAGCTAATTATTAGGAGGAAAGGAGAATGATATGTAATATGCTTTTAAAAGAATGTGGTAGGCCACCCAGCTGGAGTTTATTGTTACGACGTAATATACGTACTAATAATGAATAAAAATAAATATGGGTTCGAGGAAATGGCACAATGAATATGTCAACTGAACGCGTTCTTGAGGTAGGACATACATATATAAAGCCTTTTCCGAAGGGTGGATGAAAGAATACCGTGATATATTTTAAACAAGTAACACATGTCTAAGAATTCTCTCCTTTTTTTAAGGGATGCGATGTTGAGGAGCTGTAAGCGCTCTTCGTAGGAGCTGTAAGGGAGATTATATTCATAGAGTAAATAACGTGTGCATTTACGAAGTACATTCTCAACAGCATCCGATAGAATGGTATAGAGATGAGACCATACTTGGGAGGCATATTCAAGGTTTGATCGGGCTAAGAGTACAAATATATGGACGCTGGTGAAGACATTAAAGGACTTGCAGGATCGTTAAATAAAAGCAGCGACACGTGAAGATCTAGTAAATATGGATGTTAAATTTCAAATCTGGGTCAAATACAATTGCCAAATCTTTAAATTTGTCCACAAGTGTGAGCAGCAACCCATCAATCTGGTATTCATATAATATTGGATGAATTTTTTTTGGTGAATCCCATCTGACGATATTTTGAAATATTAATAGGAAATAAATTATCTTGACATCGATTTTGGAGATTGTCAAAATCATTTTGAAGGTATAAGCAGTCTGCTGAAGGTAATGGAACCATAAATTTCTAAACCGTCAGCGCAAAGAAGACAATTAGAGCACAGGCATTGAGGAAGGTCATTAATTAAATTGTTAAATAGCAAAGGCCCTAAAATTGATCCTTGAGGAACACCGGATTTGGGACTAAATGAGGCCGACCAAAAAAAAATATTCCATGCCACGAAGCAGGAGCAATGGGATGAGAAAGATAAGGACCAAGAGAGGATTGAGCCGGAAACTCGGAAAAACCGGAGTTTATTAGCCAGGAAGCCATGATCAGCACTCTCAAAGGCTTTAGCAAAGTTGGCTCTTGTAAAAAGCAAGAGAGATGGTATTCGTAAGTTCTAACAAATTAGTTATTGTCGATCGGATATTCTGTTATGCACGATTCGCTCAAAGAGCTTGCCAAAACAAGTCTGCAAACGAATCGAACGATAGTTGGAGATTTTACTACGATCTCCGGATTTATGGATTGTTAAGATGTTAGCATGCTTCCAGACGTCGGAAAAAGGTTAATATTGGAAATAATTGATTGTGGGCTAATAACTGAAGAGTAGTCATGACTTTATGAGCAGATTTGGTATTTCATCAGGAGCCGGACCACCATTAATGTCAAAAGTGAGCTGTACACTTTCAATTTCCAATGGACAGGACACGATGGAGTGCACAATAGGAGAAGGAGAAGGACACGATGAGTATTTAGTGGGGGTTTGAAACCTTCAATGTGGAGGAAAAAAACTAAATAAAAAGGCCACAGATAGCTTGCCTATCAAAAGCTTGGCAAATACGTCATGAGAAGATATTATAATTATGGGATGTTGTTTTCAGGGAAGGGATGTATGACAAGAAGGGCCTAGGACTATTAGATTGCAGTGATGTTTCAATCATCACATTGCGTTGTTAACCGCTTTTTTGTCGGTAGTTAGCGGGGTCAGTACCAGAGTTGGAATACTAAAATAGTTTACGCGCCTGGTCCTTTAGCCAAAAACTAGCTGGTGCTCTTTTTCCGAGAGGAAGGGCAGGCAGGTACATTATTTATAATTATGCTGCTGAAATTTTGCTAGAAAGTAATAACGTGGAATTGATATCTAGCTCCTGTAGCAATGAATTTCAGTCCATATTATCCGGCTCAAGCTGGATGGAGGCATAGTTGACTTTGCGGAAATTAAATCTTAGGGAAAAGGGGATGCGTTTGGGCTAAGGTGCGAGAAAAGGTAAACGAACCTCAAGCAGAGGATGATGGAGATCAGGTTTTATATATTTAGGGGGGCAGTTTTGAGATCGAGGAGATATAGTCAGGATTAGTTGTAAGGATGAAACCAAGAAGTAAGTTGTTTGCGTTCAGGATCGTATTCAATTGCGATAGGGTATTTAATTGCGATAAAGAGATCATTGAAGGATGTAAGGGTATAAGAGCTTGTGTCCCAACTTAGCTGAAGCATGTTGAAGTCACCACAGATTGAAATAGTGTACAGAAGGTTGATGTTGCTGAAATAAGAATAGAATTCAGAAAAAAATGATTGTAAACGCGAAAAGGAGCGTTGCAAGGGATGCATATGCAAAGCATTACTAAACTTACGGCTTAAGAGATATTAATGTAGACAATTATTCATTCTACTTAAAGTGAAGGGGAAAAGTCAGAGCACAGATTGCTGATTAAAGCTTTATGAATAGCGATAAATACAAATTTGTTTAAGTGAAATCCGATACAAAACATGTCCTTTGCAAAATTTTTTCCTAGAAAAAAAGTTAAATTCTGAACACGATCTTCAAAATAAGCTTTAAATTTTGTTTGCCTCAAAACCAGATTCTTTCTACAGCAATGAAATTAAAAAGCTTCCTATAAGATGGCGGATTTATCCGATGATAAGCTGCGTTTTATTTACAGTATTTAAAAATATCTCAAAATTCACTCAAACTGTTCGACTGGCCTGATAAATTTGATTTCAGATGAAGTTTGTATTATTTTTACAGTAAAGTGAGTTATATTTGGTCTTGTTAGATTTTTTTTTGCCAAATTAGCTCTTATCAAGTTTATTTAATTTATTGTGTTATTATGTAACTGGCGAATATAAATACTGAGTGGGTAATATAGTAGTTTTTTTAAATCACATCTTATTACTGATAGCTGTTTTCCGTTCAAAGTTATGTTTGTGAGTCAGTATTAACCTTCCGTGGAACTAAGCAAATCGATTTACGCCTGAATAATGCTGGAAAATATTTAAATTGAACTGAATATCAAATTTCTATAAAAAAATCATCTTTTCTGATGAGGCACATTTTCATCTCGGCAGCTATGTGAACAAACAAAACTGCCGCATTTGAGGCTCGGAAAGCTCGAAAAGCCAATGGATCCTCAGCGAGTGACAGTGTGGATTCTAGAGTGGTGGCATCATTGGACCGTTTTTCTTTGAAAATGAGGCTGGAAATGCTGTTTCAGTCAACGGGGAGCGCTATAGAGGAACGATAACCGACTTTTTATGGCGTGAGATTAAGGATTGGGACTTGACTAACCTTTGGTTTCAACAGGCTGGCGCGCTATGCCGTACAGCTCATTAAACAATCGATCTTTTGCGTTTAAAATTCGGAAATCGTGCAATCAGCCACCTTAGCGATGCCAATTGGCTGCCTCGAAGCTGCGATTTGACACTGTTTGTTTTCTTTTTATGGGGCGCTGTGAAAAATCGATGTTATCCGAAAAATTCACAAACGATTCAAGCATTGAAATTGAATATGTAACAAACCATTGCTCAGATAGGGCCCGAAACAGTCAATTATGTCTTGAAAAATCGGGCTGAGAGGATGGCCTATTGTCACGCCAGCCGTGGCATGAGATTGTATTTCACAACTAACAGGAAGGTTTGTTCTTGCGAATTAAGCCAAAATATAAGAAAAAATTTTGATTTTTGTTGATTTTACTGCATTTTTAAAAAGAAACTTTTATTTGGATGTTAGTTGTTCTCAAAAATTACTCAACGTCCATCAGATACACCATATCAAAGGTATTTATTTTTAATAAAAATGGAAGGAAACATTCACCTCCATCATGTCTAGCTAAGTGTTTTTCATCCAACATGCAACGCAGAACTCTTCTCAGGTTCAAATCAATCAAATAAACATTTTTTCACTTTTTCCAATATCTTTTCAAGAATTTCCTTTCGATAATTTTGATTCATGCTAATGGAAATATTGACACAAAATACTTCAGCTAGATCAACAATTATTTGGGCTGAACGAACCAACCTTCGAACAAATTCATGATTCCTAGACTTGTTTGCTTCCCACCGCATTTTTTTGTTGTGATACTTACCGCCGCGTTAATGTACATATTTAAATCCCCTTAAAAAATTACATAAAGCCATCACCTTAATATCGCACACATCCATACCTACTGCCTGTATCATATTTATCTGTGCTTCTATCTATTTAGACTATATAAACATCTCGTACACTTTCCTTCGCTTGGAATTCAGGCAAAGTCACTGTTTGAGCATCATCCGTAATTCCGAGGATAGTCAGCTAGATACCGAACTCCACCGTCTCGTCCTGGCGCCACTTGCAATGCTGTTCCGGGAGCGGCTTCAGTAGCTGAGTATAATGCTTAGTTTGCTGGATGAATTGTTGGGGTTGCCACGTTATGATAAGATATCCTCTGAATTATAGCTAGTTAAGTTTCAACAGTTGACTTTCTGAAGAGTTATATTTTCATAATTGTAAGTCTAATCTAATACCTTAATTACAATTTTCCTGTTCTACTCGTGGCATATTTTGTGGTTGCGTTAATTGGAACGGTTGAGTACTAGCACGGATAAGCCTGTAGCTGTCAGCAGAATTTGGGATAATTGAAGAAAATTTCGTTCAAATATTTCAAAGGAATTTTATTTGAAATTTTAACTTTGTGCAATTCTAGAAAAATTCTTATAATACACAGGAAATAATTTTCTAAGTAATACCCGCAGTCTATCAATTATCAATTTCTCTCCAAAATTACCTCCAAGATTTCTAAGAATCTTTTTTGATTATACGAGCATATTACTTTATATTTGTTAAAAGAAGTCAATTACAATAATTTGTTTATTTGACATCCGCAGGCCAATTCTCCTCTTTCTTGAAAAGCCGTCTGTTCTTACTTTTTTTTGAGTGAGCAGGCGCGTTTGGACTCCTTTGATTCATCTTCAAGGCCACAGAAGATGACTCCAAGGAGTCGAAATGCATCTGCTCACTCAAAAAAGTAACGTCCGACGGCTTTTGAAGAAAAAAATTTCACAATTTTTCTTTTTTGATTTACATATGTGTTTTCCTAAGTTCACGTATGACATTAAAGTCGTGAATAGACAATTTGGTATCGAATCAACCGTCTTTAAAGCGTAAAAGTGCTCGATCAAGGAAATCCATTCACTTCAGTAAGCTCATTAGCTGCTTTTGTACTTTTAGGTAAATTTCTCGACAGAAATTTACCGATTGCAGAAAGTACTATCTTAGTTTATATATAAATATATATATATATATATATATATATATATATATATATATATATATATATATATATATACATATATATATATATATATATATATATATATATATATATATATATATATATATATATATATATATATATATATATATACCTAGCTGGCTTAATGGATAGAACGCTGGACTCTTATCCGAGTTCAAATCTCAGGGACGGCTTTTTCATCAATAAAAATGTTTGTCTACCCAGCTAGGGTAGATTTTCCATAGGAAGATGGTAATTCAGATGGACTCCCTCCCCAAAAAAACTGACCCTCTTCCTGTCACCCGCACCACACTCTTATTTCGCCCCTACCCCTACCAACCAACAAAAAAGACAGCGTGGTAAAGTATCGTCTCACTTCCCTAACATGATAGTACACAAAAATCAACAGCCCTCATTCTCCGTAGGCCGGAGTAGGCCTGGGATATCTAGCTCCCAAGAACCATCCACGAAGGCACCCAGGAATCATCCACGAAGACACCCTATCAAGAATCTGCGGAGGTTAAACCGCTACCAGAAACACCTAACTTTCATAAACGTAGCAACCTAGAATTGCCGGACGCTATCAAATCAAAAAGACTGATCGAGCTAGAGGAAGAAGCAGCAAAAACCAACTGGGATGTCATCGGACTGAGCGAAACTAGAAGAAAGGAAGAAAGTCTAGTAATACTTCATTCGGACAATCTCTTATACCACCCGGGTTCACAATCAGGTAGAACTAGCGGAGTAGGATTCCTAATAAACAATAAGTGGCGAAACAAAACAGTCAGTGTTACAAGCATCTCAGATCGAGTAGCCAGCCTGACATTCAAACTCCCACAGGGATACACCATTCAAATTATTCAAGTCTACGCACCTGCAACTAGCCACACCGACGAAGAAATTGAGGAATTCTACATGGACGTCAACCAAACTTGGAACAATAACACCAGCCCCTTTAAGTACCTAATATCTTTTCGGTACTTAAAGGGGCTGGTGTTATTGTTCCAAGTTTGGTTGACGTCGATGTAGAATTCCTCAATTTCTTCGTCGGTGACTTGAACGCCAGAATAGGGGAAAGGAAAGACCAAGAAGAAATTCGGACTAGGACAAAGAAATGAAAGAGGAGAACGACTGGCACAGTTCGCCCACCATCACGGTTTATTCATAACAAATACCTTCTTCAAGAAGAACAAAAACAGGAAATGGACGTGGCAAGCACCTAATGGGGTAACAAGAAACGAAGTTGATTCGATACTTACCAAACATCAAAAAACGGTCAAAGACGTTTCTGAGATTAACATATTTAAGACGGGAAGCGATCATCGTCTGGTCAGAGCAAGAATCACATTTGACTTGAAGGCAGGAAGAAGCAAACTGGTCAGGAAGCCAATAAAACTCGGCTTTAACACTGAAAACTTCAAGTATAATATAGAGAGTTACCAAGCCCTAATAAACAGAGAAATAAATGCACAAAACTGGGACGCAAAATCACCTAACCGAAGTCATTCAGAAAAGTACCGAAATAATAGGTGGACCTCGAGCAGACGATAGACACCACAAACTATCAAATGAGACTAAGGCGCTGCTCAGAAAGCGCAGGGGAACGAAAGCATATTCAAACATATATTAGAAATGATTGAATATTCAAAAACCTGCAAAACAATAAGGAAGATGATATCTGAAGATATCAGGAAGTATGACGAAAGACTGGTGTAATATGCCATTACAAGTAACAAAAGTCTCAAGAAGGTAAAAGGAGCACTCCTCATTGGCAAAAAACAAGTGATAGCCCTAAATCATGAAAACACCCGACTCACAGATAGACAGGAAATAATTAAGGCAATCACTAACTTCTACCGGGACCTGTATAAGGATCCAGATAGCTCGGCTCTCAACTTAATAACAACCGATTTCTCTGTAACTAACGATAATGCCCCAAATATCCTAGTGAAAGAGGTCGAGATGGCTATCAACTCCATGAAAAATGGTAAAGCGGCAGGTAATGATGGTACTATGGCTCAACTGCTCAAGTACGCAGGTAGAGAAACCTGGAAACTACTGGCTGAAATCTACACTGATTGTATTCACACCAGATGCATACCTGATCAATGGAATAGTGCTAAAATAATACTAAAAAAGGCAGCAAAGAAGACATCAGGAACTACAGACCAATAAGCCTACTATCGGTCCTCTACAAAGTATTCACGAAGCTTATTAGCAACTGAATACAAACAGCCTTAGATGCCGAGTAACCACGATAGCAAGCTGGTTTCAGAAGTGGATACAGCACTATAGATCATATCCACGCACTACGGGAAATCTTTAGTAGATAAAAAGAGTATGAGCAGCCCCTAGCACTGGCCTTCATAGACATTGAGAAAGCTTTTGACTCAATCTTTCCTGATGGAATAATAATTAATAACACAAGGCATAGACAAACCATATGTAGAAGTTCTAGCTAACATCCACTGCAATGCCAGAGCAAAGGTTAAAGTACTAGAAGATACCGCAGAGTTTCCCACAGAAAAAGGGGTAAGGCAGGGAGACATCATATCGCCAAGGCTCTTCAAAGCCACCTTAGAGGGTACCATCCGAAAACTACATTGAGAAAACAAAGGACTGAACATCGATGGGAAACACCTCAATCACTTGAGATTCATAGATGACATAGTCCTTATAGCTAACAGCCAAGATGAATTACAAGAACTACTGAATGAACTCAACGCGGCTAGTGGAAAAGTAGGCTTGAAAATGATCCTACGCAAAACCAAGATCATGTTCAATAACTACATGAGCACTCAAAGGCATACAAAATTGAACAACACAACACTAGAAACAGTCGAAGAATATGTATACCTTGGTCAGCTAAAATACAAATCCGGCTCACTACTACCAGATATCAATCGACCAATAAAGATGTCATGGAGTGCTTTCGGAAAGAACTCGTTTATATTCAAGTCTAAAATGAAGATGAACTTGAAAAAGAAACCCTTCGACCAATGTATCCTACCAGTCCTGCAATACGGTAGTGAAACATGGGCGCTAATAACAGGGTTAACAAGGAAACTCCAGGTTTCCCAAAGAGCCATGAAAAGATGCACGCTGGGCATTACACGAAGAGATCGCTAGAGACTATCATGGATACGAGAAAGGACCCAAGTAACAGACGTGATACATAGAGCGAACTCATTAAAATGGCGATGGGCCGGTCATTTGGTGAGAATGACAGACGGCAGATGGACCACAAGATTAACGCAGTGGTACCCAAGAGGAATCAAACGACCAAGAAGATGCCTAAACACAGCCTGGATAAGAACAACTGAAAACAAGAAGATATGGAAAGGAATGAGGAGTCAATATGTAAGGGAGGCTGCACCATAACTTAGGATTATGGTTGAATATGATGATTATGACATATATATATATATATATATATATATATATATATATATATATATATATATATATATATATATATATATATATATATATATATATATATATATATATATATATATTTATATATATAATAATTTATCGCACAACAGTCCAAATCTGAACCTTGGCATTAAGCTTTATTGTTAGGGTATCTCATTCCATGACCGTAATAGAATTCGAGGTGATATGGTCAATATCACGGTGGACCATGTGATTATTACCTAATTTTTCAATTAATACCCATCACAGCTGGGTTGGCTGATAGTCCGACAGCAGAATCATAAACTCAAACTGGATGCCGCCACTGAGAAATGTTGTTTCTTTTGTTTTGGTGAAGTTTGAATCCTACAAATTGGGAACTCAACCGGGATTGGAGCAAGCTAGTCATTAAAATCATTTAACAATACCCAACCAAAATCGCGTCCTGTCTGTCTGTCCGTCCGTCCGTGTGTCACACCACTTTTTCTTAAACTACATAATCTAGAAACATTAGATTTTGCAAGGAGATGCGAGGTGACGCCCTCTTCAAAGTTTCACCACGAAAAGAAATTGTTAAGGTATTTAAGGGCGGGTTTCCCCATATAGGGGAGTTGGACCCGAAAAAAAAGTTTTCATTGTATGTAGGCAATATGGGTATCAAATAAAAGGTTTTAATGAGAACTTTTTAAAACAGGTCTTAAACTAACAAGTTTTGTTATGAGGGTTGCAGGGGAAGGGGGAATGTACGAAAATTTTGTGTTTTGTGTCCTTTTACCCGAAAAATCTGAAAAAAATCAAAGAGGTGTAACTTTAGGAGCACAAGGGCAACAAATACCTTAGAAGTCGAAATTCGATAAACTTTGTTAATAATAGTACATTTTATAAATTTTATATTATTTCCTAAAAAATCAAGATGGGACCCTTAAATTTCACAACTCCTACAATTTTATTTTTTTTAAAGCAATTGTATATGTCTCGAAAATTTCATGATAATTGAACAATAAACAGCTAAGTTACAGCCGATTGAATATTTAACAACTACAACAACATTAACGCGTGATACTAGGGAGACACATGTTTGCAACGCACCTAGATACTACAAATATGTAGGAATTTTGATAAAAATTTTAGAAATGTGTTGTAATATTGATGTGTTATCATGACTCATCAAGCGACGGGGTCAAAACACTTGAAACAAAATGGTGGCGAGTTTAAAATCATAATAACCATAATAATTTTTTGAACTCAATTTATGGAATCTGTATATTAGTTAAGTCTTACCAAAATGACAATAACGTCGATGACCTCTTAAGTCAGCATCAACAACCAACTCACCGATGCCTTTGACACAAATATCGGACTAAAACAGGGAGATGGGCTGCCCCTATTGCTATTCAATTTGGCTCTGGAGTACGTCATAAGGAAGCTACCTGTCGATACACGAGGCACATTGCTATACAAGTCGAGCTAATAGTCACCTACGTGGATGACATCAACATTTTGTCACGGTCATTAACAACTGCCAAAGAACTCTTCCCGAAACTCGACAGCGAAGCGAAAGTAGTACTACAAATCAATGAAAATAAAATAAAGCTCAGGACGCAATCCAGGAAAAATACCTCAAGTACCTAAAATGTCACACTTGGCGAATACAGTATCTAAAATGTGAGCAAATTTGTATATTGTGGCGCCAAAATAATGAGAACCAGTAATGAAAGAGACGAAATACACCGAAGAATACAGCTCGCAAATATCAGAATATTTTATACAGTTTCCACGATCTGGAAGACCAGCTGCATACACAGAAAAATAAAGCTCCTCCAAGTAAACAAATCTTTGATAAGTCCTATTTTATGCTATGTTTATAAAACATGGACCCTAACTCAAGTATCCGCGAATATATTGAACGCCTTTGAGCAACGGTTCCTGAGGCGAATAATCGGAGCGAAGCTAGACGGGGACCAATGGGGAATTCGATGCAACCATGAGCTGTATGAAATTTATGACGAATCGGAGGTCTCAACGATTGTAAGACTGCAGAAGTTTCAATGAGCTGGACACATGAGTCGTATGGATGATTCATGATGAACAACGGATACCCAAAAAGGTGTTCGTGGGGAGAACTGAAGGCCGGAGACTAGTATGGAAACCGAGGAAACGCTGGTCTGACTCGGTCGACGAAGACAGTTCATCGTTGCTCAGACTTAGGAATTGGAGCCAATGGGAGGAGACAGTTGGAGGCCTATTTGTAGGAAGCGAAGACCCGAGAGGGTTGTAGTGCTACGAAGAAGAAGAAGATTTGGCGAACAGGACAAGTAGAATAATGATCAAAAATTTTGATATTAGGTCTATATCAAAGGGGCGGCTGAAGGTGGAATTGAAGTTGCATGATAAAGATAGTGTGTCAGTGTTGAGCAGAAGATTACAAGACGCGATTGAGTTATAAATGACACCGAAAGACAATCAAAGTGCATTAAGTGGCTCTGTGCGTGCTGGAGAGTATAATAGAAAACAGTGAGATTGCACAAAAGATAGAAGAAAGCAGATTAATGGTGTCCTTTAAAGATGTAGAAAATTCTTTAGACACGTTTGATTGTCGTGGCATGCAAAATGTGAATCGATGATTGAAAAACTTCAAGGACTCCGGTAGATGTTTGCAGCTGAGACGGTCGCCAGCAGATTGCCTACGTTAAAAAATTATCGCGTGGTTCGGTGAAGCGATTTGTAGAATTTGAGGTATAATCCACGGTAACAGATATGCTTGTAGACGAGTTTGAAAAATAGTTTCAGGCAAACAGTTGGATGTGTAGTTTCTAGAATGACAAAGTTTTGCACCGAAACGAATGTAGTATCCACATATCATGTGCTGGAGGTGGCAAGCTATCGAGATGTGGAAGCTGTCATCTGGTAAATTCTAGACGGTATATATGATGAGGAGTGGAATAAGATAGTCCTGTAGGGTTCAACAAGCGCTGCAGAGTCTAGAAAAAGATAGTATGCATGAAAATCAGAAGAAAATTGCTAGAACTGAAGACAGGCCAGCTGGTGACAGCTGAGTAAGGGAAAATAAGCCCAACAACACAAGGAAATTTTATGATTGGGGTGAAGCTTGCTATATCAGCCGAGAATACATTTACGGAATTAAAGGCGCCAAATGGTTTGAATGCAGTCAATTTGGAAAGAAGGCTGTAGATTGTTGCAAGAAGTCCAACTTTAACAGTTTGAATGGAATGCAGTATAAACAGGTCGTAAAGGTCACGCAGGTTGACGACAAGTATCTGGACGCATTGATTGATTTAGGAACTGATCTTGAGTTAAAGCTAGTTCTTACGTGAAATTGGATGCATCTGAGTAATTCCCGTATACGGTGTCATTCAACAATGTGAGAGGCGACCAATTACAGATACTTGGGTTTTCCTAAGTGTCAAATTATAGTGGACAATGTGTGCGCTGATCTTAAATATCATATTATGCCTGATACTCTTATGTCTTATGATTTGCTTTTGTAAACTGTAGGCTGAAATTCTAATACAAGATTTCCAGGTGAGTGTAGTCAAAATAAACAAACCAAAACAAGATAAAACATGTAAATACGACAAAGATGGAGATGAGAATAACTGGCCTATGTAAGTCATGGAAGCAAAGGTCGAACAAGAAGAACAAGAGACTGCGATTGTGTTAGAGTATATATAGACCCGATGATAAAGTTGAAGATAGCGGCCTTCGTATGCTTGGATGCTTGGGTCGAGATGCAGAAAGTAGTAATTGATGATGTGCTATTTACCATAATCTAAGGTGTCTTTTGGTTGAGCAGAAGGTGACAATAAATAGATCATAGATAGCTGGATGCAAGAGAGTTATTCAACTAAGCACGGCTCAATATATGAGTCCAGTTGTGTTGGAAAAAAATTGGCAGTTTGTAGCAATGAGTTGACTTTCAGAAATTAAATAAAAAGATAATCCTTGACCGTTTTCCATTACCTATAATGGAGGATCAGTTTGACGGATTGAGAATATCCACGATCATTAGTATATTGAACTTAAAGAATGGCTTTATCCATATTCCTATCGAAAAATTAAGTGTCAAAGATATTACGTTTGTGCCTGGATGCACAATTTGAGTTCACAAAAGTCCCGTTTGGGTTATAAAATTTTCCGGCAGTGTTTCAGAGGTATATGTGGGTGGTGTTTAGCTATTTATTGGCTGACGACACTATGTTAGCGTACTTGAACGATCTCATTGTTCCGGGTTATGATGAAGCAGAAGCTGTAACTAAACTGCAACGCGTACTGAAGGTTACTGCAGGGTACGGAATTTGCTTCAATTGTGAAAAAATCAGGTTTTTGGTTCGGAAAATTGAGTATCCGGGATACATAGTCGCTACCCAACGACGAAACAAGAGTTTTCCTTGGCTTGATGGGATACTTTCAGAAATTTATCCCAAATTTCATTAATATCGCTAGATCATTCTAAAATGTATTGAAAAAATACGCCATTTGAGTTTGAAAGTGAACAATGTTCAGTTTTTGAGAAATTAAAGCAGCTATTAATTGAAAAACACGATACTTAATTTATATCGCGTCAGAGCGAAGATAGGATAGGAGTACTGTGCGAATTGGAAGACCACACCTGCTGAGGAAAAATTACTAGCTACTAGCTAGAAATATTAGCGGCGGTCAACGTACTCAAACGATCCAGAGTTTACATCCTAGGTATACCTTCCAAAATAATAACTTACTGTTAAGCCCTTTCACTAACAATGGCAAAGAAAGAGATTTGTGCGTATGTGTGCTGCTGGGTGCTCCTCTTTGAAGGGTTAAATTATTCAATTGAACCTCGATCGAGTTAATCTATGAGACGTGCAGACGCCTAAAGCAGATATCCCGTTTCGGTATTTTTTATAACTTGAAGTCCCGATGCTTTGGTGGAAGAAGTGCAACGAGTACAGCTGGCGAACACAGAAATAAAAGCTATCGTTGATAACATCATAGCTTGAAAGGATAGTAGTTATGAGTATATACTATAGAGAGGAAACATTTTATTTCGAAAAGAGTCTAGAAAGTCTTTGCTGGTCACGCTGCAATCGATGCAATATGACGTTATAAGACAGGCTTATGAGTGTGGGAATTTTGCTGGAAAGGACAATAATTAGACACTAAAGAGAGGGAAAATATCTTTTTCAGAAGAATTTGGAAAACTTTGCTGGTCAAAGTCAAAGTCAAAAGCGTTTTATTCAATACTAATCGGTTTAAATTTTCAAAGAATATAAAGAGCAAATTCCAAACAATAACAATACAAAAGCTTAATGGCCCAAATGGCTCTATAAATATGTCAAAGAGATGTGCACGTTCAAAGGAAAATCCATTGTTTTTCTACTTTCAACGGTCGCCATTTTGTTGCGAACCGTCAAAAATCACTCAAATCATGTATTCTCAAAAATATAAATGTTATTGACCTTATTGGAAAATTTCAAGAAGATCAAGTCAAAACTGCAGTGACTGATTCGATGGAAAATCCATAAAATACCAAAATCATGTGTTATTGTTGTTGTAATTGGAGAAATTTCAAACGGCCATAACTTCCGTGTATATCATTCGATTTTCACTAAACTTACAAAGTTTAAGACTCCTTAGAAGGACTGCGTAAATATCGAATTTCATTCAGTTTAAGGATACCAATGCGATTTTATTGGGAAAAATGTGAAGTTCGAAGATCATACTATTATTAACAAAGTTCAGCAAATTTCGACTTCTAAGATAATTGTTGTTGTTGTACTCATAAGCACCTACCACCATAATTTTCTTTCAGATTTTTCAGATCACAGGTGTCCAATCGCGAGGGAGGGCACAAATTTTTCGTGTATTTACCTCCCTGTGCACCCCCCGAAGCAAAAAGTATCAAATTAAGACCTGTTTTAAAAAGTTCTCATTAAGACCTTTCATTTGATACCCATATCGGCTACCTTTGATGAAATTTTTATTTCCGGGGCCCCTCGCCTATATGGGGAGACCCCTATTAAATACCTTATAAATTTGATGTTTTTAGCTTAAGTAGTTTGCGAAAAAAAGTACTGTGACACACGGACGGACAGAAAGGTCGCGAAACTAGTAGGGGTTTGTAAAATTATTTTACAAAACCCTAAAAACTAACCAACACTATCGTAAAATTATTTATAATTTAAACACAACAGTGCGCTTTGATCCTACACCTAATATGTTTTAACTTAATTCTAATAAAATTCAATCAAAAAACTTTATCATATGCTAAAAAATTCTATCATAATATCCCTAACCTACGCGTTTAATCTTATCTTTAGCCTAATATATTAAAAATAACATATACCTAACCTATCCCTAATTTTGACACAAAATAAACAACAATACTAAATGTAGCAATAATGAGCTGAAACTCAAAAACTAAGTAACGAAAAACACAAAAACTGGAAATAAACACGAATAATTTAGACATTGTCATTCAGCCACCAATACCTGGATTGCGCCATCTCAATTCGATCAGTTCTAACGAATATAGCAGATGAGTATCTCCATTGGAATTGTTGGTCTCGTGAACTCCAATTCAGAGGATATTTCACCTCTTATCGGTGGCCCGTCGATATACGAGTATGTGATATATGACTAAGAAGCCGTCAGAATAAAACAAGTTGGGTAAACAGACCTACGCTCATGTCAGAAGGGTTTTGTATTCAATTATTCAAAATGCAGTCACCAGATTGAATAAAGTCGAGAAGCATGTCAATGACGATTTTATAGGAGAAACTATGAAATTCGAAGATCATACTATTATTAACAAAGTTGAAAGAATTTAGACTTCTGAGGTTTTTGTTATTGTTATACTCATAAATATCTCCCTTGATAATTATTTCAGATGTCCATTCGCGAGGGAGGAAACACATTTTTCATGTATTTCCCCCTGTGCCCCCACTGAAGCAAAAACTGACAGTTTAAGAACTGTTTTGAAAAGCTCCCATGAAAGCTATCATTTCATACTCATATCGGCTACGTTTGATGAATTTTTTTTCAGGGGCCACTCTCCTGTACTGTTATCATCGATTAATAGCCAATTTTTTCGAATCCTAGAGTTGTTACAAAACCCTTTTGTTAGAAGCTCCCTCCCGCCTCCTTGACTTGTTTCACTTATGAGCATTAATTGTAGGTACTCAGCTTCAGTCATTCAATAAATTGAATCAAGTGTTCAAAGCATGCACCTTAAAAGTTGAAGTTGGGAAAAAATAACTCCAAATTATTCAATCTTCGCATTTAAACAGCCACTATTTTGTTTTACGATCACTGATACCACTAGCTGAACTGATTCTCAAAGTTATTCATGACACCTATCATTGCTGAAATTTTCATGCAAATCCTAGCAAAACTGTAGTGTCTGAGTCGGTAAAAAGCGATGTGATGTTCCATAGCCATATGTTGCCATAGTAATACATGCAGCGCATATTGTTCCATAGTAATACAGGAAAATTCAAACCGCTATAACTTATAAATAGACATCTGTGTACTGAATTTCATTGAATTTAAGGGTACCGTTAAGATTTTATTCAAGAAAACATAAAATCGATAAATCATACTATTACTAACAAAGTTGAGTGAATTGCGATTTCTCACGTATTTGTTGTTGTTGTACTCATCAAGGCCTACATTCTTGATTTTTTTCAGATTTTTCGGATGGAAGGTGTCCAATCGCGAGGGGGGGGGGGACACAAATTTTTCGTGTATTTCCCCTCCCTTTGCGCCCCTCGAAGCAAACTTTGCCAAACTAAGACCTGTTTTGAAAAGTTCTCATCAAGATCTTTCATTTGATACCCATATCGGCTACCTTCAATGAAATTTTTTTTTCGGAGGGTCACTCCCCTACATGGGGAGACCCCCCTTAAATACCTTATAAAATTTTTTAGTAGTTGAACTTTGAAAAGATCACCACTTTACACCTACATACAAAATTTGATGCTTCTAGCTTAAGTAGTTTCCGAGAAAAACTGCTGTGACACACGGACGGACGGACGGACGGACGGACGGACAGACAGACAGACGGACAGACAGGACGCGATTTTAGAAGGTTTTGTAAAATTATTTTACAAAACCCTAAAAACATAATGATTCATGTCCAAATACACAAATGCTTCTGGAGGAACGAAGCCAGTAGCGAGGCAAGTCGCGATAAACCCGTCTGTAGGGTGGAAACTTTGCTGGTCATGTCGACGTCGATGCAATACGAGGTTATAAGACAGGCTCATGAACGTTGCCATTTTGCGATGAAGAAGGTGAAATACCAATTTAGACCAGATTATGGGTTCCCGTATATGATTCCTCGTATTGAAAACTTTATTGAAAATTGCGTAAAAAAGGGATGTTGGATGGATTCCTTCATACAATTGAAAAGGGGGATAAATTGTTGAACACATATCATGTCGTTTGCCTAGGACCTATGCCGTCTACAAGAAAAAGTGATCAGTATTTGTTTGGAGCGAATGATGCGTTTTCAAAGTTCGTCGTTAAGCTGTATCGAAAACTGCAAAGAAGTGATAGCTTAATTGAAAGAATAAGAATCGGTATTTGGAAACTCGCAATGCATTATAAGGGATCTGCCTTCCAATTGCATGTGTTCCACGACTATTGCAAAGAAGAAGGAATATAACGCAAAGCCATAACAGAACGACAATTCGAATGCTAACGAAGCTATCTGTTTGAGATTCCAATGTCTGGTACAAGCACACTAACAAAGTACAGCAATTCATCATACAGCCGAAGTACTAAGTTTATACCGTTTGAACTTTTGACTGGTCTTTGCTAAACTTTAAATTGATCATTTCACCCCTTTTACATCAATTTAATGTAAATCTTTACGAGAATCTAACAAGAGTGATGGCCCGATGAGAATAAGTACAAACGTCAAAACCACCTTCTTCTAACATTTTTCTTCTCTAATAATTTTTCAGAAAAAATTATTAAAGTAAGCAACTCAATCATGTAGCTAAAATGAATTTCATAAGTTATTTTGACTGGTTTTAAAATGAAAATTAAGGAAGCAGCTTCGACTTACCGAGCCTGAGAACCTGATTTCTCGTTTTGGACCAGTAAATTGGCTTCCTAGATCTTTTTATATCACATCTTTAGATAATTTTCTTTGGGATTGGTTACACGAAGTCTCTAGTTTTCTGGGGTAAACCAGTTTCAATCAAAATTTTGGAAGCCAACATTACTCGTGTTATTCGCGAGATACCGACCGCTATGCAGGAACGCGTTGTCCAAATTGGACCTCCAAGATGGACAATTTACGGCGTAGCCGCGGTCAATATTTAAACAAGATAATCTTTAAAAAGAAAATGTCATAGATTATTTTTTTGACTTACAGTAAAATGTTTACCATAAATTTCAACTTTATGCTTTTTATTTGAGATTAAAAACCAAACCTCATTATGAATCATCCTATATAAGAAGATAACAAACGTTTATACAATCGTATAAGAAAACAAGCGTAGAAATATAAAGTAAGTGATATTTAACTATATACCTTAAGTTCCTTAGTCGTCGTAGTTTTACCAAACGAGCAATGGAGAGTAGAATAGGTGGGTGAACAGAGTGGACCTAACCAAACATTTTCTTCTGCCAACAATATGAACAGACTACCCGTGAACGAAGATGCTGGATGTTATAGCGATGTTTCTAACGTTCTGCATATACGTGTGCCTGAGCATCTAGGATGATGTTCAATTAGGCTAACCGAGATTTGGCAACAACACGGATGACTGACACACACATGAAAGATGATGACAAGTGAGCAGCGTTGAGTACATCAGAAGGCAACTTTAGACGAGCTTAAAGACAAAAACCAACGCAAAACTGCCAACGTTCCGGTCAAAATGGGTGCCAGAGTGTTCGAAAAATTATAACAAATATAATTTTGCAGGTGGGAAATAAAGAATGGAATTTTGTTATTTTGAAAAAACGAATGAGGTTTTGTCAGTGAAAATGTATAAAATGAAGCTTTGTTAAGGAAAATTAATGAATAACATTTTGTTAATAGGTAGGAAGGAATTAGATTTGTTAGTGAAAAGGTGTAAGAATGAAATTTTGATAAGGGGAATTAATAAGGTAGGTGCACCCAACAGTGGGTAGAGATGTTAACTAGGTAAATGAAGCTGTAAATGGAAAAAAGCCGGTACGGCTGTAATTCGCAACAACCAGTCAAGACTTCAGACGTAATTGGAAAGATTTCTACATTATGGCTTGTGAAGGTAGTTCAGAACGGGTTCCACATAAATTCTGTGGTCGATACCTCGGTGTTTATCTCGATCAGTATCTGTACTATACTGAACATGTCAAAATCATGCTCAGTAAAGCACAAAAAGTAGTCATGGCATTTCGACGACTCTTTTATTCCAGATACATTGATCAAAAGGTCAAAATGATCTGTTGCAAGACCCTGGTTGGTTCAGTTTTGACATATAGATGCCAGATCTGGTACAACCAGACTGCTAGTACGTACTATGGAAAGATTCAGATTTCTCGAAAGGAAATGTCTGCGTGCATGTACTGGTTTATATAGAAAGCCTGAGATGGATTGAAAACACTTTATTTATATTAAATAGAAAAATTCATCAAACTGCTAAAGTGATGAGAGTTAATGTCTTCATATTGAAACTTCTTCGGAATCATATCACAAGATCTATAACTGTGAGTGATAACCCCTGGATTTCACAGCTGTTACACCCTACAGATGGGTATATTGCGACTTGTCTCGCTACTGGTTTCGTTCTTCCAGAAGCATTCGTTTACTTGGACATGATCGATATGTTTTTGATTCTGACGGCGTCCCAATCATTTATCACATTTATAGACGGGCCAACAATAAGAAGATAAAATATCCTCCGGTTTTCAGTTGACGATACCAACAATTCCAATGGGGATACTCAGCTGCTAGATTCATTGAGGCTGGTCGAGCTGAGATGAAGCAATCTAAGTACTGGTGGCTGAATGACAATGTCTAAATTATTCGTGTTTATTTTCTGTTATTGTATTTTTTCGTTACTTAGCCTTTTCAGTTACAGCTCATTGTTGCTACATTTTGTGTTGTTTATTTATGGTAAAAATTAGGGATGGATTTCAATGTTTGAGGGATTATATTAGGCTTAGAGATAAGGTTTAACGCTTAGGTTAGGAATACCATGTTAGCACTGTATAAGTGAAAGATAAAGTTTTTTGATTGAATTTGATTAGAATTAGGTTATTACATGTTAGGTGCTGCTTAAAAGTGCACTGTTGTGTTGCAATTATAAATAACTTTTGAACAGTTTTAGTTAATTTTTTCCTCTTTTCTCAATTGAATTATAAAATATGTAATAATGTCGTGCCCCTGGGAAAATTCAAAAAGTGTGCAAAACTGGGTAAATGAAAAGTGTGGGTACTAAGTGAATGTACTATGGTCCACATCAATAACCGATTCATCGGTGCCTTCGACAGATATATAAATAGCATATGCGGACAACATCAACATTTTGTCACGGTCATTAACAACTGCCAAAGAGCTCTTCCTGAAACTTTATAGCGAAGCAAAACTAGAAGGGCTACGAATCAATAAAAATAAAACAAATCTCATGACACAGTCAAGGAAAAATACCTCAAATATACAAAATATCACACTTGGCATATACAGTATTGGAAACGTGGGCAAATTTTTGTATTTAGGTGCTAAAATAAGGAGAACCGGTAGTGAAAGGGACAAAATACGCCGAAAAATACAGCTTGCAGATAAAATATTTTATTCTGTTTTAACGATCTTGAAGACCAGCTGTATACAAAACAAAGCTCCAGGTATACAAATATGTAATAAGACCTGTGCTATGCTGTGGGTGTGAAACATGGACTCTAACCCAAGCATCCGCAAATATATTGAACGCCTTTAAGCTAGACGAGGACCGATGGCAAATTTGATTCAACCATGAGCTGTATGAAACTTTCGATGAGCCGGAGATCTCAACGATTGTAAGACTGCGGAAGCTGCAATGTGACATAGATGGTATAAATGAACTACGGACACCCAAAAAGGTATTTGTTGGGAGAACTGAAGGCCGGAGACCAGTCAAGAAACCGAGGAAACGCTGGTCTGACTCGGTCGACGAAGACAGTTCATCGCTGCTCGGATTTCGAAATTTGAGAACACGGTCAATGGACCGAGGCAATTGGAGGAGCTTTTTTGCAGGAGGCGAAGGTACAAGAGGAGCTGTAGTGCTGCGAAGAAGAATGTCTGAAAACCTGAAGAAATTCACGGAGTTATTTTAAACGCGCACTAGCATACCAAATACGTCAGAAATCAAAACGGACTCAAGTTTGTTAGTAATAGTATAGTATGCCCGCAGGGGGAATGCCGGTCGACAAGAGCACTCTTGGAGGCTAGCATTTTTTGGGGAGTTCCGCCCCCACGTACCCGAGAAAACTCCCGCAGGGAGAATGCTGGTCGACAAGAGCACTCTTGGAGGCAAGCATTCTTTGGGGAGCGCCACCCCCACGGACCCGAGGACATGGGGGGCGCCGTGAGGTTCCCTCCTGGGATGACAGGTAACGACTCTGATTGGATCTGGACTACGCTTTGGACAACGAACTGGAATTGACGCTTTGGGCTGGCGGATGTGATGGTTTGGACCTAGTTGCTTTGCACAGCAGCGCCGAGGTGAATTCAACTATCATACCATCTCCGTCCCGGTAAAGCCTTGGCAGGCTTCGGCGTACGTTCGAAGTTCGCACCATTGGGTTGGTGGTGTAGGTTCGGTTGAGACGGACTCCCGATTAGCGCTGGTCTGGCTCTGAGCACTTGTCCCCATAAGGGCTTGTGCCAACCCTCGCATGGCCTCCCTGCTCTGCAAAGAAAGCCATGGGACCAAAAAGGTGACTACACACACGAACGGAGATAGCGGCTCCAAGGGGGGACCCAACAAAACAAGAGCAAACAAAATCAAAAGATCAAAAACATCCAAAAACGAAACAAAAAATAACGACGACGCAACCAGCGGTTGCAGCCACGATGTCAACAGTACATCGCGAGCGGTACTAACAACGACAAAAACGAAGACTAACACAACGACAGTGAAGACGAACGAAAAACGGAGAGTAGCAGACAGTCTGGTTCAGACTGAGATTCCTGCGGCGTTTGGGCGCAGCAAAAAAATGATGCGAACGCCCAAGCGTCCTATTAAGGAGAAGCGGGAAACTCTGCAGGACACTTCAGGTGTTCAAGCGGTGGGAAATAACATAAAGAGCAACGAAAATTCGATTGTCACTACTGCGATCGTTACCGAAGCGACCGATGCAAGGGTTGCAAATCCAAACATTGCAACGAAAAATCCAGAAGCCAACGAGAAGATTACGGCACTCAAAGCAAAGAGTGACCAGACACCGCGTGAATGCACCGCCAACGTTGAAAATGTGGCGGGAGTACTGCACTCGGAAACGGAACCCGATAACCTTTCCCAAGGATGGTTGCAAGGTACAATTGCGGCCCAGCAATACGGAGAAGAAAGGCTACTCCAAAAAGCGGGAGATGTTCTGAAAATAATACAATCTGCATGCGACTCCCCAAAAATCAGCGAAGCAGCAAAGGCAGGGCTCCTTGAGCTAGAGGAGCTCCTAGATCGCATAGGGCACTATTGGAGGAGCTGGTTAAGGGCCGAAGACAAACAGAAGGCTAAAGAGGCGCTTGGGGTGAAATCTAAAGGCGACATGCAGATAGCTCCATCATTAAAAGTCAATAAAAGAATGGCGTCTAGCCCAATCGAAGGAGATCGGGATAAAAGAAGGAAGGAAGAGGCACTTGATGGGCGTGGAGCACCAGATCAGGGGTTCCATACAGTGCTTACAAAAGGAGCGAAGAAAGCCGCAAAGAAACTCCTTCAAAAAAGCCCAGAAAGTAAAGTTAGTACGGACGCCCAATTAGAAAAAGACCTGATGCAAAACAGGAAAGGCAGAAGCCCTGACGAAGACCCGGGCAGCAGGCACTACTTGTAAAGCCCCAAGATGGCCGATCCCACGCAGAGGTACTGCGGGACATCAGGGGAAACGTAAGGCCCGAAGATACCAAAACTACCATTAAAGTAGTACGACCAACGCGGTCGGGCCACATACTGGTGGAATTCGGAGCAGAGGCCGGCAATAAAGAAGCATTCTATGACAAAGTAAAGAAAGTCCTCGGCAAAAGCGCAACTAAAGTCCCGCTCGAGCCGATGGCAACGATCGAAATATGAGACATTGACTGCGTGACGGATCTGGCCGAGGTAGAAGAGGCCATCCAAAGGGAGTTCCCTAGCGTGGGAAGGATCAAAGCGAGACTGACACCAGAGAACAACAGGGGCCAACTATGGCCGCGGGGAAAACGAATCCTGGAAATGTTGGCCAGGACGGCCCTCGTCGTACTAAACTCCAGAAATACGCCGACTTTCCGCCGTATTGGCTGTGAGGGACCCATACCGAACGTGACATTCGCCTCGGAGTCCTTAGTACGAAGAATACACAGCTGGAAACTATTAGAAGACTACTCAAGCCAGTGATCATCAGTGCATTCTCCTTGAGATAAGTGATGCTGTCTCCCGACGTCCGTGCTCTCGGCCTCCTACAACTGGATGGAACATCGGAAGGATGGACGTCAATGGCAGGGAGCTTCGGAGGGGACGGAAGAACTGGCAGCTCAAGACGTTGTGAACTCTACTATGAGCATCATTACGACTGCTTGCTGCGCTTCTATGCCCTGTCGAAGACCTCGGCACGGCAAGCCCCCAGTGTAGTGGTAGTCAACTGAAATCGCTGAAAAGCGAAAGGAGTGTCACAAGCTTCGGCGTGAGGCTCAACGGGCGCAGAACCGTGACGAGGCATGCAACTGGGTGGGAGCATATAAGTCGGCTAGGAAATGCCTTCGCAAACTGATCAACAGTAGCAAGGCCCGCTGCTGTCAAGACCTAGTGGACAATGTGAACAAGGATCCGTGGGGCCTTGGCTACAAGCTGGTCATGGGGAAACTTGGTGGTCTACGGAAGCCTTGAATACATGATGCGGAAAACATGGACGCGATAGTGACAGGACTCTTCCCTGCCCATCCCGTCCATGTTGACGCTGTCCATGGTGAAACAGCAGTAGAGTGCCCACTCTTCACACCGCTGGAACTGGAGGAGGCAGTCCTCTCATTTAAAGCGAGGAAGGCTCCAGGTCCAGATGGTGTTCCAGCTGAGGTGTTGCAACTTGTCTATCACAATTGTTCTGACTTGCTGCTCAGCACATTCAACGCTTGCCTACGGGACGGGGTTTTCCCGGTATGATTGAAGGTGGCGAGGCTCGTGCTGATCAGCAAGGGGAAGGGAAATCCCGGATCGCCGCCTGCATACTGCCCGTTATGCATGCTAGACACGGCTGGGAAAGTGCTGGAGAAACTCATCAAGGGAAGACTCACTGACACGTGGGGACCTATGTCCTCGGCAGTACGGCTTTAGAGCAGGACGTTCTACCATTGATGCGATTGCAGAGGTGGTGAACGCAGTCCAAAAGGCAGAAGTACATAGTCGCACCAAGTGACGGATCGTCATGTAGGTGACACTTGACGTCAGGAATGCCTTCAACTCCGCTAGATGGGTGGATATTCTGGACACGCTGGAAAACTTTTTTCAAGTTCCAGAATATCTAATGCGGCTTTTGAGGAACTACCTTAAGGACCGAAGCCTGCTCTACGAAACGAACACAAGGCCAACGAAGGATGTAAATTACATCGGGTGTTGCCCAGAAATCTATCCTTGGTCCGGACCTGTGGAACGTATCTTACGATGGGCTACTGAGCCTTGAGATGCCAGGTGAGTCGCGCTTGGTCGGCTATGCGGATGACGTTGCGGCTCTGGTCGCTGGATACACCGTTGAACAAGCACAACTTAGGCTAGGTATGCTAATGCGCCGAGTGAGGGACTGGATCGCTGCTCGCGGGCTCAGTTTAGCACTGGAGAAAACCGAAGTGGTCATCTTGACAAAGAATAGAATCCCTAGAGTAAGGATGATCAGTATTGGAGACATACAAATCCAATCGAAGCCAGCGGTGAAGTACCTGGGGCTACTGATCGACTCGAAGATGAGTTTTTCTGAGCAAATCAGGGCAACGGCTGAGAAGGCTGCTTCGGGAATGCCGGCTCTGAGTCGACTTATGGCCAACGTAGGGGGACCCAGCCCGTCAAGAAGACGCCTCTTTATGAGTGCTGCAAGGTCAGTGCTACTGTACGGAGCAGAGGTATGGGGCGACGCTCTCAGCAAGGAGTTATACCGAAAACGTTTGGCACAGGCACAGAGAAGAGGAGCACTGAGAATTGCATCTTCGTATCCAACAGTCTCCGACTCGGCGGTGAGAGTAGTTGCAGGCGTGATACCTGGCGCCTTTCTTGCTAGAGAGCGCCACGCTATTTACCTGCGCCGAAACGAGGATGCGAGGGAGATAGTTGTCCGCGAGGAGAGACAGCGCTCGCTCAACGATTGGCAGCAGTCTTGGGTGAATTGCACGAAGAAAAGGTGGACTGCGTGCCTCATCCCGGATGTGAGACCGTAGCTAAATCGAAGGCATGGTGAGACTGACTTCTATCTGACCGAACTTTTGAGCGGGTATGGGTGTTTTCAGTCTTACCTGCTCAAGATCGGTAAGTCACGGTTTCCCGATTGTCGGTTTTGCCCAGGAGAGAAGGACAATGCCTGTCACACATTTTTTGCGTGTACAAAATGTGTAAGGCTGCGAAGGGAACTCTACAGGGAGACGGGAGGATCGGTTGACAAATGGAACCAGGTGGCACATTATGTTCGGGCAGTCCTAGAATATAAAAGGGACTCACAGCAGCCGGGGGCACTGGGGCTGGGGGATCGCTCTTCTTGTATTTCCTCTTCCCCTCTCCCTTTCCACTAGAAAAGGGACTCCTCAGCTTGAAGGCGCCCCACGGCGTAATAAAACGAGACCTGGCCCGAAGTAATGTGTCAAACGGTTCCAGGCTGGGTTCTCAGGTTGACAGGGGAGGTGTTTAGAAGGTAGTCCAGTCGCACATGGGAGCCCCACACTCTGTGCATAAATGGCATTCACCTCCCTACCATAAACAAAAAATTGTATACTATGTGAATTTTACGTTTTCTCCATAAAACCGAAACGGCATCGTTAAATTCATAAAATTCGACAGAAATTTATGTTAATTTTATTGAAAGGTGTTCATCATCAAGTGAGATATAACAGTTCCTAAGAAAATTTAAGCGGTTGAGAAATCTGAAATGAGCTTTTCCAATGAATTTAAATTTTATATATAATCGATTTCCCCACATTAAATTGATGTAGGTCAGAATGCTTTTTGTGTTAATGGAAAACTGATATGCTTGTTACAGGACGAGCAGAAAAAATTGTTCATAATGACCTGTATTATCAATATTTTACTTTCACCAAATGATTAATAACAATGACATATTGAGAAGCACTTAAAACAGCTCTTCAATAAAAGTTTTCCACAAGATTAACGGTAGAAGCTAATGGCTTGCGCTATTCTTACGAATCTATGTTGATTTGAATATCAAGACTAAGTTTTGCAACAATTGCAATTGAAACAATTAAGAAGCGTATGCTTTACACTATTTTTACCAGCACTTGAAAAATCAAGTCCTTTACCTGTAGAAAAACTCATTATTTATTCAGTATAATTCCACGTTGACATTCTGTTTGAGGTTAATGTTGATACCGAAAACCATGAAATAAAAAACTTTTAGAAAAAAATAAAACCGACTTGCAAATGCGCTAAAAAGAATGAAATAAATTTCTGTATTCGGTGCCAAATCAATCTCAGCATTTTGGCTGGCAACCACTTAATAATCAATCGTAACTAAAATGGACAAAATCTCATTTGGTACCGATTCTAAAAATTTTACTTCATTCTTTTTAGGGAGTTTTTAAATTGATTTGCTTTTGCTTCCTAAAAGGTATTAAAATTAAGATTAGATCAAATTCATCACGTGGCTGAGTAAGTATAATTTTGAATGTTTATCGAGTCAATGTGGGAACGTACTTTGCTGTATTTTATTCAATACGAGCACATCCCGGGATTGGGTCAACTCATTCCGAATTGCCTAACCCTTTTTTCTTTATCATTGTAAGAAATGGAGAATTTTCGCTGATATAATACATCATATTCATTATAATCCTGCATCGTGCAAACGGCTACACTAAACTATAAATTTTACCACCCGCTCATTAGCGCCACCTAAATTTCCAGGTTTACTCTTCTACCTCGTCGGCAACTGGCGACCAAACCGATAACAAAACAACCCCTGGATATAGCCTTTAGAATACTTCGTCTCGAGCTTCGTTTTTGCATTTCATCCCGATTGCCACGACGAGCTTCACTGGAAAGCCCTTTCCTTGAGTGTGACTAGTCCCAGTTTTATACATCAGCAACAGCCATAGGCTCCCCCAGCTTAGAACATTTCGGAAGCCTAGAATTAGAACTGGGTAGCGTAAGGTCGGGATGTTTCGTCACTTCCCCATACTTGTGGGAATCGCGAGTTGATTCCGTATACGCAACACTGCATGGGGAACCGCCAGGATATTCGATTATGCTTTCGGATTTTCTGTGCAGTCGCGGTGAACAATGACGTTGCGGCACACAGTGTCCATGATGGGGAACCTGGGGAAAAGCTGGAAAATTTGTAGTTTTCTGTCCAGGACATATTCCATCGGCGAACGTAAGTCTGGTTGCAGTGCGTAGGCGGTTGTCGTAGACGTTGCCACCACGTGCTACGTTGTCTGCTCGAGAATTTTTTTCTGTATAGACACCATAAATATTCAAAACAAGCAGCTCACACATAAGTCCATTTGTCTACTTGGTATCACGTCCGGGCGGTTTCAAAATTGTGTTTCTCCGTGCTGTTTTGAAATAATCGATCATTTGCGAGTATTATTTGGTTGGCAAATTCATTTATGTACAACAAAATTATCCTGGAATTTGTGATATCTTATTTCGAGGGTGTGCGAAAAATTGTGCAGGTCAGAGTTGAAGTTGAGGGCATCTTGTGGCAACCGCCCTTCACAAGTACACCCCAAGCATGCAGTGGAAAGCGAAAGTGAAATCATCTGATTGATTCCTACGTAGGTGGACAAACAGGAAGCAGTTTAGTAAGTGAGTGATTCTAATGAAATTGTTTTTAAGCAAAGTTACCGGGCGAAAAGTTCAAATTCAGAGTGAACTAGAAAATCACATTAGAAATTCCTGTGAAGTGAACCTCCCCACCTTGTCTCAATTTGTGTTTTGTGGAAGAACATAGCGACTAAATCTTAACCGACGCAAAGCTAAATCTTCCGGGACAAAAACGGGAGCGAAATCAAATAAGTGATTCCTGTGCAAACATCCTTGCTCCAAAAATGCAAAGCTCGAATAGTTTGGCATCTCTTGGTGAAAAAGTGCTGAAAATCAATTTCTCCTGTGGCTTAATCAGTGCATAAACGCAAACTATGTTCGGGTAGATATGCTGACAGTCTATAAATATCATTGCTCGGCAAGTAGCGATATGGGAAATAAATCCTTCGTAATGAACAAATGAATGTGCATGAGTAAAAGCATCTACACGAGCAGTATAGCATTGAAGCGCCGAGACTTAATATCCTTCGAAAGTAATCCGAGAGTGAATTATTCGGTCTGACGCGGGAGCATTTCGAGTGTAGTTTCATTGGAGGAAGTATGCATGCTTGAAATAATCAGTGCTTGTGGCAGATTGGAGATTTCCAAAGTATACTTAAAGCTTTGCGAGAACGTTTGGAACTCAAGGAGCAGACTGGTGTAGCACAATCGCATCTATTGTTGAGTTATTTGGATAAAACAAGTGAGTGGTTGGATGTTTTAATATTCTATTATTAAAGCATCTTGATGGTGAATTTTGTAAATTTGCTTTGCAACTTTGGATAGGCACATTGTTAGCCTAAAGCCCAATCTTAAATGAAGCTAACAATTGATAGCAATTAATCAGAATTAAAATTCCAAATAAAATGTTCAACTATACAATTTCAAAGTTATTTTAACTAGTTTTATGATTATTTGAAAAATGTTTGTATTTAATTATTTGGAAAATATTTAAAGATCTTCTGATATGTAATGCTACTTGAGCTCTGAAATACTTATGTGACTTCTCTGAAATTTATTGATAAAGGACTTTTTTTGTCCCAAGTGTAAGTGCTCTACGACACAATTATATCGAAAGTCAAGCAAGAAATCCTTGGCTGTTAAAAAATGGTTGTGAATCCTACTTAACTAACTTATTTATTTTTGTAGTCTACCCAGTGTAATGGTTAGAGTACTTGCTGCCGAAGCCAAGGGTCCCTGGTTCAGGTCCCGTCGTTGACAACAAAATTTGTTTTGAGTGATTCTTCAGACGGACTATAAGCCTGGTCAGTATGATATATACCGGCTTAAAATTAGAACGCGTTTCAGCTGGGTGGGCGGAGATACGGCCAAAGTGTGGTGCTGACCGTATCGCTTATTTTGACTATCTCTAAGCGAACGCCCGAAAAAGGCAGCCGCGCTAAAGGAAGCAAGCAAACTTATTTATTTACTTTTGAAATACAAGTAGATGGCCCTCAGTAAGTGGCTCTCTATTTTATGGTTAAACTGCATCTTATAAGTATATACATATACAATATATCAGCAATTAATTTTCATACCCGTTAAACTATTAAATAGTATATAAAAGAAAATGTGTTCATCCTTCTTCTTAACGTTGATTATGTTTCAATCATTGCTTGTTTAAGTTAATCTTGCTCTTTTCAAGCAAGCCAGTACCGAATTTAAAACTTGAAAGACTATTTTCGAAATTTATAGTGTTTTTTTTTGACTTACATACCAAAGCCTACCATCATCTGGCCTGCCATTCAACAGGTTGAAATAAATGCATCTGAATATTTTTAAACCTTTTTTGACATGTCTGCACTTTTCAGGGAGAGGTAAACTAATGTATAATATCCCTCAAACTAGAGCTCGTATAATTCTCCTAGTTGTTTTGTTAGTGGCTGCAATAGGATGCATGCCAATTAAAGTACATTTGTTATAATCAAAGCGCAGCATATTAAATAGGCTGTCAATTAATTATAAATTTTTCTAAGAACAAAAAAAAACACTATCCAGTAACGAAGCAGTTAAATCTTTGAGGTTCTAGTAGAAATCATAAAGTATAGTAGCAGAAGCATTCGCAAAGCCAGGAAGAAGTTGATTTAGTGAGATCTGGAACAATGGCACATAATCGTAGAAAATCTAATATTATTCTAAAGCAATAGCGCTAACTGGCAATTGACTAATTTAAAATAAAAATTGAATTAACCATGTTATATTAATGAAGATTTCAGTCATGTTGTGTGTGCGAGAAACAGCATTATTTCTAGAAACCAGAACCAATGTATGTATGAAATATTGTCGTGCTAAATTTTAGTTTTGTAAGCGTACAGCAAATATAATAGTATAATTACTATAACTATTCATATACATATTTACCTACACTATCTACAGAACGGAAAAACGATGTAATACGTAACCAATGAGTTCTTCCCGCAGAATATTAATGATTGTTACGTTTCTGTGTTCTTATCGATGCGTTCTAGCTAGCGCTGATTTTAGTCAGTAGGGCCCTCATCTCTAGATTACGTAAATGAAAGTTTAGCATAAGGGACAATTCATT
This sequence comes from Odontomyia ornata, assembly GCA_963969285.1. Taxonomy (NCBI): domain Eukaryota; kingdom Metazoa; phylum Arthropoda; class Insecta; order Diptera; family Stratiomyidae; genus Odontomyia; species Odontomyia ornata. The sequence goes on from OZ017738.1 coordinate 117,051,864, forward strand.
GACAATTAAAAACGCTGAAAACAATTAAAAATGCTGAAAACAATAATTATTTATATATTTGTTTTTTAATTACTCCTGTCACTAGTTTTCAATAATTAAATAATATTTTAAAATGTCAGTCAGAAATTAACTTCTATTGGAAAAAGCTTATCATATCATCGGAGCAATTGATTCAAGGAATTTACATTGAATATCATAATTTTACTTCAAAAATCTCAAACCCGACGGCTTTTTGCGGTTGGCAGAATCCAAGAAAATGTCAAATAGTAAGCTGGAGATAGTAATCGCGAAAAGAAAATACGATCCTGGAAACTCCACAGATGACAGATGTAAATTGCAAATAGTCACTAGTAATTAATTAGTACAAATTACAAATAATCGCTAATAATCTCCGCATCCAACTTTCTTGGTCCGTTGAGCGCATCCTCCGGTTCCGAATCAAGCAGTGATGAACTGTTTTTGTCGACCCAGTCAGACCAGCGTTTCCTCGGTTTCCCCACTGGTCTCCGGCCTTCAGTTCACCCAACGATTACCTTTTTGGGTATCCGTTGTTCGTCCGTACGATTCATGCGGTCAGCCCATTGCAGCTGCCGCAGTCTTACAATCATTGAGACCTCTGGTTCGTCAAAAATTTCATACAGCTCATGGTTGTATCGAATTTGCCATTGGACCCCGTCTAGCTTCGCTCCGATTGTTCGCCTCAGGACCCGTTGCTCAAAGGCGTTCAATAAATTTGCGGATGCTTGGGTTAGGGTCCATGTTTCACACCCATAGCATAATACAGGTCTTATCACAGAATTGTGTACTTGGAGCGTTGTGTTCCTGTATATGCAGCTGGTTCAAGTCAATAATGAATAAAATATTTTATTTGCGAGCTGTATTTTTCAGCGTATTTCGTCTCTTGCAATGCCCGTTTACGTTATGTTGGCGCCTAAATACACAAATTCGCTAACATTTTCGATACTGTATTCGGCAAGTGTGATATTTTGTGTATTTGAGGTATTTTCCCGCAACTGCGTCGTGAGCTTTGTTTTATTTTCATTGATTTGTAGCCCTACTAGTTTTGCATCGATGTCGACCGTGACAAAATATTGATGTCGTCCGCATAGGTTACTACTTGATTTGACTTGTACAGTCATGTACCTCGCGTATCAACAGGTAGCCTCCTTATGACGTACTCCAGAGCCAAATTGAATAGCAATGGGGACAGCCCATCTCCCTGTTTTAGTCCGATATTTGTGTCAAAGGCATCGGTGAGTTGGTAATTGATGCGAATTTGGGAGGTCGTCGACGGCATTGTTATTTTGGTAAGATGGCCTAATTTGGCTGGGATACCAAAGCAAAGCATTATTTCGTATAGCGCTTTATGATCAATACTGTCGTACGCTTGCTTAAAATCGACGGAAATTTGATGTACGTCTATGTTGAACTACCAGCATTTTTCAAGTACCTGCTTGAGTGTAAAAAACGGTCTATTGTCGATTGACCTGCTCTAAAATATCCTTGATACTCCCCAATAATACTATTGGCATATGATCCGATTTCATTATCTGAGATTTTTGAAAATATTTTGTACGCCGTACAAAGTAGTGATTCGCCTCTATACATCTTTTTTTGTGGATAGGGAATATAATCGATTGGCTCCACTCTTTCGGCATATGTCCTTGTTGCTAAATGTGCTGAATGACTTTGTGAATAGCTTGATGAACACTACTACCACCATATTTGATGAGCTCCACTGGAATCTCATTGATGCCCGGCGCTTTATTATTCTTTTGGGCTTTGATGGTGGAACAAACTTCGTTCAGAGTTAGGGGGGGCAATGGAAGCTCTTCGGGAATATCTATTGGCTCCGATATTCTGGAGCTGTGCGGAGGATTAAGGAGGTTCTTGAAGTATGATGCCCATCTTTCCTTAATCCTGGTTTCATCAGCAATGACATTACCGATGTCATTACGACAGAGCGTGGTTTTGTTTCAGGCTTTTCACTACGTTGTATGCCTGTCTTGCGCTAATAATCAAGAAGTGAATAACAAGGCAAGGCTCAGTGGCTTTTAAAGAAAAAAAATTGATAAACCACGTAGAGAAAATGATGAACTAAAGCTATAAATATGGTCTTCCGAAGAGCTACTTAAGAAAGGAATCAAGATTTAAAAACCGCAGCATCAAAAAATAAACAACAGAAATCAAAAGTGAAGAATAATGTGAAGCAAACAATTTTGGAAAAAATTTCAAGTGTTGGTAGCACTAATAACAGTCAAAACTTTTTTTGCAGTGCTGGAAGAACTGATAGGAGATATGGTAATTGAAGAAGTTAGGGAAGTTAATTTTGATAGTGATACTAATGTAAATTGAATTGAATATTTAAAAAATAAAAACAAGCAGAATAAACAAACTTGTAATCCTGCTGGTTCTTTAGATAAAGCCACCAATAAGATGAACAAACTACAGCCAATAAATGTATTTCGACAAAGCGAGTAATAAATTAAGCAATTTTGAAATTAAAAGAGTAAAAGCAGAGAAACTAACAATTAAACCAAAACTGCTGGTTAAATTCAAGTCAGCTAGAGATATTTTGAATCTGGAGAGATTAAGCACTTCACTTGTACCCCAAAGCAAAAAAATCTTCTTTTGAAAGGTCTAGACTACGGAGAGGACAAGTGCTCAAAGAAATCACATCAGAAATCGAATTCATTTCAGTTAAAACGTTACAAAAAAACTTCAATTTAAGAGAGAGTTTGGAACGTCTCCAGAAAAGAGAAGTCAACAGTGCTACCGGTATCAACGATATGGCCATTTGGCTGCCAAATATGTCTTTTGATGGAGCTATCTGCGCGTGTCCTTTAGGCCTAGCCCTCAGCACTTTTTTAGCCTTCTGTTCTTCGGCCTTCTGGTTCTCTTCGGCCTTTAATCTGCTTCTCCGTTAATGCCCTATGCGGTCTAGGTGCTTCTCTAATTCCTTTGCTGACTTTTGCGCGTCGTTTGCAGATTTTATTCATTTTAAAACATCTCCCGCTTTTCGGATTAACCTTCCTTCTTTATGTCAGTGGATAGCAACTGTACCTTATGACCATCTTTCTGGGTAGAGGTTATCGGTTTCTATTTCCAAGCACAGTATTTTAGCCACATTTTCGACGTTGACGATAAAATCACACAACGGTGCTTCATTTGCTTGTTCTCTCCTTTCTTTTCCTGCTGTGATCACTTTGTGTACTTTAGAATAGTTTGCTATTATTTCGGGATTCACTACCTTCGCTTCGGTCGCTTCAGCAGCGATGGCAGCAGTGACCATCGAGTTCTCGATGCCCTTTTTATTTTCCCCAATGCTCGAACATATGGCGCGTTCTGCATTATTTCCTGCTCTTTCTTTTAGGACGTTCCGGCGTTTGCATAATTTTTTTGTTGCGCACAAACACTGCAGAAATCTCAGTCTGCATAAGACTGTCGGTTAATCTCCGTCTTCACTGTCATTGTATTCATCGTCGTTTTTGGGGTTTTGTACTAAAATACAAAACCCTATTGCAATCATGACCTGTGTCCGTCTGTCCGTCCGTCTGTATGTCACAGCACTTTTTCTCTGAAACTAAAGAAGCTACAGTCATGAAACTTGGTGAAAACGTCAGAAGTGGTGACTTCTTGAAAGTTTTGGGGTGAAAAAATTTTTCAAAGGGGTTGAAGGGGGTCTCCCCATATAAGGAGGTGAGCCTTTAAAAAATTTTTTCACTATTGGTAGTCGAGTAGGGTGTCATTGAGATATTTTCAAAACAAGTCTTAAAATTGTCTTATCGGTACTGTGGGGGCAGGGGAAGGGAAAATGTACGAATTTTTCGCGTACCTCCCCTCGCGATTGGACACCTTTCATTCGAAAAATCTGAAAAAGAACATGAATATGGGCCTTTAGGAGTACAACAACAACAAATACATGAGAAGTCGAAATTCACTCAACTTTGTTAGTAATAGTATGATTTATCGATTTTATGTTTTCTTGAATAAAATCTTAAGGCTACCCTATTTATTTATTTATAAGATTGATCTGTCCTAAAAGTTTCATAAAGATTTATTCATATTTAACGAAGTTATAGCGACTTAAATTTTCCTGTATTACTATGGAACAATTTGCGCTGTATTACTATGGAAACATATGGCCACGGAACAACATGCGCTTTTTACTGACTCAGACACTACAGCTTTGCTGGGAGTTCCATGAATGTTTCAGGAATGATAGGTATCATGAATATCTTTGAAAACTGATTCAGCTAGTGGTATCAGTAATCGTAAAACAAAATAGTGGCTGTTTTAAATGCGAAAGTTTTATAATTTTGAGTTATTTTTCCCCAACTTCAATGTTTAAGGTGCACGCTTTTATCACTTCATTCAATTCAATGAATGACTGAAGATGAGTACCTACAATTAATACTCATAGATAAAACAAGTCAAAGAGGTAGGAGAGAGGTCCTAGCAAAAAGGCTTTGTAACCATTCTAGGATTCGAAAAAATAGGCCATGAATCGATGATAACAGTACAGGGGAGTGGTCGCTGAAAAAAAATTTCATCAAAGGTAGCCGATATGAGTATCAAATGAAAGCTATTTATGAGAGCTTTTCAAAACAGTCCTTAAACTGACAATTTTTCCTTCAGTGGGGGCACAGGAGGGGAATACACGAAAAATGTGTTGCCTCCCTCGCGAATGAACACCTGTGAAATAAAAAATCTGAAAAAATTATCAAGGGAGATATTTATGAGTATAACAATAACAAATACTTCAAAAGTCAAAATTCGTTTGACTTTGTTAATAATAGTATGATCTTGGAATTTAATATTTTACCCAATCAAAACTTCTTTGACATGTTGCTTGATTTTATTCGTTGCTGTTGACTGCATTTTGTAAGTTGAGTACAAAATCCTTCTGACATGAGCGTAGGTCTGTCTACCCAACTTGTTGTTCTTTAGTACTACTCTCTATGTGCTGTCAACATCGCGGTTGCAGGTGCTGGTTGTGTCGTTATTGTTGCTATTTTTAATTACTTCTTTTTTAAGGGGTTTTATTGGGTTCCCCTAGGAGGCACTTTCTCCGTTTGTATGTGTAGTCACATTTTTGGTTCTATGGTCATCTTTAAAGAGCAGGGAGGTCATACGAGGGTTGGTACAAGAAGCGTTTATGGGGATAAGTGCTCAGAATCATACTAGCGCTCATCGTGAAACCGTCTCAACCGAACGTATACTACCAATCCAATGGTGACAACTTTGAATGTACTCCTTGGCGTACCAAGGTTTTAATGGGATGTAGACGGTGTGATAGTTGAATTGGAGCCATTCACGCACGAATGTCACCTCCGCACTACTGGACAAAGCGACTAGGTTCAAACCATCATATCCGCCAGACCAAAGCATAAATTCTAGCTCGTTGTCGAAAGCGTAGTTCAGATTCAGTCGAGGTTGTTACTTGTGACCCCCTAGAGGGAACCTTGCGGCGACCCCCATTTCCTCAGGTCCGTCGGGGCGGCACTCGCCAAAGAATGTTAGCCTCTAAGAGCACTTCAGTCGACAAGCATTACCCCTGCGGGGATTTCCTCGGGTACGCCAGGATCGCACTCTCCAAAGCATGCTAGCCTCCAAGCAGTGGATAAACTAAGAATTTTTCTTGATTCACTAAATTTCAAATATTTGATTCACAAAAATGTATTTTTTAGCTCACCAAATTAATTTTGTTCATTCAAACTAAATAAAATGTATTTAATAATTTATTGACTTTGGGTTTTTTGTTAAAAAAAAAACTACATTTATTTTTATTTTAATGAATATCAAAACTCGAAAAAAACGGTCTCCTTCATCCGCATCATCATTCGTATCCACACCATTCGTAATTGCTTTGCAAAACACTCCTTTGAACCAGTAATGCTGTTTAGATTGTTCATGACCAGTTTTAATGTATAAACTAGTACGTATCATAGCTGAATGGGCTTATATTCCGTCTAAAGCATCACTTGAAACAAATCTCTGACGCTACTACATGGTTATAATGTCTTCTATCAGATGAGATTGACCAATAAAAAGGCACTACAATTCATACAAAGGAAAGGCATCCGCCAGATCCTTGGGATCCCTTGGTATGTTAGAAGTACGGATATATACAAGGACTTCAAGATTGAATTGGTCGAAAAATGCGTACGAGGCAAAGCACTTAAACTGCTCAATATTATAGACAGATATTCTAATACTACCCTGGGAATCCCAATACTTCAGTGACTCCAAAATTAAATTTATCCAGTTATTCACGGTTGTTTTAATTAACCCTATTATAAATAAGAACAAAATGGTATGGTCTCATTAGCTGCGACGAGCAAACAATTGCTCGCAGATAGAAGAGAGCTAGGGTACTAAATCGCACCAGTTCAAGCTCAAAGCAAAGCCGCAGTTTTAAATCATTATGAAAAATATTCAAACAAAGAACAAAAAATATTTCATCTTTAGAAATACTTTCCAACCAGAATTGGAAATCACTATCATGACATCCTTAACTTAATGTACATTAGAAAAAATCACACTTGTCTTACTGTGGCTCTTGCGGCATCATAAGAATTTCAGTGAGCCAAAGTTAAAGTTCATATTTTAAGGATATTTCAAACGAATTTAACAAAGACCTACTATTTTTGTATTCAATTGTCCATCCATCCATGTCTGCTTGTCCCTCTACCACATCAAGCTTTCCAAGAAAGTCTAGAGCACAACCTCTGTGGAAAAGTCATAGGTTTCGTTCTAATAAAATTTTTGACTTGTTAAAATTTTCAATCATTTTTCAGGGTGAAAGACCCTGATTTCTTGAAGTGAACTTTTATCATTTTTTATGGGAGTAAAATAAAAGATCTTGGTTTGTAGTTTAGAACCCGAAACCAAAAATTAAGAGTTTTCGGGTTGAAACTTTCAAAAAAATCAAGAAGCTTAGCCGTCCTAATTTTGTGGAGTTTAACAACAAGTGGCACTGTTAGCGAAATTCCAAATCAACCTGGAAACTACAATTATCTTGAGATTTTTCGTGATTTTTCAGGCATATTCTATTCAGTCGAGCTTACAGTAAAATAACACCAGTTGAAGTAAAGTTGAAGCTGTTTCGCGCAGATAAAATTACATTCCGGGCACTCCTGTATTTCTAACGTTTTAATAAAAGGTTTTCTATTAAGGACATAACAATTTTATCCATTGATAAAACACAGAAATATTGAACGTATTGTGTTCAATTTTATTGTGGGTAAAGTGCAAGCATTAAATTTCATTGCCGATCATATGACCACCACGTGCTCGTTTATAGCGGTCGATTCTTTGGACACAATTTTGCACCGCTCGGGCACACATTTTGACCGGGACGTTGGCAATTTCGCGTTGGATGTTGTCTTTGAGTACGTCCAAAGTTGCTGTCTTTTGGCACAGACCAATGACTTGATATAGTCCCATAAAAAGAAATCCAATGGCGCATGAACAAGGCGGCCATTCGAGCAAAAATTTTCTCGAGATAACACGTCCACCAAATTTGCCTTACAATAAATCGATTGTGAGGCGTGCTGTGTGGCTAGTGGCAACATCTTGTCGAAACCACATATCGTTGATGTCAAGTTTATCCAATTGACGATAACATGACGGTCGTTTTCATCCAAGGAAAAATGCGGCTCAATAATACCTCCACTCCGGCATGCAAACCGCACCAAACAGTAATTTTTTGCAGATGTAACGGTGTCTCAAGAAGCACATGTGAGCCCAAAATGAGCTCGATCGCTGAAGATGATTTTTCGATGAAATTCTTCATTTTCTTCAAGCTTTGCCAGAGTCCGATTGGAGAAGTGTCGGCGTTTCGAATGATCAATGGCTTTAGTTCTTGAGTCAGTTTGATCTTGTTTCATCTAGCCAAGATTTTTTCGCAAAATACGCCACAGTGTCGTTTGGGCGATGCCCAATTCTTGAGAACGATGTGGAATCGACTTATTTGGCTCATTTTGAATCGAAGCACTTACGGCTGCAATATTTCCTTTGCTTCGAGCGAAACGACTCCTTTTTGGCACCAAAACGGGATATTTGGCCTCGAACTTATCCACTTAAGCACGCACAGCCTGTCGGGTGAAACGATTGTTACGCCAAAAATTGGAGTAAGCGCTCTTCAAGCTGCGACTACCGAATCAGAGTTTTGGTAGTAATTTTTAATCATTTTCGTGAACTTTACCATGATAAAAATGTTGACTTTAACTAACGTTTTGACACTGACAGTTTATTAAAAAAGTTTAAGGGTGCGTTCTGATGGAACACCCTATATATGCTTTGCTACGTAAATATACCCTTTTGAGGGTTTTAAAAAGAAAATTGTTTTTACATTACCCTATTAATATCACTACCTGTCTGTCCATATGTCCGTGCGTGTGTCTGTGAGTTTGTTACAGCAAGTTTTCTCAGGAACTAGGGACGCTACAATCATCAAATCTTTGGAGCAGTTCAGAAGTTTCTGGTTAATGCAACTTTCATAGTCGTAAAAATTTCGAAGGATTTTAAGAGGAGGTCTCCCAATATACGGATGTGACCCTTAATGGGAACGAATTAGTTTTTTTTCTGAAAATAGACAAAACTATTAGTTTTTGGAGATCTGAAATAATTTCCCGATAAATTCATATGGAGATACTTAAATTTACTGCAGTTTTATATTCAAGCAATCCTATGAAAGAACCCTATACTTTGTAAGTTTCAATGAAATCAAATCATATTTACAGAAGTTTTACCATAGCCGTTTGAATTTTCTCTGATTACTCGTACAATAAAAACAATCTGCGGTTTTTCTACTATTCAGGCTTTCTGTCGAAACAGACACAAAAATTTTGATTGAATCTTCACCAAATGTTGAGACAAAGTGAATAACAAAAATATTTTTAAGATTTTACTCTGTTAATGGTTGTTAGTAAGATTGCAACAAAATACTACCTCGTTGAAATTGAGTAGCAATGGTGTTTGTATTTGCTATAGGTATGGTTTAAGATTTCCGGGAATTGATGCGTGGTTGGTGTCGGCACATCGTGCGTTGAAAACAAAACCCTTCTGTTGTTCCGTCTTCCCAAGTTTTTTCTCTATAAAAAGCTCCAACCCGAATTCATCTATTGGGTTGTTCGGTAGTTAATGTCGTTTTTTCATGTTTTTCAAAGTAAATTTATTTATATTAAAAACAAACATAAATCAGTGATATATTAACCGTTTTGTTGGATGACCTCTTGCGGTAAGTTGACAAATTCCAAATTTGAAGAACCCTTGGTTTTTAGAAGCAAAGAACTGATCCAACTCATATTTAACAGCCTGGTCGGAATGGAAAGTTTTACCATTCAAATGGTTTTGAAGGAAGAAAAATAAATGATAGTCTGATGGTGCTAAGTCAGGGCTGTAGGATGGATGTAGCAGGAGTTATCAATTGAGCTCCATATAATTTTCACGGGTTATCAAAGAGATGTGGGCTCTGGCGTTGTCATGATGGAACATCACGCCTTTTCGCTTGGCCAGTTCAGTGCATTTATTCTTGATTCCATCGTTCAATTTCGAGAGGTGATGACATTTGACATTCGAATTAATAGTTTGGTTTTGTGGAAACAGCTCAAAGTAATCCCATAACACAGAAAGCATAATGTTCTTTTGGTGAATATTGGCTTTAGGTGTCGATTGTGAGGGCTCCTCATGATTGGTCCATGCTCGTTTTTGGACTGCGTCATCGTTAATAATCCGTTTTATCACCCACTATGATTCTATTTAAAAAATGGGTCGTTTTTTTACGATTCGGCAAATAGCCACAAATGTTAATGCGTTTGTTGAGGTCGATTTCTTCTAATTCGTGAGGAACCCAAACATCCAGTTTTTGTGTAACAAAGCTCTTGTAAGTGCAAGTAAACGTAAAGTAAACTATCTCTCGAGTTTTCATATGCCGGTTAGTTTCAATTAACGCCTTTATTTTGTCGTCATCAGCAGTGGTTGGACGACCAGCATTAACATTTACACAACGAAAGTGAGCAAACCAACACTGACACTAGTGTGCAGTAAGGCAGTCCTCAGCATAGACTTCACACAATTTTTCGAGCTTGCACCGCATTTTTGCCTTTTCGGAAGTAAAACAATTGAATATGCCGAGAATGCCCTCTTTGATTGTCTGTTTTCAAGTTTATTTTTAACCAACTCGTTGTTTACTAATGACGCTCAGTTTTTGACTGAAGATAGTCTAAAGTCTTATCTTTAAAATAGTATATAATAGTATAAGCCACACAAATACTACTACATGAAATATGCAGTTCACGTCATCTATAAAAAACGACATGAATTATCGAATAACCCAATATCATTTTCGAATAAGATTTCATCTTTTAGCTTAACATACCTATAGAGCACTATTTTATTTATAAATTTTTCAATAATATTTGCATATCAAGTTGTTGTTGTTATATTTATTCAAAATGCTCCTGTCAAGCAAAAAGTTTCTATATGCCACACTTGTTATATCTAATATTGCAACATTTTCATTCAATTTATGCAAATTTGTTTGACTTTGGCAAAGCATGATTCAATTTAAATTGCTTCGCAGCTATGCTGTTGTTCACGTTTTTTAAAGGATCATACTTCTGGTATTTCGAATTTTGTTTAATATTGATTAGAAGGAAAACTTCCTATAAAATGTAAATTGGTAAATGTAAATTAGGTTATGCGAGCCCCTAAACAAAATGGAAGATTTTCGAGCAATATAATGTCGTTCGTATCTAATTTTTATGACTTGTAACAGCGTCATTTAGTACGACGCCATAAAAGTTGGATGTTTATGGAAATGTTGGAACATACTTCATGCTGTTTTGTATGGTGCCTACAGATATAATTGGTGTGATAAAAGGTTCAAAGCAAATATAAAAGTGTTAAGCATGCAATGAACAGTACGATTTTAGTAAGACTTTGTAAAATCTGCTGATTTAAATGCTTTGTAATTGCAACAACCAAAGTAAAATGAATTAATATACATATGAATTTTCGGAAGAGAATAATTTTCAAAACTGATTTTGGCACCTACCTTTTGGTTTTGCATCCTGCTTGTTTGTTCCATTTTAGGGAAAGATGGCTGGCTGAATATATTGAGCAGCAAGTCAAGGCAAAATGAAAACCCATCTGTAATACCTCGAGCGGGGATCCATTTGGTCCGGGGCCTTTTCTTGTCTTCATAGACAAGACTACTTCCTCTAGTGCCGTCTTTGCAAAAAGTGGGAGGTTGTGCCACCGCATTTCAAAGCTATGACGCACTAATCATCATTTACAAATCTCACCAACAAGCAGCATTGGGGCAGTTAAGTCAGCATGAACGTCAATCTCTCTCGCTTTTGATACTTTGACGTTTATGCACGCACGAAGATATAGCTTCGTATATTTTAGTTAATAAAGTTTATTTTTAATGTACAAATGAGGGTTCATGCATTAATATCTCGTATACTCAATATTGGTAACAACAACATGAGTTTTTTTTAAGAAATACCAAGCGAATTATTCGATGCCGACGGAGAGAATGTCGACCGAGCCTCCGTTAACATTAACGCCACCATCATGGTCAAATTACCACGTTTCGACACAGTTGTGGCTGAATTGGACGTTCCGACTCTATCGCATCGCAGAAAAGCCACCCGAGCACTTAAATACGAAACCCTGAAACGGAGGCTGCTGACTGTGTTTGGCGTCACCGGCGGGGAAAGGACGTGCCAAGTGGTTTTTGATCTTGAGATGGAGGATATGTGACCGTCCCAGTTTATGCGTCACCTACAGTGCACCGCTGGAAAACGCATTCCGGATAACCCCATCAAATTTTTATGGTTGCAACGCCTTCCCCCCAGCACACGCGCCATCTTTGCCGTGAATAAGCACGGTAGCTTGGACGAATCAACGGCCATTGCAGATAGTATAGCCAGTTTCGGCACACCAGACCCGGCGTCGTGCGTGTAGAATGACTCAGCCTTACGCTCGGCGAATGACAGCGAGTCCATTCTAAAAATCATCGACGAGCTGAGAACAGAAGTGAACCGCATACAAGCGTTGTCGTAGCAGAACAACTCTTCCGTTTGCAGCTCCTGTTGCTACCCATTGCAACAGCTGACCCCACGTAAAAATTATATACAATCGTTTCAGCAGTCGAACCCAATTAAAAAGTATACACCGCCGTGTTATTTCCATCGTCATTTTGATGCAGCTGCGAGGTGGTGTCGCCTGCCATGCTCCTTCATTGACAGGCGTAGGAAACGCATCAAAACGCTAGCTCAGGAGGCAACAGCTGGTGGTTCCTCGGGAAGTCGCCTGGAAGTTTTCGACCCAATGTCAAAGATGAAATTCCTCGTTTTCTCACCTGTATTCAGCAAAAGAAGTTTCCCCGTACAAATTGTTTGCGGCAAATGGAACTACAATACTTACCTTTGGTAACAAGGTTCTCACGATTTCATTTGGCCTGCTGCGTGTGTTCCGCTGGCGTTTCTGTATCGCAAAGGTGCCGCGGCCCATCCTAGGTATTGATTTTCTAGGATGTTTTTTATTGTATCCCTGCTGAAAGAATTTCCGGGCCTCATCAATGCGGCACTCTCTGCGTGCTCTCCGGCACATCAAACCAAGCATGATATAACGACTACGGGCCCCCAGTAGCATACCGCTCACGTTAACTAGACCAGGACAAGCTACGTGAAGTGCGAAAAGAATTCCACATTCTGCTGGATAACGGTTTCTGTAGAACATCCAAGAGCCCATGGGCAAGTCCCTTGTACCTCGTCCCATAGAAAGACGGCACATGGCGGCCAGTCGGAGATTTTCGTTGCCTTAATGCCACTAGAGTCCCGGATAAATATCTAATGCGACATATCGAGGATATTTCCGGGAACTTAAGTGGGATGCACATTTTCTCGAAGATTGACTTACTGCGCGCGTTCCAGCGAATTTCAACAGCGGAGGAAGACATCCCAAAAACGACGGTCACGACGCCGTTTGGACTTTTTTAATACACGGTGATGATGTTTTGTGTTCAGAACGCAGCATTGACCTTTCAGCGATTAATGGACTAGGTGCTAAGAAGGCTCAATCACTGTTTTTGCTACCTCAACGATGTGCTCATCGCGTCGAAATCGGAGGAGGAGCATTTACCGCATCTACGGGCAGTATTTTAACGTCTTTTGGGCCTCGGACACATTATCAGCTAGAAATGCGTGCGCACCCCGAAATTAGAGTAGATGTGATTCAAAATTTTAAAAGGCCTATCACGGTAAAATAACTCAGGCGGTTTTTGGGAACACTAAACTTTTATTGGCGGTCCGTCCGCAACAACATGGTGCTTCAGGACCCTCTCAACAGATTATGTGAAGGCAACAAACAAGGAGACAGAACGACAATTAAGTGGACCTCAGAAATGGAAGCAGCGTTCGTAAAGCCCTGGGACAGCTTGGCGGATTCCATATTACTCGTGCATTATCAGGCCAATAAACCTCTCAGGCTGACTACTGATGCATCCGAGATAGCCGCAGGTACTGCGTTAGAGCAAGAAGAAATAGTCGATAGCCCCGTTGGTGTTTTTCTAAAGAAAACTCTCTGCACCCGAGTCAAGGTATAGCATTTACGACCGAGAACTGCTCGCTATTTATACCAGCGTTCATTACTTCCGACACTTTCTAAAAGGCTCTTCGTTTTCCGTCTTGATGGACCACAAACCGCTGACGTACGCATTCGCTCACTCCACTAGGAAAGCCTCGCCACACGAGCTTAGGCATCTCAAATACATTTCGCAATTCAGAACGGATTTCCGTTTCATTGCCGAAGTCAGCAACGCGGTTGTAGATGCACTTTCCCATGTGAGTACTATTGAGATGCCGTCTATTATCAGCGAGGATGAGCTCGCTCCAGAGCAAACACGCGACATGGAAATTCGACAGCTGCTCCGAAACATCAACACCTCATTGAAACTCATCCAGTGTGCATGCGGTACACATCAGAAGTTGATTAGCGACGAGTCCCTGGGCTGGCTCAGACCCTTCATCCTGGTTTCGTTGCGCAAGAAAATCTTCGAAATTTTTCGCTGACAGGTGCATCCTAGTGCTCGATCTACCTGTAAAGCTATCGCAAGAAGATTTGTGTGGACGAATATGTGGAGGGAGATCCGCGTTTGGGCTCGTTCGTGCGTGCCGTGCCAGTGCTCGAAGGTTACTCGTCATCAGATGAATCCGGTGCAACAATTTTCAGTGCTCGACGGCCATTTCCAGCACACATTTAGGCATCATTGGGCCACTTACTCCACCGCAACGTTTTAAGTATTGCCAATCGCCGACCGCTTTTCGAGGTGGCCTGAGGCCATCCCTCATGGCGAAAGTGCCGCCCAATAAGTGGATCAGTCATTATGGTACACCTCGCCTTATCACGACCGATCAGTGCACCCAGTTCAAATCATCACTGTTCAAATCTCTCGCCGCTTTCTCTGGAAATAGTAGAACTAGAACGTCACCGCATTACCCCCCATCAAAAGAATTATTGAGTGCTAGCACCGTACGTTGAAAGCCGCAATTATGTGTCACAGTGGTGGTCCGTAAATCCCTTTCGCCGCCTTACTCAGGATCTTATCGTGTGCCTCAGCGTCTGTCAGGCTTACTATACAAGATCGATGTTAATGGTCGCCATGTCAACGTGTCGACGGAACGTCTGAAGCTGGCTTTTGATGAGCTTGAGCAGAATTCGCATCAACCCACTGACACACCGAGTACCACCGATTCACTGAGAGCCTTTCGTTCGCCAAAAGCTTCCGCGGCATCAAGAGTGCCTGACGTAGCTCCTATCAAAGAGAACCATTCGAGCCGATCGGCGCTATAGCAGTCTTTACCCAGCACACGCCTCCCGTCGTATACCCAATAAGCTCATATACTATACCTTGCACAGCTTTTCCACTTCATATGAACAGGGCCTGGTACTGACCATATCACCTTGTATAGTGTCAATACATTCGATCAACATAATGAGATACTCTATCTTTAAGCAAAGGCCCGAAAGGGGCTGTAGTGCTGAAGCAAAAAAAGGATGGTTGTTTGCACCGCTAAACTTTAAATTTTTTAAAATAATTCGCCAACAAGTCACATGCTCATGAATGGACTTAATCTTATCTCGATTAACGTCAACTTTAATATACCTACATTGACGTGATTATCTCCTAGAATTAATTGTCAAACAAAAGCTTGACACTATGATTCCCACTGAAACTCAATTTATGGCACTTAATGACGGTCAAGAATTTTGGACTCGTAAAATACGACAGGGTGAATGGTGATGGGGAAAATTCTACCATTGCATTAATTAGAAGACATTATTGTCTCCAAAATATTGATAACGGCGAATTCAAAAACTTTGGATTTCTTTGAGTGGGGGTATCCTCTCCGATATCTCGGCCTATAGATGTCAAAGAAACGTAATCAAATTCGAAGGGGAGCCTGATTTCTGGTTTCAAATACTCAAATTTATTTATTTATTTTTTACACTTTTTTATAGACCATCTATCCAGTTACAAAATAGGCAATATAAACTGTAAAATATGCAACGAAAACATACTAAGCTACATGAATAGAAAAAAATACAAGAATATGAAATACTGATAAGGAGAAAGCTACGTAATGTGCTTTTAAAATGGTTTAAGGAATGTGGCAGATGACCTAGCTCGAGTTAATTGGAAGGATGTGTTTTGTATTTTTAGGGTATTGTAAAATCATTTTACAATACCCTACTAAAATCGTGTCCTGTCTGTCCGTCCGTCCGTCCGTGTGTCACACCACTTTTTCTCACAAACTACATAAGCTAAAACATAAGATTTTGTAAATAGGTGTAAAGTGATGTCTTCTTCAAAGTTTCATCACAAAAAAAATTTATATGGTGTTCAAGGGGGGTCTATATAGGGGAGTGGCCCCCGAAAAAAAACCTTCATCGCATGTAGGCAATATGGGTATCAAATGAAAGGTCTTGATGAGAACAGGTCTTAAAATGACAAATTTTGCTTTGAGGGGTGCAGGGGAAAGGGAAATGTACAAAAATTTTGTGTCCCCCCCCCTCGCGATCGGACACCTTTGACCCGAAAAATCTGGAAAAAAATTCGAATGTGTAACTTTGGGAGTACAAGGGCAACAAATATCTTAAAAGTCATAATTCGTTCATCTTTGTTAATAATAGTACATCTTATAAATTTTACGTTTTTGCCTATAAAATCAAAATGGGACCCTTTAATCTCCCAAAAACTGCAATTTGAGTTTTTTGAAAGCAAATGTATGTGCTCTGAAAATTCCGCAATAATCGAACAATAAACAGCTAAGTTATAGCCGATTGAATATTTAACAATTACAACAACATTAACACGTGATACTAGGGAGATACACGTTTGCAACGGACCTAGACACTACAAATATGTAGGATTTTGATAAAAATTTTAGAAATGGTTTGTAATATTGATGTGTTATCATGACTTATTAAACAATGGGGTCAAACACCTGAAACAAAATAGCGGCGAATATAAAAATATAACAATAATAATTCTTCCAACTCAATTTATGGAATCTGTATATTAGTGAAGTGTTGATATGCAGAATATCTTGTTCGATTTACGAATTGTTTTACAATACCCTTCTGGCAGGAGCACTCTCCTGCTACTTCAACTTGTTTTTTTGCTTCAGCACTACAACCCCTTTTGAGCTTTCGCGTACAGATAGTTAGAGTATCTCATTATATGAAGCGATGTGATACACGTACTAAAAACGAATAAAAATTAATATCCGTTCATGCAAACAGCACAATGAATATACATATTTGCCGAATGTGTTTTTGAGGTCGGACGTATATAAAGCCTTTACCGAAGAATGGCCGAAAGATTACCGTGATATATTCTAAATAAGCCACACAGGTCTAAAAATGTTCTCCTTTTTTAAGTGATGGTCTGTTGATTATCTGTAAATGCTCATCATGGGAGTTGTAAGGGAGATTTTATTTTTAAAATAGGGAACGTATGAAGTGAGGAGATCATACTTGGGAGGCATACTCAAGGATTGATCGAGAGTACAAATGGATGGTCTTACAGGAGGGTTGTGAAATAAAGCCAGCAATACGTAAAGCTGTAAAGGTTATGCACGGAATACGGATGTCAAATTTCAATCCTGGGTCAAATTCTACTACTAAATCTTTAAATTTGTCCACAAGTGAGTGTGAACAACAATTGATCAGACTGCATAGATTTTATGTTTTTACCTGTGATCTGATTGCCCAGTATACATCATGGTTAAGCGCTGAAAAAAATTCCAAAGGTGTCTTCCTAATTATGGGTTGAAATGAATATTATCGACTAAATTTCAGAAAAATGGATTAAGAAAAGTTTCACAGAAAGCTTAGTTGAGATCACTAGATCAAATATTAATCTTCTGTTTATGGCAATTCTGCCCCAATCGCTCCTAATAAGAGGATTTAACTTACGAGGACATAGATATTTATTTGTCAAAATTGGAAAAACTGGCATTGAAAATAATTGCAAAAATAGCCCCCAAGATTAAGTATGGAAGAATATAAAACACACAAGATTGAAAAGCGTTCGTCTCATATGCGTCAGCAATACTTACCGGTGATTGTTGACACGAGTCAACATGATTTATCAGTGATTCTAACTATCCTTCGTTGGTTTTAATGAAATGACACATGAAAAATGTACGGAGCCTAATTTTTTGATTTTACTTGAATAAAATTAGAAGAGCCTCAATGGTGTATCTATCCTTCACTTCCAACCTCGTACCGGACGAAAAATTTCTGGGTTATTTTTATAGCTATGAAAACTTATATCTTTGGCAGAATAAACTACAAAAAATCATGTGGTATTGACGACATTCACTATACAGTACTACGACATTCGTTTGAGGTTGCTGTTAGAAATTATTACATATTTTTCGAAAAAATGTTGAAAAGTCCATACATGCCAAATCAGTAGAAAAGTCTACGGTATTACAATCTTGAAGAAAGGGAAGGAGTCTTTATGCCCTTAAGTTTATCACCTAATTAGTTTGTCATCTAACACCAGTCACTAAGCATTAAAGGCAAACACCGAAAAATATGGGTTGATGCCACATTGCCTGTTTGCTTGCTGTTCCAAGTATTCAAACGAAAGTAACCACAGATATCTGTGGAAAACAACAATACAGAATGCATTGGAGTATGTCGCCTTGTTTGAAAGAAAACCTTCGATATGCCAAGGTAAGATAGATAAATCTTTGCACTCCTTGATGATTTGCTGAAGCTACCAATAAAGCCTCCCAAGAAGCTAGTCAAGAAAGGAATGTAGAGATGGGAATTGATGAAGATAGTAATGAAGATTTTATGCAATATTTAAAAACTAAAACCATGAAGAAGAAACCAACCCATGGTTTTGCTGGTTCCTCTGAAAAAAAACAGCAACAAGGCAGAAAAAGTTTCGCCAATAAATGTATTATGACAAAGCGGAAGAGATATGCTTCGACTATTCGCCGCCAAAAATAAATTAAGCAATCTTAAAATTTAAAGGATGAGCGTAGAAAAATTAACTATTAAACCAAAATCACTGGTTGATTTCAAGTTAACCAAAGATGTTCTGTATTCTGCGGAGCTTCCGCACTTCATCTATACTACAAAAGTGAAAAAAATCAATTATTACTGTTAAGCATCAGGACTGCGGAGCTTCAGCGTAAATTGATTCCTTTTTTTTTAAATTTTGCAACAAGGCGATCGTACATAGAAAAGAAAATATCGCCGTTTTATTTAGTACAAATACTCAATAAAATGAGTTTGTGTCTTTTAACAGATAAGTTACTTGAATTTTAGAGTGTTGAGATGAGAACGCCGCTAGAAAAGAGAAATCAACTAGTGTAACAGGTGTCAACGGTTTGACCATTCGACTGCCAATGCGTCATGCACTACCAATGCGTAAAATATAAAGAAATGCACGCCCACGTTGAGTGTAAATTAGCTAAGGCGGAGTCTAATAAAAAATGTACTGTGTCAACTGCACTGTATTTGGCCATCCAGCAAAACATCAAGGATGCCCCCAATATTAAGATGCAAAAGTTATATTTATTCCAAAACAATTGTAAGTTGAACGCAGTGTGATACTTTCTAGCTCCGTCAAGTCCGAGCTATGATTTGCTTTCAAAGCTAGAGGACCAGCAGACAATTTGTAAATAATGTAAATAACAACAATGTGCTGCTTCATGAAATCTACCAACAACTTAATTCCTTTTTGGAAAGAATCAACAATCAAGATTCGAAAACTAATTGATTTTCCAATGGTTACATCTTTCAAATGTTTCAAAATAACTTGCCATTCAGCCCCATTTCTATGGAAAGACATCATCATATTTCGATCAACATCATTGTTACTTTAAAATTGCAACTCTACCTTGACGTAACTGACCTCTTGAATTTATATCATATCATGCATCTGACTGAAACCCACTTCAATTCATGGCAAGCAATGACGTTCAAAGGTTTTGAATACGTAAGAAACGATACATAAAACATTGATGTGGGCAGTGGTAGCGGTGTATTAGCTAGAAGAACCTATCTTTTCTAATATATTGATAAATTTCGTCATCGAAAATTCACTGCAAGATGTACATGACATCTTCGTTATCTGAACGTATGCAATGAAAATAAAACGTTCTTAAATTCAAGGCGGGATTCAGTTCATTGTTTAAAATACCCGAGTTGAGCAGGCTGCACAATTATTATCTTCTAATGCTCGGCATACATGATCTCAAAAAATCAAATTGAATACAGGTGCAATCTATATGAGTCAAAGCTCCCATCATATTCTACAACAAATTCATACTTGGATCCTTACATTACTGATGCAAAATTTAAATTCAGCCTTAACAACCCTCAACGATAATTTCGGGTGCTCCTTTTGGATAGCGACCATTTTCCCATTGATAATGTTTTCTCTGATCGCAGTTCAAAATGAATGCCGTCGGCTTAGTTTCAAAGCAGATCAGAAAACATCCTTCAAGAGGCTCAATCGGGAATACCATAAGCAACATCCACCTTCTGACGACGGTAACTTTTGCCCAACGGTACCATTTGACAGGAATCTAACTAATGATGAAGACGGTGACATTGGAAGCTTTGCATGTAGCAAAAATCTAGTCAAAAGCTCGACTAAATAAGGTTGGGCTTCGAGCATACTTGACTTTCGTACATATCGAGTAGTCAATTGTAACTCAGATCATTACTTGATCAAATTAACCTCTCGATATAAAACGTCAAAGACGTATTCGGCAAAGACCAGCGCTCTACATAAATGCAACATCAAAAGCCCTCAAAAAGTGTTTGTGACGAAAAATTTTACGGAGACTCTCGATAACCAGCTATCTTCCATCCTATCAGACACATCGGTGAAAATAAGCAAAGAGCTATAGACGGTAGGTAGCACGGTAGTTAACACCGTGGAAGAACAGACGATCGAACATCAGGCCCAGTGGAAAAGAACTGATTGATTCGGTGGTAAGTGCCAGAATGTATTAGGCAAAAATAATCAGACGTACGAAGATTATTTAAGTAGGAAAACCAGGACAAAGACTGAGCACTATGAACATCTCAGAAGAGTAGCCAATACTATGACCATAAATTGAGAATCATCGATATAAGTCTAGCGGGCAACAACAAAAGACAAGTATACAAAGTAGTTAAAAGCCTGAAACTAGGATATCAGCCCAATACCATGCTCTGGCGTGCTGACGTCGGCAACACCACTGTTGATGAAAACAGAATTGAGGAAAGATGGGCATCATATTTCCAGGACCTCCTCAATTCTCTGCACAGCTTCAAAGCATTGGAACCTATAGATATTCCTGGCTCCATAAACTCTAGATTTTTCCTTTTCACCATGAAGGTTCAAAAGAATAATTATTTCGATGAGATTCCAGTGGCAGTGGTCCTTAGAAATCCATTTACTGCTTTATTTGGCGTACTCGTACAGCAACATTTTTAAAGATCTTTGAAAATAAAATAAGGTCATACGCCAACAGTATTATTATTATTTTTTTTTTTGTGGTATAGAGGTGAATGCCATTTATGAACAGAGTGCGGGACTCCCATGCACGACTGGACTACCCACTAAACACCTCCCCTGTTAACCTCAAGCTGGCTTTAGAGCAGGTATCGATCTACCAGTTGTTTATAGTCGCGCAGGTACTTGAGAAATGCTGGGAGTTGAACATAGACTTGCAATAAATCTTCGTTAATTTTAAGCAAGCACGCGATAGTATTGGTCGTAACGTACTACACCAAATAATGCTTTGCTTTGGTACCCTAGCCAATTCAGACGCCATACCAAAATTATAATGACGTCGACAACGTCCCAAGTCCGCATCAATAACCAACTCACCGATGCGTTTGACACAAATATCGGACTAAAACAGGGAGATGGGCTGGCCCCATCGCTATTCAATTTGACTCTGAAATATGTCAGAAGTAAGCTATCTGTGGATACAAGGGGCACGTTATAATAAAAGTTGAGCCAAGTAGTGTCCTGTGTGGATGATACCAACATTCTGCCACGTTGGATAACAACTACCAAAGCTTCATCTACACGAATTTGTGATAAGACCTGTCCTAAACCATGGTAAGAAATATCGACCACAACAGAAGCATCCACAAACATATTGAGCTCATTCGAAAGACGGGTCCTGATAATTGGAGCAAAACTAGACGGAGACCAATGGCGAACTCAGTAGATCCATGAGCTATATGAAGTTTTTAACAAGCCGGAGGTCGCTAAGATTGTAAGACTATGGAAACTGCAATAGGCCGGCCACATGAATCGTATGCGTGAACAACGGATGGCCAAAAAGGTATTCGTTGGGAGAACTAAAGGGTGGAGACCAATGGGGATACCGAGGAAATACTAGTCTGGCTCAGTCGTCGAAGGTAGGTCATCACTACTCGAATTTCAAAATTGGAGGGTGCGGTCAATGGACCAAGACAGTTGGAGGCGCTATTTGCAGGAAGTGAAGGCCCGATAGGGGCTGTAGTGCTACGAAGAAGAAGATACATGGTATAACTTCCGTGAAAATAACCCTACAATTGCTGCCTAAGTTCGTGCTTTCATGCAACTACCCCTGCCATCTGATGTCATGCTTTATAAGTGCAATCAAAATTTTCGCCTAATGAATGTCAACATAGACCTACGAAATCAAAATATGAGGGCCACTACAAAAATTGCATGCGCTCAAACAAATTTTTGGAAACTTTTCCCACTCTGATTGAAACATCATCAAAACATGCCTTTTGAAATATTAATACAACCTAGTTAAGTAGCTACATACAAAAAGTTTTCATGATTAATTTAAAGATATCGAGGCCGTCCAATATATTAGATCTTTGCATCCGTATGATGCAATGAAAAGCTCAGTGTACTCATAGAGCCATAACCGGATACATTTACATTAAATTGATGAAAAAGGGTTCGAGTAATCAATGAAATGTTTAGCACATTCAAGACAAAGCCAAGAAAATTCGATTCAAACTGATCCTAGATGCCCAACCTTCTAATACATGGATTGGTTTTAACTTTGAAATTGATAAACAAAGGCATTTGAGATGGACGTTAGCAAAGATGGACATTAGCAAGGAGTTTAATCAAGAGTCACTAAAGCAATCCATACGTTGGCAGATTTGTTAAGTTATGTGTATTTATATGCTGATAATTTTGTCGCTAAGGTTAAAACGACTTGGCTGCAATTATGGTATCCGAATACGTCTGCTTTTTGAATACATTAAGTTAAGTGAATGGTTTAAGGCATGCTGGATAAACTGATTCTTGTCAGCAATATTGTCGTGGACAGTACATAGATGGGAGACCATCTGGTACAACATGCTCTGCTGGAATGTGGATGTTATGCGAATGCGTTTATCCTATCTCTTCTTTCTCATCATAACATAACAATGGATCGTATACTACCTACGTAGGCCTTCACGATAATCGATAAAAATATCGAAATATAATACAATATTCAGTGTGCTCTAGAAGTAACCGACAACTGACTTGCGAATAGGGGAGGCAGTATGGCATAAGAGGGGTGATGTATAAAGAATTTCACATATTAAGGAGAATTCTTTCTTAAAAAGAACAAGAACAAGTCAAAATTTTGCTTCGATCTTTTGTAAAGTATAAATATCTCGACTTAGTTCATTATCCAACCATATTGGTCGAAAAGTAATAAAATGGCGGCCATTTTCGTCAAAAATCGGTGATATCTGTTCCGGCCAAAGTAAAGCGCCAATTTAGATGTAATTTGGTAGAAAGGCTAACATAAATATTTGAAGAAGTTTTCAGGAAACAAATTTCAGATTTAATTGTAGCGATGAAAATGGTGGCTGCTTCAATGTCTCAACATGAGAAAAATTTGTTCGGTGAGTAACGGCTATATTTCTTGACCGATTTCGATGAAAATTGACACAGAGGTAGCTGTTGGTATCATTTAGCAAATAAAAAGTTTAAGATGTCGAGCGTTGTAAATTGAAAATATACTCAAAATTTTTTTCTGATTATGATTACACAACCACTTTTAAACACCAACACGGGATCATTGCCATCTGACTCCAACATATCAGACGATCGAAACCAAGAGAGCACGTGCATGCCACCTCTTGAGGATGTGAGCTCAGATATTTGCAACTAAATAAAGCGCCTGGTGTAGACAAAATCTTAGCGGGGCCATTGAAAGTTGGCAAAAAAATTTTCAGTATGCACAAGCATTAGCTTATGTGAACATCTGGACCAAGAGAATATCCTGGCAGACTTACACAAAACTGTGATCTTTCCAATATACAAAAAAAGAGATCGACTATGTTTTCAAAACAACATACGAATATCCTTATTGTACACGTACTTCAAAGTTTTCTTCAAAATAATTGAGCAGCGATTGGAAGTGTATGCTGACGAAATTATGGGAGAGTACCAAGCAAGCTACAGAGCAGGACGATCGACAATTGAGCAGATCTTCTCCATAAAACAAATGCTAGAAAATGCTAGGAACATATCCCTGCTTGATAGAGATTAGAATGTATAATACCGAGTGACAAACTAAAATTAAAAACGATCTAACGGAACTAATCTTCATAAAGGAAGGATTAAAACAGGGAAACGGTTTAGCACCAATTTACTTCAATCCAACACTTGAGTACATCATGAGAAAAACAGCATCCATAGAAGGAAAAGGCACACTGGCCGTAAAATTTGGGCAACTGGTCGACATACTGGCCCGATCACTTTCCTATTTGCAGTAAGCTTTTCAAGAAATAAGTAAATCCGCGGGACTACTAGTCAATCAAAATACAACCAAATTTATGATACTCAAAAGAAAAACAAAACCCCAGATCAAGTTCATGAAATTATACCAAAAGTCGAAAATAAAAATATACAAGGTTTGGATGAGGCCCATGATCCTATATATATGCGAAACGTAGACGCCGACAAAAAAATTCGAAATATGGAAAGATGCCTTTGAACGACAAGTTCTCGGAAAATCATCTGGGCCCACTAAGCAACGAGAACAGTAAATCAGATTATAGTATACTAGAGTCCCTGAATTGCTCGGGACTTTAGATTATAGTCCCATGGGTCCGTTAATCTAGATTAGCACACAAAAAAGTTATGCTCCTCATCTCAAACTAAATGGAATATTAACTGTTCACTATAGGACTTGTGCTGCTTGCGAGTCTAGAGCGATTTTTGTTGGCCGACTTTCTTCTATTTAAAAAAATTGCTTTGAGTCTTCTGAAATTAAATAATTTAAGCTGAATTTCCGGGTAATTTATTGTTTTTTGCCAATCGAGAGGATTTAAAAATTAAAAACTTGACGTTATTTATCAGTTCATCATATTTGACAAAGGATTCAGTGTCCTCATTGAAATTCTTGAAGATTTGCAAAATAATAGGTGTAACATACTTCATACAAAAATGCATTAAAATTCAATTTTACGATTTCAATCCAACGTGCTGAACTGTTAATACCTGCCGATTTCTACAAAGGATTAGAATTCTGTGATGGGTCGTTTTAGTCCAATATGATGTTTCCCATTTGAAACCTCAACAAACAAAATCGTCAAATGCGTCGATTAGTTATGTCGAAAAAATTGGGCAAAAGTAGGAAATTTTCTTGTTTCAATGGTAAATATCCTTAACTGTTATTAAATTTCCATGTCCTTCAAACGGGAACTAATAAAAAGTAGGTTCTATACTTTGTAGAGAATAGGACTACTATGCCTACCTTCGATCTAGAGTTATGCCCGGCCATTCATAAAAAGCAGCAACAAATTAGTCGATTAAAAATAACGGATTACTAACTTATTGATGACACTAAAGCTCGTCAAAAGTTACTAAATAAAATAAGAAAAAGAAAATCAGTTGACAAATGGAAGAGAATAAGTTGCAGTACCGGGAGAGTGCTCCTACCAGAAGGGTTCTGTAAACAAATTAGGGAATCAAACAATTTCTCATAATACCAAAAGCGCCATTTTCTTTTAAGCGTTACCGACGTCGTTGTCTTTGTACTAACAATAAAATACAAATATTATGCACAATTTCTATTATTAACAAAATTAACCGAACTAGTTTTCTCAGGAATTTGTTGCCATTGGACTCATTAAGGTCTACTTTCATGACTTTTTTTTCGATACTTCGGCTCAAAAATGTGCAAGTGTCGCCTATTTTGATCTCCCTTAAAGTCCCCTATTTTGTCATCTTCCTTTTTTTTGATACCAATATTTTTTTATACCTGAACTTTGGCGAGGTTATCACTTCTGGACTGTTCACAAAATCACACGATTGTGGCTTATCTAGTTTCTGAGAAAGCTTGCTATGACGCGCGGACAGACAGACGGACCAAAAGACAGGTCGCGAAACTAGTAGGTTTTTATAAAAACTACTAAACAAAAACCTAAAAAGGGATTTAACTGTTTTGTTTCTGCCATTTCATATATATGTAGATTCTTTAGCTTATGAAATATCGACATTTTATCGGTTATTGTATCGATATCGACTCAAAATCGATACCGATACGATAAATTTACAAAAAAAATCGCCGATATCGATATTAAAAATCTAACTCCATACGATAACGAAAATAGCCTAAATATCGGTATCGTATCGTGAAGGCCTATACCTTCATGAGATACCTATCTATCTATGTATATAAGTAAATAATAATGATCTCTACTGATTGTTAGATACAAATTAGCGTTTTGTTTCTCTTCTATTTTAAATGCTAGGCTACGAATATATAGATCGATGAATATTATTGGAAAATAATCAAGTTGAGTCTTGATGAGTGAAGCTCATTAAACGATGGCCAAAAAACCATTCACAAAGCTTTTTAAACGATCAAGGATTAAATATGAATAATACACGAGCGGAGCCAGTCTATGGTGTTTTAAAATTATCTTTACCCACTACGGAAAATTCGTATGTTAACGTTTTTGAAATTTTAATGATTCCTGACTGTGATTAAGTTTCTATTCCTTAAAAGTTATTGCCTTAAAAAGTTATTAAATTTTTAATAAAGCTTTTCTCTCAAGAAAACTCAAACTTCCGATTACATGAACAGTTGCTATCATGCATACAAACGTTCCTTGAAATAAGAAAAATCTAAATATCAAAGAATAAATCCAACATATGGCACAAATATCTTTGAATTGTATTTGAAGACGCAGGAAAGCCTTTTGCCAGATTCGTTCAAGGGAAATTTCTTAATCTTCTTGACATTGATGCTCAAAGCAATTCAATGTTAACGCGTGGCAAATTATTCGTCATTTCCTCCATATTCCATTCGGGCTCAAATCATTGTCGTTGTGATGTCGAAGGCGTCACTTGAAATGTTTTCAAGATGAAAGTTTAAATTATGACAAAACCGGATAATCATATACATATTCACGACGAGCAGTTACAAGGAAACGATTTCCATTTACGCTATTTGGCAGATGAATTTAAATGACCCCATCATTTGAATACATTATAATTTCGAAGAAACATGGGAATGAGGCTAAGCATCTACAATGCCAGTGATTCGACTAATTAACATAGTACATTCAAGGCAAAAAATAGTTCCTGAGAAAATCTAAACATGAAAAGCACTGTACGTATCAAGATTAGTTGGAATCAAATCTATTCGTGAATAACGCAAGTCAGCCATAAAGATAGAAGTGGCTATAAGACCTCTGTATAAATTGAAGATTTCCTGAGAATTTTTGCCAGGCAAATTTTTTACTCTGCTGCCTTCTGAAGAATAAAAATTCATGAAAAGTCATCGAAGAAGTTGCACGTGGAGTAAATTTCAGGATTTGGAGAAAAAATATTTGATTTTAATATTTCATTGGTTTAAGGAGGCCCTGATGGTTCCACTTAAGACCTGAGTTTTCCTGGAAATGCTTATCGTGTCGGGGATCAAAACTCTTCTCATTTAATTTTTAAAGCACATTTTTCGGCAAAGTAGTAGAAGTAGTTCTGGAAACTGCATTGGAAACAAGTATATGGCAACAAATTTTATTTCATGTTAACTTTTATTTATGGAATCGAATTTATATATTTTTGAGAGAATATGGACGCAAGTTGTATTGGTTTTTCCTTAAAAGTCATAATAGAAAGCCTATGGACCCTGATGAGTGGTTATTAACCAATTCTGAATGTACTCCCGTGTTATGCATTTCGAATAAACTTCTGAATAAAAGTAATGCTCCTACATAAAACGAGACATATGTACGCTTTGCTGACAATTTTTATTTTGGGAGTGAATATGCTCCGTTCTTCAGTGTCAAATAATAATAATTATCGTCATCAACATCTATGGCGCGATACCTCAAGCTGAACCTTGGCCATCACGATTAATCTTCTCCAATCATCACGGTTCTGCAAATTCGCTCACCTGTTGCCCAACAAGGGTCTACTGTCAGCTTCGTGTCTTCCCATCGAGTCCTTAGTCTTCCCACTAGAAGTCTACAATGTTCTTTACCCTTTGATGTTCTACTTACTTCGACTTATAATTACGCTATACAGTATTTGATACTAAAGTAGTGAGTCTACTTACTCCCGAAATACATATTTATTATTGAGAAATCCCCTTTTGCACCACCAGCTAAGAAAGCAAATTTTTTGTAGGCGCCTTTAGTTTCAAATTGCAAATAATGATTTGATTCGCTGCCAATTTGATGTTCAAACTCTGTTTAAGAAAAATTCCTTTTGCATAAGTACTTCCAACGGAAGCCATTTCTTACATTTTCATGAAAATATTGTATATTCAAAGATAACTGTCTTCGAGTCTCATCAACTACTCTACGAAACCTTGTTCAAATCGAAGTTTTACTCTGACCAGAACAAAATTATTAGATTTCCATTGAAAATGGCAGCTGGAAATATAAGGTTTTAAATTTTAAAATTTTAATTTGCCACCCGATTTTCATAACCTTTTTTGCAGAATAAAAGAACATTCTTCAATAATTAATAATTCCAACCTTTATCAAAATCAATTGAGAACCATGGATACTTGTAGGGCACGAATATCTGAAAAAATTACGACTTTGAACCGCCACTATAAACTGCATATCAACATCTATCATAACTTAAAGTTGATGCGAATCGATATAAAATTGTAGAATTTAAACAAGTTGAGTACGCAGGAGAGTGCTGTTACCAGAACGTCTTTGTAACCATCCTAGGATTCGAAACAAATTTTCTAGTAGTGTGATCGATAATTTGAATTATTCATCCAATACTTGGATAAGCAATCGTTCCAATTTATGTAAAAGATGCATAATTTCTTTAATAAGCACATTGAATCCGCCATTTTGATAGAGCTTAAATAATTTTTCTGAATGGTCAGCCGATTGAACATATTTAAATTAGACACTATTCCTTAAATTTTCATGAAAATTGGAAGGTAATAAAAGAACCTAGATCAATTTGAAACATGTAGCAAGCATGAAAACGTGTTATTGTTGTTGTAATTCCATTCAATTGAAATGGCTATAACTCACTAAATTATGATTCGATTTCCATAAAATTGAGGATTAAGATCGTATATCAATCTGTATGATTACAAAATTTCAAGAAGTTTAATGGTGCCGGTTTTATGTTATGGGCGAAAATGTAAAATCTACAAATCATACTATTTTTAACGAAGTTGAGTGAATTTTGATTTCTGATGTACTTGTTGCACTTGTACTCATTAAGATCCACCTCTGTGATTATTCTCAGATTTTTCGGCTCAAAGATGTCCAATCGCGGTGGGTAAGGGACATAATTTTGGTATATTTTGCCTCCCCCTGGACCCTCTGATGCATAAAATGACTGTTTCCTTTCAGATGCTTATAGTTCTAATCAAGACTTTTTATTTGATACCCCACACGACTGCCTTCAATTTAAAAAACTGTTTAAGGGCTACTTCGTTATAAGGGGGGATCCCCCTTAAAAAAAATTAAAAAAATTTGACTTTGGCTGGAGCTTCGTCTGTCGATGCATGTTCGGCAGCTCTATACGCCATCAAGAATAATGGGATGTGCCAGTCCCAGTCCCTTTGGTTCTTGTTAACCATCTTGGCTAGGTGTTTATTGAGCGTGCCGTTGAAACTTGCCACCATTCCCTCGGTTTGGGGATGCAGTGGTGTTGTCCTCGTTTTCCGTATTCTGAGCAACTCGCACATTTCACCAAAAACTAGTGACTTGAAGTTTCGGCCTTGATCCAAATGTAGTTCACTGTAATACGAGAGCACTCTTTTTTCGCCATCGATCTGCTGGAAGAGAACAGCTCCAATCCCGTCGTTCCTCGCATCGGTGTCAACTACAAGCATTATTTCGGGTTCTGGATATACCAGCACGGTCTCAAAGGCTGTCTGGCATTGTTCATTCTAGGCATACGGACAATTTTTCTTGGTTAGCTGATGGAGACACTTAGCTATTTTGGCAAAGTCTTTGACGAATCTTTGATAGTTGGCCACTAGACCCAGAAAATATCGTAGTTGGCGCTTATTGTTTGGTATTGGCCAGCTTTTCACGGCTTCAGTTTTCTCAGGCTCTGTTTTGACCACTTCAGCTTCTACGACGTGTCCCAGGTTTTTTGCTTCAGCTGCGGAAAAGGTACACTTGTCGGGACTAAATTTTAAATTTGCCTGTCGGAATCTGCAGAAAACCTCTTCTAAGTTCCGCACATGCTCTTCGAACGTTCTCCCGATAACAATAATGTCATCTAAGTACACAAAACAGGTCTCCCAGGTTACGCTTCGTAGCACGTATTCCATTAGGCGTTCGAAGGTGGCTGGAGCGTTGCAAAGCCCAAATGGCATCACAAGAATCCGGTCCCAACTGAAAATTTTGTCTTCTTTCGGTCCTTCTTTTCGATTTCCACCTCCCAGTAGCCACTCTTGAGATCGAGTGTAGAAAACCATTTTTCGTCGGCTAAAGTGTCCATGATGTCATCGATGCGTGATAGTCGTAAACTATATTTCTTAGTGACGTCGTTAAGCTACCTAAAGTCGACATAAAATTACTAGAACTACTGGTGTGGCCCATGGACTAACAGAAGGCTCGATAACGCCTTGTTTTTCCATGTCGGAGATCAGTGCGCTCACTTCTCCTTGTTTGGGTATAGGAAGACGTATCGGTGCTTGTCGAATTGGTTTGGCCCACTGTGGATCTATGACGTGAGTTACCATACTTGTTCGGCCTTGGTTATCTGGGATTGTTAAGAAGATGTCACTGTACTTGGTGACCAGATCAAAGGGTCGCTTGAATAGCTGCACTGGCAATTTGGTTTGCTTCAATATTGCAGACGTAAATTCCCGGGCTTTCTCTGTGTCTTGCCTCCTTTTCCAATGATGGTCGTGAGTAGCTCCCAAAGAGGTGATGGTGGAAATAGGCTGGCAACTGATGCTCGTGGTTGAGTTTGCGGTATTAAGGACTCTAACCAGCACGTATACGTTCCTTAAAGACCTTACAAGGCTTCGCCCTACAATCAAACTGCGCAACGCCGATGTATTCGTTGGCTCTATTAGATACGATCGGTGGTCTCCAGAATCACCATCAAGCTTGGACCATACAATGCTTTCAGAAGAATCAGTGTCGGTACACACTACCACATTCATCTTGGGAATTTGGACGCTGGGGTCCTCCATCAATACTTCGACATTCTGCCATTTAAATACCCGTTTGCCCAAATCCAACGTGATTCCATGTGGTCCTAGAAAATCCATTCCGAGAATGTAGTCATCCATAATGTTCGCGGCCAGAAAATGATGTCGGAACGCAAGGTCTCCCAACTGTATCTGGAGGTTGACCTTTCCATGGACATGTGCAGTTTCTCCCGTAGCTGTCCGTAGTGATAAAATAGTTGTTGCCTCACATGGTCAATCGGGTGGCGCCAGTGTCGATTGTTATGATGCAATGTTCACCGTGAACTTGACCCAAAAGGCATAAGTCTGTTTCTCCACGATGTAGTCTTGACACGGTGATGGTGGTGCTAGGGACGTCAATTCTCCTAGCCAACGTCTGCCACATGAAGTTGGCTCTTACAAGTGTCTTCTCAATTTGAAGGGCTTCTCTTAGCTGCACACCCTGGACAATAGCTCGATTTTCTTTGCTTCTTGCAGCATCTTTGCAGGTTCCCCTTCTCTCCACAATTCACCTGCGGGTCTCACTCAATTTCCACGCGCTCACACCTGCACTCGTCTGCCACTATCAGTTCAGGCTATAAGTCAATGCGTCCTTAAGCGTTTGCTTTTGAGCTAAACGCACGACTTGTTGCAATTCCTGGTCCATTAGCGCGCTGATGAATGCTTCTGTCACTGCATCATCTCGATGTTCTGGGTCGTAATCTGGGTAAGCCAAAAACGCTAGTCACTCAATGTCTTGGGCTAGCTGTTGTAAGGTTTCGGCAGAATTCTGCATTCGATGACGTAGCTGTGATCGATAAATTTGCTTCAGATGATCAACTCCATAACGTATACCAAGCGCATCCATTATAGTAGCCGAGTTTAAGTGCAACTCAACGGGGATAGTCTGCAAAAGCTCGGCAGCTGGGCCTCTTAGGGTAAGAATTAATACAGTTGCTCGTTCCTGCTCATTCCAGTGATTTGCTCTAGTGGCGGCCTCAAACTGGGTTTTGTAAATACTTCAGGCCGTTTGCCCATTGAATATTGGTGCTTTCACATTTGTGGATGTGCTTTATGCTGCGGTTGTAAGCGAGGCTGGTGAGCTGGTTACTACTGCCTTTGCTGCTTCCAATTCCTTTTTCACTTTTTCCTTCTCATGGTTGATTCTCTCCTTGACCTGGCTGACCTTGTCCTCGACCTGTCAGACCTTTTTCTTGACGCTTCGATTTTATTTCAGGTGGCTATTTTTCCAAGTCTCTCTGGATTTCAATTGCCTATTGGTCTAGGTTCGTTAATTGCTCCGCAAGTGTCTGTTTGATGTCTGCCTTGATTTCAAATGCTTGTTGGTCCAGCCTCGATTATTGTTCATTTAGCTTCACTGATTGTTCATTTAGCTTCTCTGATTGTTCATTTAGCTTCGCTGATTGTTCATTAAGCTTCACAGTTAAACTAGATGACGCTGCTCTTGCTGCATCAGCATCAACATTTACATCAGCGTATTTTATGGTTCCTTTGATTTTGGTGTTTCTGCTTCTCCACCTTCTGCACCTTTTTCGGTATCTGAGGGCTCACCCGAATCCAGATATGCACCTTCCGACTCGATCGCATCACGCAAGTGTGCAATCAGTATGGCCTTTGTACCTTGAGTAGCCAGATTTCGCTGTTCCAACTCCTTCTTAAGCTCTGATATGGTCAATTCATTAATTTTCAGATGTAAGCTTCCTGGCATTTTTATTGGTTTGACTGTTTTTCCACCAGTTTGTACTGTTTTGCACTTTAAAAGTTTTCAATTCCAAAATTTTCTTTCTCACTTCTTGACACCACTTTCGCGTGTTCCGTTCGCGTGCGATAAATTGTAATGTTCTGGGAAAGCGAAAATGCACTGTCTTTTAAATTAATTTAAAAGAGCTTATTTACTAAGAACGCATATCATTAATTTCACTATTTCAGTATTTTACTTTTCACTTGTCCATCCGTTTATATTCCAACTGTCAATCAATGTCGCCTTCAACTTGCGCTATATACTATCGTAGTTCCTACTATCGCGGTTTTACTATTCCTCCCCATTCATGCAGCTCGGCTTTATATAGGGTCTCTAGTCATTCAATCCATTTCTCGTAAACTAGCGAATGTTCTGGTGAGAACTACCTGGAATATTTGAGCAATTCTGAATTCCCCGTAGCGATGTCACTTTCAGATATTGATCAGGTTTAGTTGATTCTTGTGCTTTCGAGTACATTCGTTTATTGATGACAACAATTGCGACAGTAGCTCGCAGAATTGTTTGGACATGCAACTTGATGTATTTTTCAAATTTTTGGATTGTGTATGTGAAAACATTTCGATATCGATATAAAATAATCTCTTAGGAATTCATAGAACGCGTTAAGAAGTAACACAACGAAATATTCAATGAATTCAAAATGGAACAGCTTAAAACCACAACATTTCGTGTGGTGTGAGAGAGAGAGAGAGAGAGAAAGCAATATAGTATAGTCCGAACTATAATTTTAGTTGATGTTTCCATTGTGAAATGTGTTTCTAATTCTAACCTAGTATCGAGAAATCGGCTGTTACAATTCAGAAACAGCGTTGTTTAGCATAAAGCTCCTGTTTTATTTATCATAATACAAAAAATTGTTAAATAAAACACTTAAATTCATTACGTAGAAAGCCTGTTTCAGCATTGTTTTTCTATGAAATTCATGCAAAACAGGCCATGTGACGCACTTAAATTGGCTAAATCGATTCAACTCTCGTCTAACATTAGTACAGTATTCATTTGAAATTCAACCAAAAGCTTTAATCTGGCGTAAAGCGTTTCCTAGCTTACTGTGCTACTCAAGATATATATATATATATATATATATATATATATATATATATATATATATATATATATATATATATATATATATGAGGGTCATTCGACAAGTACTTAGCCTACAGAAGAAAAACAAAAATTTTGGAAAGGTGGCAATTTATTTTTCCACATAATCTCCTTCAAGTTCGATACACTTGGCCCAGCGATGCTCCCACTTTTTCAACCCGTCACTTTTTCTCGAGGGCTGCAAAATAGGCGGCGATTACCTCCTCATTCGACCCAAATCTATTCCCGGCGAGAGATTTTTTTCAGGTTCGGAAACAAAAAGTAGTCACAGGGGGCCAAATCTGGAGAGTACGGTACGGTCAATTCGACGTCAAATCGGCCCAATAAGTCTGCATAGACGCGCCCCGTGATTGTTTTATCCTTCTCAAGGTAATCGATGTGGACCACACGTTGTGAACCCCAGAAAACGGTGGCCATCCCCTTTCCGGGTGATTGAACAGTATTCGCCTTCTTCGGAGCACGTTCGCCGGGTGAAGTCCACTGTTTCGACTGTTCCTTGGTCTTTAGTGTGTACCAGTGAATCCATGTTTTATCGACGGTCACGAAACGATGCAAGAACTCCGCCAAACACATCGCCAATGAGGTCTCACGGTTGCGTTTGTTTTCCGGTGGGAGCAAACGTGGCACCCATCGCGCCGACAGCTTTCTCATGCCCAGTCCTTCGTGTAAAATATGATGCACCATTCCTTCTGCGATACCCACAGTCACAGCTATCTCGCAAACCTTCAGTCGACGGTCTGCCAACACGAGATCGTGGATTTTTTTAACGTTTTCCTCCGTAGCAGCCGTTTTCGGGGCACCTGGGCGTGGCTCAAAAAAAACCGACGTGCGGCCACGAACAAAGTCGTTGAACCAATTCTTGACGGTCGCTATTGAAGGAGAAGAGTCATCGTACACAGCATCCAAGCGATCTTTGATTTCGATGCGCGTTTCTCCATCTAAAAACAAGAATCTAATCACTGAACGATATTGTTCTTTTTCCATTTTTGTACAACCGACTGACACGCTCGCTTCCAAAGGCTATCAAAACAAAACGAATGAAGGGAATTGTCTGAAACTTTGACAGTAGGCTACTAAAAGGATGTGCTGCACGATGGTAAAACTCTTTTGTAATAGCAGCGCCATCGGACGGTGAGGCTAGGTGTCTGTTGAATGATATATATATATATATATATATATATATATATATATATATATATATATATATATATATATATATATATATAGTCAACCTTGGTTATAATGACCGTGAGAATTGGTTTGTTATAGCCGAAGTTCGTTATATCCAAATATTACAATAAAACAAAAATCAAAAAATATTTTTTGCGTAAGTTTATTCAAAGCAAAATAATAATATTTTCATTAATGAACAAAATAAATATGTATGTACTCGTATGTATTGTACTTCAAGATAATACCAAAACGCAAACTTAATTTCCAATTAATCCGAAATATAATATCAAATGTCCCTGAATACGTAAATTCGTTACTTAAAATAGTCTGTTATTTTTGTTTGAAGCTCTTAAATTTTCAGCGTGTCTATATAAGGTTCGATTTCTATCAATTTATTTGAAATATTTTGTTTTACACCATGATACTAGAAAAATCGACGAACTTCTGTAAGTTTTTGCACTATTGATGTAGTAGTTGTAACTGGACCCTCAGTTAACTCGTCCTCAGTTTCACTATCAGAGCTTTCATTATCCTCCATGGCTTGAATATCAACAACTGACTCCTCATCCGTTAGGTGAGGTAATCTAATAAGACATGGAAATCTTGAGGTTTCATATGTATCGCTACTTAGAATGCTTCTTAATAGCCATTCATTAAGTGGTAACAAATCCTCCGCATCAAATTCCACGTTACTGTTGGTCGCCAATAGTCCTTGATGTTTATATGCATTTTTTATTGTTTCAGTAGATACATTGTGCCACGATTTGTGCGAAAGATTGACAACATCAAGTAATGTGACATTAAGGCATGTACCAGCATCAATGTTTTGAATAATGTTCAACTAAAGTGCGCTTCAATAATGACTTTACAACGTACGGATGACACCTTGATCTATGGGTTGTAATTTTGAACTGGTGTTCGGTGGTATAAACATCAGCTTTACGGAATTCAGCTGCCCAATTTTTGGATGCGCAGGACAGTCATCAACGAAAAGTGCGATTTTTCGTTTTTTCTGCTTTAGCTCTTGGTCCCATTCACGTACATAATTGATAAAAATTGCATCATCCAAGCTCGATTATTAGCACAATAATCATGAGGCAACCTTTGAATGTATTCCTCATAACGAGTAGTTTTCGTTCCGTTTCGTTGTGTGTATTCCTCATAACGAGTAGTTTTCGTTTTTCCATACCGGACATGTTGGCACACACTAAAACAGTAACCCTTTCCTTCTCAAATTTGCCACCTCGGTACTTTTCACCTTTGAATTTCAAAGTTTTATCAAGAATCAACTTGTTGAAAAAACCGGCTTCGTCAGGGTTAAAAATGTCATCATCACCAAACCTCTCTTTAATTGTAGGCCAAACAGTGCTATGCAGTCGTTCACAACATTTGTGTCTGCGGATCCGGATTCACCAACAATTTTGATGCTAGAAACACTATGGCGTATCTTCCACCTATCAATCTAGCCTTCACTCCAGACAAATTCGTTATTACTTTTTCAATCAATTTCTTCTGGTTTTGCCCTTAAGGCAACCCCACTAATTGTTACATTACACATTCTTTGTTGTGTGAACCATTTTAGGAGTAATTTATCCAGATCATCATGCAACGATTTACGCATTTTTTTTGTCCCACTATTTACACTTTTAAAGGCAAAAAGCAACTCGTCCTTTTTTTCCACATTGTCGCAATTGTCAACTTGCTTATATTTATCTTACGATACACATTGCTTTGTTTTTTTCCACTTTGAATCTCGCGAATTATGTTAACTTTTTCTTTTAGGGAAAACACTATTCGCTTTTCACTCATACTTTGTATGTATTTGGTCCCACTGTAAAAAAACAGGCGATCGCGAAGATATAACACTAAAACAACGACGGTATCAACTGCAAGCTGCCAGATTCTTTCAGGCTTGCGAAAATTACCGATAGCCATCAAAAATCTGAAACCCAACTATGCATATTGGGAAATCCCAAATTAAGCAAGCATATAAACCAGCGCTGAATTATTGATATGTGGGTATTCCCTAGTTGTTTGACCAAAAGTTCGTTATATCCGATAATGATGACCCAGAAGTTTATTGTATCCGATAATGATTACCCGAAAGTTCGTTATATCCAATAATTACGACCCAATTGTGCGGATATTACGTTCACTATAAACGAATCTTCATTATAAGCAAGTTTATTATAACCAGTAGTATTTCTAAGGAAAGTAGTGGAAATAAGATGGGACCTGCTAAGTTTGCTCGTTATTTGCGAGGGTTTGTTATAAACCGGTGCGTTATAACCGAGGTTGAATGCGTATATATATAAATATATATATATATATATATATATATATATATATATATATATATATATATATATATATTTGTATATATATATATATATATATATATATATATATATATATATATATATATATATATATATACATATATATATAATGGGTGGTCCAACCAAAACGTACGATGTTAATTGTAAATAAAACAAAAAGTTTTCAGAAAATTATGTTAATATTTTTTAATATGATAGAAGGATCTATTATGTGTGAAACAAAATATCGCCCAAATGCTTGCCACAGCGACGGCGGCATATTCTATCCGATGGTACATATTTTCAATGTCTCTGAGACATAATTGAGGTTCAATGTCGTTAATGTGCTGAATTACCTCATCCTTTAGCTCTTGAATTGTTCTTGGTTTATTGACGTACACTTTTTCTTTGTTATATCCCCAGAGAAAGAAGTTCAACGGTGTCAAATCAAATGATCGTGGCGGCCAATTAACATCGCCACAACGTGAGATAACATGGCCATTGAATTTTTTGCGTAAAGGAGCCATTGTTTCGTGGGCTGTGTGGCAAGTGGTACCATCCTGATGGAACCTCGATTACTGGCCACATGAAGTCCGTTATCATCTTGCAATAGTGAATGCCGTTCACGGTAACTGCTTGGCCGTCCTCAGTTTGGAAGACATACGGCCCGATGCCGCCGCAAGCCCATAAACTACATCAAACAGTCACTCTTTGTGGATGCATCGGCTTTTCAACAATCACTCGTGGATTTTGATTTGCCCAAATGCGGCAATTTTGCTTGTTAACGAACCTACTGAGGTGAAAGTGTGCCTCGTCCCTGAATATAATTTTCTTTGTAAAGTCACAACTCCCTTCTGTCTGATCAACCAACCATTCGGCGTATTGCCGACGCTTGAAATGGTCAGTAGACTTCAACTTCTGAGTCAATTGAACCTTGTGAGCGTGTAAATCCAAATCTTTATTCAAAATTCACATCAGTCATATTCCTGAGCAGCTCAATTGTTTGGCATGACGACGAGTCGAGCTTGACGGCTCTTCTGCCACACTATCGCGAACAACAGCAATGTTTTCCGCAAAACGAATTGGGCGAGCATGCACATGTGATTTCACATTTCCTACAGATTCGGTTTGCTGAAATTTGTGCATAATTCTCCCGATTGTGGACACATTTGGTCGATTATGCTGACCAAAAAAATCACGAAGTGCACGAAATGCATTTCGATTTGAACGTCCATTTTCGTAAAGTACTTCAACAACCTTAACGCGCTGCTCAATTGCGCACCTCTCCACGTTTGAATTTGTCAAAAACTGAAACAAAAACCAAATTATGCTGGGTTAAAAACATGATATTAAGGAGTGACTTATAATTAACATCGTGCATTATGGTTGCTCCATCCTTTATATTAAGTTCTCGCAATAGGTAAGTTTCTCTCGAGAAATTCGCCTGAAAGTAGAGAGCATTTGATTTAAGAGCATAACTTTTATCCAGAAGTTGGTAATAACATGCTTATCATACAAATATTTGATTTGACGAGAAACTCCTAAACTTCTTTTGAAAATCATTTTTAACCTACTCCACCAATTATAGACTCACTATATATATTTATAATGGTCGTTAAGGGATGTTTGTTATTTGTTATAGGTATTTTTTTTCCAAGCAAAGCCAGATGAGGCTAATTGGAATCCCCAAAAACCAAAATTGAAATAAACAAGGTAATCTTTCTCAATAAATCTTCGACCTTTTTCTTCCCTCGTTAAAATGCTACTTGTATTTGAACAAGTTTGTTTTGAAAGTATATGAGAGGCACATTTAAGAAGATTCCATTTGGATGAAAATTTTATTTCATAATGTTATCAAGGGGAAATATGAAAAGCTCAAGAAGAAAAGCACTAAATAGCTCTTTCAGGATCCAAAAAACCGATGATTTTCTCTGGAAATTTCATGGCCAAGCAAAATATTTCAAAGCGGATTAAATATTGATCAAAGGAATACTGTATGGAAAAATCAGAAAATTTTTTATCCTGGCAGTAGGTAGCAGTGCCTGTGTCTAAGAGTGTTCAATATGTCTACACTATGCATTTTCACGAATGCAGTGAAACTGTGTAAATTTATATATATATATATATATATATATATATATATATATATATATATATATATATATATATACATATATATATATATATATATATATATATATATATATATATATATATATATATTTTTTTTTTTTTTATACATATATATAGTAGAGTTTCACCTTAGATGTAGAGATGTATAGTAGAGTTTCAGCTTAGACATTCATCGTATGTACACTCGTACGTTTGATATATCGGGTACCAACATAATACAGAGTGAACTATTGTTTTCAATTTTATGGTACAGGGACCATAAAACATTTTTTACAAAGCATTTTTAAATGGATATTGTTTAGTGAAGCTACTTTTTAAGGTTTTGTAAAATTGTTTTACAAAACCTTACTGAAATCGCGTCCTGTCGGTCCGTCCGTCCGTGTGTCACACCACTTTTTCTCGCAAACTACATAAGCTAGCAACATAAGGTTTCCAAAGCAGGCCGTAAAATGATAAATTTTGCTTTAAGGCATGCAGGGGAAGGAGAAATGTACGAAAATTTTGTGTCCCCCTCTCGCGATTGGAAACCTTTGACCCGAAAAATCTGAAAATAATCACAGAGGTGAGGCCTAAGGAGTACAAGGGCAACAAATACCTCAGAAGTCGAAATTCGATCAAATTTGTTAATAATAGTACATTTTATAAATTTTAAATAACAATTCCAACAACATTAACTCGTGATATTAAGGAGCAACACGTTTGCAACGGTCCTAGACATTACAAATATGTAGGAATTTTGATAAAAATTTTAAAAATGGTTTGTTATGTTAATGTGTTATCATTACTAACCAAGCGACAGCGTCAGAATTCTCGCAACGAAATGCCGGCGAACTTAAAGAAATAAAAACCATAATTATATTTCGAACTCAATTTATGGAATCTGTATATTAGTCAAAATTTGATATGCAGAATATATTGTTTGATTTACGAATTGTTTTACAAAACCTTTCTGGCAGGAGCACTCTCCTCCTACTTCAACTTCTTAACACAGAATTTGATTTTCCTAGCATTAGAAATCAAAGGCTTTGATCAGTGTAGAAGGAAAAATAGTGATAAGCGAGATTAAACCTTCGATACTGAAAAACTGTTCTCTTGATTTTTGAGTGTATAGTATAAAGGTATATCATGATTTGCTCAAATTTCTTAAAATTGTTTGTTGATAAAATCGAGCAGTTGTGTATGGATAAGATGACCAATCAATACACCCCTGTAGAATTCGGTTTGGAATTTATCATCTCTATACCGTAGCAGTACTATTATGGATATTGAAGTAATATTAAATAATGGCTACAAAGTTTACAACCCTCAAGAGGGTGCTTCACCTGCTCCATTATTATTTATTTTGTGAAAACAATAAAATTAAAATAAATTTACAGAGCAATTGATTTGAGTGTGGGCTCGAATGGAATCATTCGTGATATAGTAGTTTATTAACTTGGGCATGGAATTTTTATATTTACGAAATAGACGCGAATTAATGCGAAAATTTAAAAAACTCACGAATAAATGTGAAATATATGAATATATATACTTTTTCCGGAAAAAACGGTTCAATTAAATATTTTTGCTCTACCCAGTCCTGACGCTGCAAGTATCATAAGCATCTGTATCCCTCGCACACATCAAGTCTTCTGATCTAATCACACCCTCATAGGCTCCAGTGTTCCTTCGTTCGTTAAGATCGAATAGTGTATTTTTAACGTTTTAATAATATGGAGTGCCATAAAAGATTTAGGAGACCGAGTAAAACAATTTGAAGAAGGTGGCCTGTACGTGTCTGATATAAGTACTGTGATGTGCAAGTATTAAAATATTCGTCTGGTTGGCGGCACAAAAGACACATTGCAGAAGTATACAAAGTTGGCAACCTATATAAACAAGAAATCTACACCCAGTACCTCAGATACTAAACAGCAATCTACAATTTTGTGCTTGTTCGAGAAAAACAATTGAGTGAAACATATGTCTTGAAACCAACATTACTATGAGCATCATGACGCCTGCATACTGCGCTTCTATGCTCCGTCGAAAACTCCGGCACGGCAAACCCCCAGTGTACTGGTGGTCAACTGAAATCGCTGAAAAGCGAAAGGAGTGTCACAAACTTTGACGTGAGGCTATGGGTGCCGAACCGTGACGAGGCATGCAACCGGGAAGCAGCATATAAGTCGGCCAGGAAATGATTAACAATAGCAAGGCTCGCTGCTGGCAAGACCTAGTAGACAATGTGAACAAGAATCCTTGGGGCCTTGGCTACAAGCTAGTTATGCGGAAGCTTGGTGCCCTACGGAAGCCTTGCATACATGATGCGGGAAAGATGGATGAGATAATGCAGGGACTCTTCCCCGCCCATCCCGTCTATGGTGAAAACAGCAGTCGAGTGTCCACTCGTCACACAGCCGAAATTGGAGGAGGCAGTCCCCTCATTGAAAGCGAGGAAGGCTCCAAGTCCAGATGGTGTTCCGGCTGAGGTGTTGCAACTTCTCTATCACCATTGTCCTGACTTGTTGCTCAGCACGTTCAACGCTTGCCTAAGGGACGGGGCTTTCCCGGTACGATGGAAGGTGGCGAGGCTCGTGCTGATCAACAAGGGGAAAGAAAATCCCGAATCGCCGTCTGCATACTGCCCGTTATGGATGCTAAACAAGGCTGGGAAAGTGCTAGAGAAACTCATCAAGGGAAGACTCACTGACGCGATTTTTGCTGCTGGGGACCTACCTCCTCGGCAGTATGGCTTTAAAGCAGGACGTTCTACTATCAATGCGATTGCAGAGGTGATGAGTGCGGTCCAAAAGGCAGAAGCACATAGTCGTACCAAGCGACGGATCGTCGTGTTGGTGACACTCGACTACAGGAACGCCTTCAACTCCACTAGATCGATGGATATTCGGGATGCGCTGAAAAACTTTTTTCTAGTTCCAAAACATCTGAGGGACTATCTTAAAGGACCAAAGCCTGCCCCACAACACGTCACAGGGCCAAAGAAGAATGGAAGTTATATCGGGTATTGCCCAGGGATCTATCCTTGGTCCGGACCTGTGGAACGTGTCTTACGACAGGCTACTGAGGCTGGAGATGCCAGGTTAGTCGCGTTTGATCGGCTATGTGTATAATGTTGCAGCTCTGGTCACCGGACGCACCGTTGAACAAGCGCAACTTAAGCTAGGGTTGCTAATGCACCGAGTGAGAGACTGGATGACTACTCGCGGGTTCAGTTGAGCACTGGAAAAAACGAAGTGGCCATCTTGACAAAAAAAGAATCCCTAGAGTAAGGATGATCGGTATTTGAGACGTACGAATCGAATTGAAACCAGTAGTGAAGTATCTGGGGCTAATGATCGACTCGAAGATGAATATGAACACGACAACGGCTGCTTCAGAAGTATTGGATCTGAGTCAACTTATGACCAACGTAGGAGGACCCAGCCCATCAAGAAAACCTCTCTTGATGAATGGCTAAGGTCTGTGCTTCCGCACGGATCATAGGTATGGGGCGAGGCTGTCAGTAAGGAGGTTTCCCGAAAGCGCCTGGCACAGGTACAGAGAAGAGGAGCAATGAGAATTGCACCTTCGTTTCCGACAGTCTCTGATTCGGTGGTGAGGGTTATTGCAGGCGTGATACCTGTCGGCCTCCTTGCTAGAGAGCGCCGCTCTGTTTATCTGCGTCAAAATGAAGATGCAAAGGAGTTGGTTGTTCGCCAAGAGAGATAGCGCTCACTCAACGATTGGCAGCAGTCTTGGGTCAATTGCACGAAGAGAAGGTGGACTGCGCGCCTCATCCCAGATGTGAGACCTGGGCTGAATCGAGGACATGGTGAAACTGACTACTATCTGGCCCAGCTTTTGAGCGGGCATGGGAGTTTTCAGTCTAACCTGCACAAGATCGGTAAGTCACGGTCCCCCGATTGTCAATTTTGCCCAAGAGAGTTAGACAATGCCTGGCACACATTTTTTGCGTGGACAGGCTGCGAAAGGAGACGGTACAGCTCGTCTCGGATAATATAGCCACGGTCATGCTTGAATCGGTTGACAAATGGAACCAGGTGGCACATTATATTCGGGTAGTCCTAAAAGATAAAAGGGACTCACAGCAGCCGAGGGTGTTGGGGCTGGGCGATCGCTTGTCTGGCACTTCCCCTTCCTCTCTCTCCTCCCACTAAAACAGGGATCTCCCAACTTGAGGGCACCTCACGGTGTAACAAAGCAAGACCTGGCCCGAAGTAATGTGTCAAACGGTCCCAGGCTAGGTTCTCAGGTTGACAGGGGAGTGTTTACCGGGTAGTCTAGTCGCCTCATTACGAGCACGGGAATCCCACACTCTGTGCATAAATGGGCATTCACCTCCCAACCACAAAAAAAAGAAAGGTGAAATCAGCTTTCCGACATTCAAGAAAAATGAAAAATAGTACTCATGCTTGGAGTACTTGCAAGGTAATGTTCCTCAACTTGCAGCAAAACTTTATCCAACACCTGTTGTGCTTCGATCGAGCTCTTGGTTCACAGCAATTTTGTACCTCAATGATTATTTGGATCACATACCTGATTTTTTCGATGACTGGGAAAACGAAAATTCCAGTAATTTATATCTTAAACAAAGTTAAGCTGATGTATCTTTCAAACAACGGTCATGAAATCGATTGATGGATTATAAGATTCAAGTTGTCCATTTGCCCATCTGAAGATGGATTTTTCGTCTAGCATTCATAGCGTATGGACATGTTTTTAATCGCTCCTATCAATAATTTCAAAAATTAAATAGTTCTTTACAAAAGTCAGTAAGAAATTAATTTTTTTTTTATTGAAAAACATCACCGTCGAATTATTTGAATAATTATCGAATGCCTGAGGGTTTACTTCTGAAGAAGTCTCGAAAAGTAGAAAAACATTCAAGGGCGGTCCCGCTTGATGAACATTGCTTCGCATCTCACTGCAAGAGTAACGAGATGAAGGAGTCCGATGTCTTCAGCCTTCAAATAGATTGATTATGTCCATTGCCAACGATGACGAGCAGCTAAAGTGAAG
This sequence comes from Odontomyia ornata, assembly GCA_963969285.1. NCBI lineage: Eukaryota > Metazoa > Arthropoda > Insecta > Diptera > Stratiomyidae > Odontomyia > Odontomyia ornata. The sequence continues at coordinate 117,096,578 of OZ017738.1, forward strand.
ATTTGAGAACAATGATAAAAAAGACAAACTGAACATTTTATCATTGATCCAAATCGAGCAACTAGTCAAAGCTAATGACAAAGTGGAAACGTATGAGAGAGAAAGTGAGGAACTCAGACTTAGGCTACAGTCGCTAGAAGAGCTAGTTAGCAAATTAACCTTCAACAAATAAAAGCAAGCCACCAAGAGAGAAAACGAAGTAAAGTAAAAAGCAACCGAAGAAAAAAAACCAAAGAAACATCAACAGGAACCTTATCAAGAAGATGTCTTCAGCGCAGGTGGAGCAAACGTCGGCACAAATTATTATGCAGCGCTAGCTGAGTTAGATGATTCAATTAACATTGAAGAGAACAAAGGTAACAAAAATTTTGAAAATGGTTTTACTAAACCTGACAATACATTCATCGAATATTTAAAAATTAAAAATAGGGAGCCAAAATAAAAACTTCTGTCGGCTGGTCCGTCTGTCAATATTAAACAAAAGAAAGAAAAAGTGCCACCAAATGTCGTATTTGGGCAAACTGGCAAAGATATGATTCTGGTTTTGGCAGCCGAAAATAGATTAAATGATCTTGAAATCAAAAGAGTGAATGCCGACAAACTGAAGATTAAAACATAGTCACTGGTTAACTTTCAGACGGCACGCACCTTACACACACCCCAAAAAGTGAGAAAAACCAGACTCTTTTGTTGAAGGGTACGGACTGCGAATCAACCTTCTTCAGGTGCTTCAAGAAGTTGCCCAAGAAAAAAATTTATTGCAGTTAACGACTTTGCAGCAAGAAGATCAATTGTCGAACGTAAAAATTTGTTTTTTTGCTTAGTCCAAATTTCGAGCAAAAGCAGTCCAAGTGCCCATCAAAAAATAAGGTACTTGAACTTTTGAGTGGTGAGGCGAGAATGCTTCCTGAAGAGTGAGGTCAACGCCAAAGATTTGGTCATTCGGTGGTCAATTGTGCCATGAAATACGGATGAAAAAATTATAAGATGTATATGTTCTCAGAAAATTCAAATTGGCTTAGACGAAGCCGAAAGAAAAACTATATTGTGTGAACTGTGGTGTCTTTGTTCATCCAGCATCATATCGAAGATGCCCTCGGCATCAAAATGTGAAAGTAAAATTTACTCCAAAACAAGCACAAGTGCATCGCTGTGTGATACTTTCCAACTACGCCAAGCCCATTTGCACTTGCTGCTAGGGGACCAGCAGACAATAATGTAGATAATATGAATAACTTAAGTGGCAATAATGAGCTGCTTCTTAAAATTTACCAGCAACTAAATTCTTTATCGGAGGGAATCGATAAACAGGATTCACTAATTAACTTTTTTTCAGCGTTTAGGTCTTTCAAATGCTTCATCTCATCTCGGTCAACGTTAACTCTATTGTGAGTCTTCATCAACGGGGCTGTCTATTGGAATTCCTTGTCAAGCAACAGCCTGACACCATGCTTCTCACTGAAACCCACCTCAATTCACGACACTTCATGACATCGAATTATTTTGAGTTCGTAAGAAACAATAGGGTGAATATTGATGGGAGAGGTGGCACCGGGATATTGGTGAGAAGACCCTATTGTTCTAAAATATTGAAAAATTGAATTCGAAAATTTTGAATCTCTTGAAAAGTTCAATATGTAAATTTCACTGCCAGGTGGGGATAACCTCTTCACCATCTCTGCCCACACAACCGGTCGAAACATTCTCATGTTCAAGGAGAAGCTCAATTCCTTGCTTGAAATACTTGGATTGAATAGGTTGCATAGTTATTATATTCTTTCCGGTGACCTGAATGCCAAATATATATCATGGCTAAACGGCACCAATAATCCCAGAGGCTTATTCCTGAAATTGTCGATAACAGAGGATCAAATTGAATACAGGTGCAATCGGAGCTCCCAATTTACCCTAGTATAAATTCATATTTGAACCTCTGCACTGCAAGATTCGAATTTAGCTTCAATAGTGCGATAACTGCACTCGCAACAAGCATCTGCCGTCAGCTTCTATCGTGTCTTTTCATCGAGTCCTCGGTCTTCCCGCACGACGCCTACATTATGTTCTACCCTTTAATGTTTTTTGGGTAGCCGGTTTTCTTCCATTCTTTCTACATGGCCCGTGCATTGCAATTCGCGTAACTTTATGCAAGTAGATAAAGGTGGTTTATCAAACAATTCATACAACTTATCATTGCAACGTAGTCTCCATGCTATTCCTTACTAAACTGAACCATATATTTTGCGGAGCACTTTGCGTTCAAATATGTTCCCTGGTTTTTGGATTTGCTAATCAGGGGTCCATGTTTCACTTCTATATATCAACACAGTTTTGACTAGACATGCCGCTTAATTTGCTTGTGTGCAATTCGGACCTTAGAATGGAAAGTACGCTGTTACATGCTTCATAAGCGGTGTTTATGTGGCGACCAATCTCATCCGTTTTAAAGGCTCTTTAATTCTGCTTTGCTCCAAGATATATAACGATATCCATACTTTCAAGGTTATACGAGGGCAGTTCGATAAGTACTTAGCCTACAAAAGGAAAACGGGAAATTTGGAAAATGAATGCTTTATTTCTCAACTTAATCTCTTTTTAGCTCGATACGCTTGACCCAGCGACGCTCCAACTTCTTTAACCCGTCTGTAAAATACGTTTTCTTGAGGTCTGTAAAGTAGCCCTCCGTGGCGGTAACGAACTCTTCATTTCACTCAAATTTCTGCACAGCCAGTGACTTTTTCATGTTTGGAAACAAAAAGAAGTCAAACGGACTACCAGTTGGTAGCTAAATTCGACCAATTTGGCGGTGGCGATGGCGGAGGTGTGAGCCGGTGCACTGTCATGGCGGAAGAGCACCTTTTTCTCCTCCAATGGGGTTTTTTGCGATTTGGCGTCAAATCGGCCAAATAATTCGGCATAGTAGGGTCTTGTAATTGTTTTGCATTACTCCAGTTAGTCGGTGTAGATCAAACCTTGTGAATGCCAGAAAACGGTAGTTATTACCGTCCTGACCGATAGAACAGTCTTTGTCTTCTTCGGGGCACGTTTTCTGGTGTCTACCAGTGGGGTCTTGTTTCGGCAACAATCACAAAATGATACAGAACCTACTTCGAGCTCCGCTTCAACAGCGTCAAACACTGCTCTGAAGTGATCTCGCGGTTGCGTTTGTTGTCTAGAGTGAGCAAACGCAGTTACCGTCCAACAGCTTTCCCATGCCCAAAATTTAATGCAGGACATGAAACACGCGATCTTTTGAGATGCCTACTGTCTCAGCTATCTTCCGTACCTTCAATCGTTGGTCTGGTAAACGAGCTCATGCATTTTTGTCTCGTTATCTTCCATGGTAGCCATTCTTGGGGCGCCTGGGCGGGGCTCATCATAAGCCGACTTACGATTACGTTGAAGCTCGGAACAATTTTTTAAGGTTGCCTTCTTAGGAGCAGAGTCACCGTACACAGCACCTAAGTGCCCGTCAATTTCACTGCACGATCTCCCTCCCAAAGGAAAGAATCAAATCACCGACTGATATTGCTCTTTCCTCATTTCTCTAAAATCCGCGGCCACGCCCGTTCCCACGCGTAGTCAAAACAAAACTATGATCCGATTTGGCTTAAGTTTTGACGGTAGTCATCTACAAGAATGCACTACATGATAGTGAATCACTCTTGTGATAGAGGCATCATCAGGCGCTTAGGCTAAATACTTATCGGACCACCCTCGTGCTGTCCCACAATCAGGTTTTGTTGGACTAGAGTTGTCTTCCTCGTTTGAGTCACGAACTTAGTTATTGTTTCACTCATTTGTAAGCCACGAACTTAGTTATTGTTTCACTCATTTGTAAGCCAGTTTAGTTTGCTTCAGATTCTAGGCTCAAAAAGAAAAAAAGATAAAAAAATCTGAAATATACCTTTGAACGTGCCATAATATTGAACTCATCAGAATACGCTACCGAATGTGGGGACTTGAACATAAATGTATTCGAGCTTTCAGCAGATGTCTTCCTGATGACCTATGCTAGCACATATTCAGCATTAGAGTTAGCCTAATTCCATTTTAAAGTTATTTGCTGGTTCGTTGTTTATTTTGACCAAGGACTGTGTTTTACATCGTGAGCTTGACCATGCAAACTAGTTTTGTTGGGACACCAAAGGCAAAAATTATTTTGTGCAATGCATTTCTGTCGACATTGTCATATGCTTGCTTGAAGTTTCCAAAGAGTTAGTGCACATCAATGTTATATTTCCAGCACTTTTCAAGCACCTGCACTGCTTAGAAGTGGTCTATTGTAGACTATCCACTTCAAAAGTCTCTCTAATACTCTCCTATAACACTTTCATAGTACGATTTTAATTTTTTTCCTATTATTTACAAGAGCACTTTATTATCACACATTATCATTATCACCCTCCTGAGTATGTCTTCACAGAAGAGTGATGCATCTATAAATTCGAAACGTTAGTTTGTCCTTCTTTTCGTATGCAGGATGTATTAAACTTCTTTGCCAGTCCTTTGGCAACTGCTCCTCTGACCATATTCTGCATATTAGTCAATGAAGAGGGTTGCTCTGGAACTCGAGTTTGTCGCTAAATGTATTCTTTGCGCGCATGGTTCCTTTTTTTAGCTGGTTCCTGCCATACTTTGTCGTAATAGTCATTCCTACTTTACTCTGGCTGGTGTCCCAAGATCTCATCAGCCACTTCTATTACCGCATTACTACCTTCAGCATAGCTTTGATGTCATCTTTACTTTCTCCCACTTTTCACATCGACGCATTCATAAAATTACCTGGGTATCACCGGATAGCAACACACAAAAACAGATCGATCATGTTCTGATCCAACAACGTTGAGCCTCGAGCATACTTGACGTCCGTTCATACTGAGAAGCCAATTGTAACTTGGATCATTACTTGATCAAATTAACCTATCGATGTCGTATGTCAAAGGCATATTCGACGAAGACCAGCCCGCTCCAAAAATTTGGCTCCAAACGGCGTCTGTGGCCAAACATTTCATGGAGACCCTCGACAACCAGCTAGCTCCCATATTATCAGATGCATCGTTAAAGACGGGCAACGAGCGCTGGGTGGAAGCGAAAACGGCTATTAGGACCCGGGCAGAACCGACGATCGGACATCAAGCCCGGTGCAAGAAAAATGATTGGTTCGATGATGAGTGCCAGAATGCGTTATATAAAAAGAATCAGGCGTACAAAGAATACGTAGGTAGGAAACCCAGGACGAAGAGAGAACACCATGCAAATCTCAGAAGAGTAGCGAATAAGATAATTAGGATTAAGAAAAGAAAATACTACGACGACCAATTGATAAGTATAGATGTAAGTTTTGCAAGCAACAACACAAAACAAGCATACCAAGTAGTGAAAAGCCTGAAACGTGGTTATTAGCCCAAAACAAATCATCGCTAATTAGACCAAGATTAAGGAAAGATGGGCATCATATTTCAAGAACCCCCTTAATCCTCCGCACAGCTCCAGAACATCGGAGCGTATAGATGTCTGCGGAGAGCGTCCATTGGCCCCATTAACTCTGGATGAAGTTTGTTCCATTATCAAAGCCCAAAAGAATAATAAAGTGCCAGGCAATGATGAGATTCCAGTGGAACTCATCAAATATGGTGGCAGTAGTATTCATCAAGCTATTCACAAAGTCATCCAGCGCTATTGGCAACAAGAACAAATGCCGAAAGAGTGGAGTCAATCAATTATATTCCCTAACCACAAAAAAGGTAATAAGTTATAGTGTTAAAATCATAGAGGCATATCACTACTTTGTATGGCTACAAAATATTTTCAATGATCTTAGAAAATAAAATCGGATCATACACAACAGTATTATTGGGGAGTATCAAGGTGGCTTTAGAGCAGATAGATCGACGTTAGACCAATTGTTCACAGTCAAGCAAGTACTTGAAAAGTGCTGGGAGTTCAACATAGATGTACACCAAATTTTCGTTGAATTAAAGCAAGCATACGACAGTATTGATCGTAACGTACTGTACCAAATAATGCTTTGCTTTGGCATCCCAGCCAAATTAGTCCTTCCTACTAAAATGACAATGACGTCAACGGCCTCCCAAGTCCACATCAATAACCAACTCACCGATGCCTTTGACACAAATATCGGGCTAGAGCAGGGAGATGGGCTGGCTCCATTGCTTTTCAATTTGACTCTGGAGTAGGCCATAAGGAAGCTACCTGCCGATACGCGAGGCACATTGCTATACCGAGCCAAGTAATAGCCTATGCGGACGACATCAACATTGTGTCACGGTCATCAACAACTATCAAAGAACTTTTCCTGAAACTTGAAAGCGAAGCGAAACTAGTAGGGCTACAAATCAATAAAAATAAAACAAAGCTCATGATGCAGTCGAGGAAAAACACCTCAAGTACATAAAATATCACACTTGGGATATATAGTATCGAAAATGTGAGCGAATTTGTGTATTTAGGCAACAAAATAACGAAAACGAGCAATGAAAGAAACGAAATACGCCAAAGAATACAGCTTGCAAATAAAATATTTAATTCACTATTGACGATCTGGAAGACCAGCTGCATACACAGGAAAACAAAGCCCCACGTATACAAATCTACGATAAGACCTGTGTGATACTATGGCTGTGAAACATGGACCCTGACCCAAGCATCCGCAAATATATTGAACGTCTTTGAGCGACGAGTCCTGAAGCAAACAATCGCAGCGAAACTAGACGGGGACCAATGGTGAATTCGATACAACAATGAGCTATATGAAATTTTCGACGAGCTGGAGGTCTCAACAATTGTAAGACTGTGGAAGCAGCAATTGGCTGGCCACATAAATCGTATGGAAGAACAACGGATACATAAAAAGGTATTCGTTGGGGGGAACTAATGGCCGGAGACCAGTGGGGAAATCGAGGAAATGCTGATTTGACTCGGTCGGATTTAGAAATTGGAGTACGCGGTCAATGGACCGAGACAGTTGGAAGCGCTATTCACAGGAAGCGAAGGCCCGAGAGGGGCAGTAGTGTTAAGAAGAACAAGAAGTACACCGAATCTATCAACAATGAGATACGAGTACTTGGAATCTAAAGAAAGAAAGCTTCAGCTTCGTCTGAAATATGACTTATCCGGATGTGTGGATAGCCGATCCATAGATTTACATTTGTTGTACTTGATTATAGTCATTTTCGCCTTAATCAATGCACAATATTGGAGTTTACCTTGAGCATTACTGCAATGTCTTGGATTTCTTGATAGCAACAGTTTTAATAGAATAAAGATAACGATAAACTCCGTATGGACGCAATCGAAAGATTTTTACTTTGAAGAATTATTGGTTAATCTACTCGATTAACGGTTGGTCGGCTATGGTAAAGAAAGTCAGATACAAAGGCATGAATTGTAAAGTTCATGATAGTTATTACAAAACCTTCTGTTAGGTAATATGGTGAACTCGATTGTAAAAGCGCATACTTATCCTTTTCAAAAAATAAAACAAGATTAAATTCCATCCTCGTCGTTCAAGGACATATGCGCTGCAATTCCTGCTTCATTATAATAATTTCGAGTCGCTATTCCTATACCTACATTATATAATTCGGACCATTTCCTGGAATTTTCACTATTGTTTGAATCCTTTTTACTGTTGTTTGATCCTTTCACAATGCCCGGTGTATATGAAAACGTGTCATGTTGCTTTCTAAACTTCACAGTGCAATATTAAATTCCATAAAGTGTACTTTTACTTTTAATCCAGTCGAACTTCATCGAAATGATTCATCCTTCTGGAAAATATTAAATATGAATTAATAAAATGCATTCAAACTCGCTGGGGATTTTTTCTTTCAAAGTTGTGGAAGTGTTTTTCGCAGTCCAAGAAAAGTGGGAATCATTTAAAATACTAAATCAGAGTAAATTTACTCACTAAAGTAAACTATACCAAAACAATTCCAAACATTATTCTTTGAAATGCAACGAGCTTCTCAAAGATAAAGCGACAAGCTGAAGGACACTTTGCCCTTTCTCAGTACTACAGAATAAACAAATAAAGATTTGCTACTGCGCGTTCTAAGCGCGACCATCTGTAGCTGGTAGCAACCATCAAGGAAATTCGGAAAAGTTTTGTTACCTTTAGTTTACTTAGGTCTGGGATTCTTTAAGAGGAGATTATAAGTTCTTCCTTGTTATTTTTATGGGCTCGTAAGCGATTTCCAGGAATGTCGGATGTGAAGATGGCGTTAAGAATCTTTTGGGTTACATCTTCTGTACGTTTCTGTTGCCATTGAGCTCCGGTACGGCCAACGTCGAATTTTGCTTTCACTTTATGACAATATTTTCAACTTTTTATACATTTTTGAGGAAGTGTGTGATCCTTCAGCCTGGTAATCCGATAATAAGGCTAAATTTTTTTGTATTAGCTGAAACCGTCATTCAAAATCTGTGAGGCTTAAAATTCGATTACATCACAATTTTTGAGCAATTTTAAGCTTATACTTTGTTGGTTTCAGAAAGTCGTAAGACACTTCGTGCAAAAGAAAGTCTGTAAGCAATGCACAAATTGTTGAGTGAAAGTAAGACAAGCTCCTTTCCAAGGACAAGAGTCGATATATGGAACAATTTTGCTTTATGCCTTGCCTAGACAATGAGCACAATTGGTTGTCTGCCAAGGACATTTGACGATGCTGTTCTTTTTCATTTGTCCTGCATGGCATGAACGCTAGTCTTGCAAACATAAACGCTTTATTAAACAGCAGACGCAGCAGCAGGACTCAACATTTACGACGACGCATAAATTGGAAAATGCTTAGAAACACTTCAATTTGCTGGAAAAAAAAATTCACGTCGTAATGTTTGAGAGCTACCAATATGACAGTATAAAATTTTTCCCACTAAAAGGAATTAGGTTGCAGGTGTAAGCTCTTAAAAGTCATCCGTCCGTGTTCAGGCTCGGGCCAAACACCACGTTTATGTATATTTCAGGCTGAAATTCGCCTCAAGCTAAACAAATGCTACACGAAATATTGCCGTAGAGGGAGGAACAAGGGCTCTACAGCACAAATCATTAAGGCTTCGGTCCTTATGCTCAAGGTGGAAATAATTTTCGAAAGCCTCACTCCCTTTGTCCCAGCCATATGACTTCCATATTAAAAGTTGGATGAAAAATAAAGTGTGGGAAATCGTTTACAAGGAGACATAGCTCGTAAACCATAGATGAACGTTGAGCGTAAATACGAAGAGTGAAGGAATGTGCCATTTTTAGTCGAAAAGTAAATTTTTATTGTATCCATAAATATTTAAAAGTTGCCAAAATAAAACTGACGGCAAGAACCTGAACTTCAAAGGAACTTGTGGACTCAGAAATATTTGGCACAAGAAGTTGACTTTGCATTTTAGTAAGGTTTGGTTGAAATGGGCCTGCAATAGAGACAGAATTAATGCGTTTAAAGTGTAACAAAAAACTGAAAAATAACAGCTACTATAAAATCAGTTGACACAAAAAAAAGCAACTAATGAAAGAGTTGCTAATAAACTTGTTGGAGCAAAATAAAACACAATTGAAGCATTTCAAACTTTTTTCACAATATGGTGAAAATCATGCAATGACATTTTCCCAGACATTGATCATATGAGGCAATAATTCCATATCAGAAAATGAAAGCAATCAATTTGACTATTTAAAAACTCAATGATATTCGACTTGGAGTTTCTTATTCGAGATACTTACATAAAGAAGAAGTTTTCATGGAAAGCCTCACTTAAAAAATTTGTTAAAATTGAGTTTAATTTTAGGCTCGATAAATTATACAGCATATATAGTACATTATAATTTGTATATAACAAGGAAAAAACTAACTATCAAACAAAATACTTCATCTACCAATAATACCTGCCTAAGCCTCAACATAATCATTCTCATCGGTAGCACGATCTTCAATCTGGTGCCTCGCTCTGCAGGAAAACTTGGCCCAATCGTGGAGAATCTTAGAACTTCTACGTTGGCTGGAATTAAATTACAAATGTCATAAAAGGAAAGAATGCCGAATCACTAAATCGTTAAGAATAGTTTTAACAGAGGTCGGAGGCCAGTTTTATATTTGGCTTTTTATTGATATCAATATGATATGGTTGGCGTCTCGCGTTCGAGTCTTTCATCCCTCCATCGTTGTGAGCCTCCTTGAAGTTGGGTTAGCACAATGGTAGATAGTTTTCTATTGACAATTCATCCCTACTTGACTAGGGATCGTCCCGATGTCCTTGCAGGCTTCATCTTTTAAGCATCGTCACTGTTCAACTCGAATGGAGGTGAGAACACGGTCTGATGTTGTCGGCAGAGTATACCGATGAGAACCTCCTGTTGAGTCACATATGAACCTATGATAGCCTGTACGAGATAGCGATCATTTCCGAGTACCTTTGCTACCATGTAAGGGTCTTTAACGCAGCTCCAACTTGTGTGACTCTCCAGAAGCTGCGGGTTCATGGTTCAGTACCACAATCACTATCGTAACAGTTCATAAACTTCTTCCATTGCATTTCGATAATCGCCAGGGCTTTGGCACTCTTTTCTCCTATCGGTTGATCAGTAGTTGAGTCGTCACGAAAAGCAATCAACATATAATTTTGTGCGTTGCTTTGTAATTTAAAATTAAAAACGAGTTCATTTGGACAAATCCTGTTGTCGCGTTCCTCTGGGATTTCACACTTCATTTTAGTAGTCTCAAGTCGATATTCCAATCCTTTGGGTTATTCCTGGTCATTTTTAAGAAGTTTATGATGATACTGTTGGCTTGTTCCGCCTGCCCATTTGTACGGGGTGTTTCCACGGCCGTTTTTATGTGATATATGTGGTACTGATTGCAGTATTGTATGAAAAGTTTAGACGTGGAGGCTGGTCCTCTGTCTGCTACGATTGACGGCTCATTCAATGCTCGTATTTGCAAGTCAAGCTGTGTCTTTGTATTTTTAACCGCCTTTATAAACAAATGCTTTGAAAATGAATCCCTGACAGAAACAACATACATGTTTCCTTTCTTGTCTTTCCAAACAGTCCTAGGTGGTTTATGTGAATAACCCTTAAAGGTATCGAAGCTATCGAGTGGATCTGTCATTCCCCTTCATGTTTGCCACTCCGCTCTTCGTTGGTTATGGGGATTTGTGGACACTTCTCCAACGTTTGACTGTAAGACGTTGAGGCATCCAGAACTGTAGAAGCTCACTCCAGTTGAGGGGGATGACATCTTGAAGAAGTGAATACGGAACAGACATCAACAGGCGCAGGAGACCGTAGATGACTACTACGAAGTCCTGTGTTGCCTGTTGGAACGTCTGATGAGCTCCATGCCAGAGTCTGAGTTTCTCAGTCTCTTTTGGGAGGGAATCAGGCCCGAGATGCAAGAGCGACTGGTATTTGTATCGCGTCACAACGTGCATGCGGTTTGCGCTTCAGCATAGGAGCTGGAAGCGGTGCAATATTCCCAGCGGTCCACAGCCCAAGTTAATTTCTTTAGCCAACGAGATCAACCAGAATGACACTCAGTAGCTGAGCTCGAACACGGCGTGCCTGCTCTACCCGCATCAGCTTGTCTCATTCCACTCATAGTAGATCGCGCGTCAGAGACTATTTCTCCATCATTCACAGAACTCGACCAACAACATCAAACTGAATTAACGAACTGGCCCCTAGGTGTTGGAACTGCCAGCAGATGGGACACCACTTTACCGTATGCCTGGCAGAGGCGAACATCTTTTGTCTCCGTTGTGGGAAACCAGGTACACTACACTTCTTACCTATGTGGCTGTACTCTGAATTTTAATGTTCCTGATAGCAATTATTTTACCGCCACTCGCTGTGATGCCATTGGAACTTAAACGATGGCCTAAAAAATCAATCTCAGTTGCTTGAAAATGACATGTATCTAATCGCAATTTCAAGCCGCATTCTTCTAGTCCTGCTTGAAAACTCCCAAAGCTTTGCTATTTCCTCATCAAACATTTTACTGGGTATAACGTGGTCATCGAGATATGCAAGTACTGTTTTGTTTGGCCTATTAAATAGCTTTGTCATTGTCTGTTGGAGCGCTGCTGGGATGTTAACCAATCTAAAAGGCATCCTGTTATTCTCAAAATGGACCTCGGTGGCGGTAAATGCCATGCGTTGTTCACATGTCCCTCGCGTTTAATTTAGTGATATCCCATCCTGGAGGTGAATGTTGTAAAGAACGTGGATTGCACTAACTTCACAAACAACTCATCCATGACAGGCATCGGGAACATTTAAGGAACCGTAACTCGATTTACTTCGTGATTATCGCTACAAAGTCGGATTCCCTCATTTGCATTCTCAACCACTACGATTGGCGACACATAAGCTAAACTTAACGATCGAATTATTTTGCCTTCAAGAAGTCCGTCGATGATATTCCTGACAATTTCACGTCTGGTAAATGGGATGCGATATTGTTTCATTTGAGAAGTCTCATAAGATGATAGTCGAATGTCCATTTTTGCAATTTCACATTGGCTGATTGGTATATTCTCGTTCACCAAACGGCCTTCAAATCATTTGAACACCACTTTAAAACGTTTAAGCCCCTCTTTGGTCGTAGTTTTAGAAGTGCTAATCTCTTTCTTTTTCATGATCCACCAATCCTCCCTGTCAATGACATAACAATTGTTATTTGACAAAATGTTTCTACCTAACAGCAAATAGCATGTTATCTGCTCGTCGTCCACGATAAACAGATACTGGCGATTACCTTAGCGGTACATTTGTATTGCCCACCTCCAAATCTTTTTAAGATAACTACATAATTTTCATTGTTACGACGACCGCTTTAGGCGTAGCTGGGAGAACGATGCCAACCACACACATCAAAACACATCGTTTTGCAGCCAGGCAGACAATGTACAGTGCAACGCTGCACACATACGCGGAAACTTTATGTGGAAGGCAAGTTGCTAAGAGAAACGAGTTAGTCGATCATTAGACCTCCAAAAAATACGACAAATGCGACGCGTTACTTTATATATATCTTAGGAAATAAATGAAAGTAAACTGTAATCCATCCGTGCTTGCATTATTACCTAAAATGGTTTCCAGACGATGCTGGACACATTAAGCAACGTAAATGGAAGGGATGTGCACACCCCCAGCACGTCCATGACAGTGGAAAATGACGCGCAAGTTGTGCAGTTACTTTCAAGTTGCCACTCTTTTGGGATAGCAAACCAGACCCTTCGTTCGCGCGCATCGAAGCCCAATTTCGCCTACACAACGTGAATACCGACGCGGCCCGCTTCTTCAGGGTAATTGCGGAATTGGAAATGCAGAGATTACTGCACCTCGCCGATATTATTGAATCGCTGCCTGAGTCCGCTCAGTATGACCCGCTAAAGAAAATGTTTTTGACTATATTCGGAGTTTCGGATGAGGAGAGAATTCACCAGGTGTTATTTGACATGAAAATGGAAGACCTCCGATCCTCTCAGTTCCTGCGCCGATTACAGTGCGCGAAAGGCAAGTCTATCCCAGACCAATTGTTAAAAACACTTGGCTACAGCGACTGCCACTCAATGTGCAAGCCATTCTGGCGGCTAATGATAACAATCACTTAGAAGCACTGGCAGCAGCTGCGAATCAAGTAACTAGTGTCGCCGCTTCAGACGTAGCATGCGTTCAAAATAGTGCAACGTCACACTCAACGCCAGAGTATGAGCAATTAGCGCAAATATTGCGGAGATAGGAGCAGAGCTTAGCCGAATTCAAGCACCTTCAAGAAAAAACGTCGCTTTCACGTGTAGTTCGTGCCACTCATCACAACGATTGGCTACTCTGTCCAAGGTGAGTCAAATTTGTTTCTATCACCAGCGATTTGGCGCCAAAGCAAAGCGGCAGGTGGGAAACGAATCGAGCCGCTAGCCCAACAGGCGACAGCTAGTGGCACGCCCAAACGTCGCTTCGAAATTTTTGACAATAAAACAAAGCTGAGATTCCTCATCGATACGGGAGCAGACATATCTGTCGTTCCAGTATCCCGGAAGCAACCCGCTCATTCATCGTCAGCCTTCAAGTTATTTGCAGCCAACGGAACTACCATCGACACATATGGTGACCGAGCTCTAACCCTCTAACCCAAAGTATTACGACCTTTTCTAGACGCAGACTTTATTCAGCATTTCGGGCTGGTGGTAGATCTCAAAAATGACAAATTATCAGATCAAAGTAAGAACGCCTCTGCTAAAGGAAAAGTCAAGGAATACAACCAAAAAGAGATATCTACCGTGAATGCAACTTTAACGTATGCCTCACTCCTCAGAGAGTTTCCAGGACTCACTAACCCTGCAATAGCTGCTCTGAATCATGGCACGAAGCTACAAGCCGCACGGTAAGAATTTCAATTTTTGCTTGACAATGGATTTTTTCGACCTTCCAAAAGTCCCTGGGCAAGCCCTTTGCACCTCGTTCCAAAGAAAAATGGTAGCTGGCGGCCATGCGGGGACTACCGCCGACTGAACGCCGTGACTTTGCCAGATAAGCACCCGATGCAACACATTGAGAATATCTCACTGAATTTAGGCGGCGCACGGTATTTTTCAAAGATCGATTTGTGATGAGCAAAGAGGATATTCCGAAAACTTAAATCACTACGACATTCGGCCTTTATGAATTCACAGTAATGACATTTGGTCTTCGAAACGCTGCACAGACGTTCCAGAGATTCATGGATGAGGTGCTTCGTGGACTAGATTTTTGCGTGTGCTATGTTGATGATTTATTAATCGCCTCAAAAACGAAGGAAAAGCATGTGCAGTACCTACGACTTGTATTTCAGCGTCTATCGAAAGACGGAATTGTTATCAATTTAGCCAAATGTGAGCTGGGTGTTAGCCGGTTAGAGTATTTCGGGCACGTTATCGACGGAAAAGGTATAATTCCCCTGAAGTTACGTGTGGACGCCATTCAAAACTTTAAAAAACCAACTATGGTTAAGGAACTTCGACGGTTTTTAGGAACAATAAATTTCTACAGCTTGTTCGTTCACAATGCTGCCGTACTACAGGATCCGCTCAACGACTTGTGCGATGGACGTAAAAAGAATGACGAAACCGTCATCAAATGGGCCCCATAAACTGTAAAAACAGTCTCGCTAATGCTGGTCTCCTCTATAGTTTTCGAACTGTAACTTGTCACCTTTCTTCTATATAGGGACTTTAATTGATTAGCTTCATTTGCGTGGTATATTTTATTATTACCAAATATGCTGGATGACTTTATGGGTGGCTTTTTGAGTACCACTACCACCATATTTTATGGGCTTCACTGGAATTTCATCGAGGCCCAGTGCTTCATTTTTCTTTTGTGCCTTGATGGTGGAACAAGTTTCATCCATATTAGGAGGCACGAATGAAAGCTATCCGGGAATATCCATAGGCTCCAATGGTCTGGAACTATGTAGAGGACTTAGGAGGCTTTTAAGATATGATACCTATCTTTCCTTCATCTTATTTCATCAGCGATGATGTTGTCGATGTCATCGTGGCAGAGCGTGGTCTTGGGCTGATAACCTCGGCTTTTCACTAGTTTGTATGTTTTGTTGTATTGTTGCTCGCTAGTCTTACATCGATGCTTCTCAGCTGATTGTCACTGAATTTTCTCTTCTTAATTTCAATTATTTAATTTGCTACTTTTCTGAAATTTCCATAATGTTCTCTCTTAGTCCTGATTTTCCTGCCTAAAAATTCTTTGTAAGCCTGATTCTTTTTGTCTAACGCTTTCTGGCACTCATAATCGAACCTATCATTTTTTTTTGTACCTTACCAATTATGTGCTCTGCCATGGTCTTAATTGCTACTTTCAATTCCACCTATAGCTCATTGCTGGTTTTCAGCGATGTATCTGATAAGACGCGAACAAGCTGGTCGTCGAGGGTTTCCGTGAAATTTTTCTCCACAGATGCCGTTTGGAGCCATTTGATGTCAAATTTTTGTAGAGTGCTGGCTCTGCCGAATGTGCCTTTGATAGACGACATCGATAGGTCAATTTTATCAAGCAATGATCCGAGTTGCGACTAGCTCCTCAGTATGTACGAACATGAAGTACTCTTGAAGCCCAACGTTGTTACTGAGAGCATGGTTGAGTTGGTTTTGTGTGCTACCATCCCAGGTCATTTTATATATGCGTTGAGTGGAAAGCAAGTCGAACGTATGACTAGATTTCCGCTACATGCAAAGTCAATCAGGCGCTGGCCGTTGTCACTTGATTTATCGTTGAGACTATATTCTCCAGTCGTTTCCCGATGAGATAGCTCACTGGCAACCTTAGCCTTGAATTCACCCAGAACTAGTACTGCGTCATTTGTTTACAATAAGTCAACTAGTCTTATCAGATGATTGTAGAGCATTTCTTTATCCTTTCTCCAGCCAGATAATGTACGTTTATCAGCCTAATTTTGAAGATTTCGGCTTTTACACAGACACCACACATTCGTTCATTGACTACCTTAAAATCAATAATGTGTGATTTAAACTCCGTGTCCACAATAAATGCCACTCCAAACTCTCGCTTTTCAGCAGGCTTCCCACTTTTGAATATTGTGAGTGATCTCATATCTTATCCAGTTCGTTCACTGGGTTGTCAGTATGTTAAATTTATATTGACTAGCCTGTTGTATAAGGTCCTTTGCATCACCAACGTCGTTCAGTTGTCTAACATTCCAGGATCCAATGCAATAGTCCTTTTTTCAGTTGCCGTAGGTCCAATCCTTTCCAAGGTTCTGTTGCAAGTTTCAAAACAATGTAGGGTTTTCTAGGGATATGGAGCTAGTCCATCACCCAACCTCGATTCTGGTTATTACTTTCAATCCCATTATAAATCGCAAAAAGCTTGCCTTCACCCTCTTACGTCCAACAAAGGACGTGTCAGTAGGGTTTAGTAGCAGTAATTGATATTGTTGCAACCACGGAAGTCTCCGTAGTTGCAAGCATTAGACTCTGGCAGAGAGGTGCTTATATCGGGGTGACATACTGAGGCCGGCTAGCTCTCAGTCATATCATGGGTTTTCCGGGACACCTTCTGCCCCTGCTATTCCACCCTACTCATAAAAACTCAACCCAAAGGGAACCACGGGTAAGGACAGGAAGAGATCATTATGAGAAATGGAAAATGTTTTTACTTTACGCTAGTATGGCCATTTTTTTATACAAATTTAATGTAATTCAAAACAAATTCTATGGGAGATGGATTCCATAATAACTAAAAGCCAAAAGTTAACCCCCTTTTGAAATAAATTTAATTCAAATCGCTTAAAACAAATTGGATAAAGATTCACAAAAAAGAACAAATTCAAAATATTTTATATAATAAAAAAGAGAGAAAAACATATACAATTCACCCCTGTAATGCTGCTGAGCACTCTGCAACTAAAAAGGAGCCCTCAAAGGTGACTATTAGCGGAATTTTTGGTAACTACTGTAATTATTCAAAGTGACACGCAACTTTTGAAGTTTGTCGGCCACTAGCTTGGATCGAAAGGCTCATCACACGGCTATATTTTAAAAATAATTTCACTACTTTATTTATATTTTGAGTTCATGGATCGTGCTCCGGCATCTTAGAGTTTCAATTTATTTCACATTACACAACCTTAATTATACAATGACGATGGTCCTGAACAAATCTTCAGCGCAATCCAATTCAATGCTGTACTTTCAACTTTAAAGCTGTCACTGGATTGGTTCCGTCTTAACACTTGAGGTCAAGGACCAGAATCTGTCGCATGATGGAGTCACAAAGGTCGTTATCACCATACGATTGAAAGCCCTAAGGATTATCGCCGACAATCACAACCTACGTCTTGTTTTGTATTTTTTTTTTCAAGCAGGTAAATTAAAGCATACGACCTCCTCTTTTATTCATTAATCCACAAGCAAAACTTTATTCCAAATACGCCAAACTTCTTTCTTTTTGAGTTTAAAACTTGCCACCCACTTTTATTCGTTTATCCACAGGCAAAACTTTATTTTATTTTCAAACATCCCGAATTTCTTTCTTATCAAGTTTAACACTCGCCACGTACTTTTACGCATTAATTCACAAGCAAAAATTTATGCTAGCTTCAAATACGCCAAGCTTCTTTCTTTTTTCTTCATAAGCCATCGTCACCAAATCTAAATCAAATCCTCACTGTCAATCCCACAACTTTTTGTCCCCTATTATCGCTGCCATTCAGAGGTAACGTGATCGAAGTTCAATACAATTCAATCCCGTTCCTTCATACATTTTTTTACTTTCGTCAAATGCAACAATTTCCATTTGCATATATTCGTATGGCGATTGACATATAACCATGGTAACGTTGAGTTGCATGCAAATCATCATACACATTGAAATAATTGCTTTTGACGAAACTAAAAAGAGTTTTCCTGCGCCCGGAGGAACTTAAGCCCGGGGTCCCAGTAGACCCCTAGATTGAGAGTCCCCCCCCACTAGCACCTAAGCTCTCTTTCAATAAACTCTCATCCATCGAACAGGCAATTTCGATTGTACAAGGCATTTGAAAGCTTGCATTAACTTTTATTTTTAATGGGCAATGGTGTGAAATTTTGTTAGTAGCAAGTGAAGAATGAATTTCTGTTACCATAGTAACGAGTACAATTTTGTTGGTGGGAAATAAAGAATGGAATTTTGACTATTGGGGAAGATAGGAGTATTAAATTTTTTGTATTTTAAGGAATAGGGGTGGAAATAAAATATTAATGAGGATGGGGCTTAAAAGAATAAGTAAATGCTATGATATGTTAATATATAAAACAAGTTGGGTAGACAGACCTACGCTCATGTCAGAAGGGTTTTGTACCCGATTTCTCCGAAATGCAGTCATCAGTACCGAATTAAGTCAAGAATCATGTCACAGAGATGTGCACGTTTATAATAAAATTCATTCTTTCTCTATTTTCAACGGTCACCATTTTGTTGAAAAATAATAAAAACTAGTCAAATCACGAGTTCTCAATATTATTTATGTTATTGATCTTCCTTGAAAATTTTAAGTAGACCAAATCAAAACTACAGTGTCTGATTCAATGGGAAGTCCATAAAATACAAAAATCATGTGTTATCGTTATTGTAATTGGAGAAATTTCAAATGGCTATAACTTCCGTGTATATTATTTGATTTTCATCAAACTTTCTAAGTATAAGGACCTTTTTTAAGACTACCTAAATATCGAATTCCGTTGAGTTTGAAGGTACGTATACAATTTTATTAGGAAAAGGGTGAAATTCGAAGATCCATAATATTATTAACAAAGTTGAGCGAATTTTGACTTGTAAGGCATATGTTGTTGTTGTGCTCATACACACCTGCCTCCATAATTTTTTTCAGATTTTTCTGACCACAGGTGTCCAATTACGAGAGGGGACACAATTTCTTCGTGTATTCTCCCTCCCTGTGCACCCCTAGAAGCAAAGCATGACAGATTAAGACCTGTTCTGAAAAGCTCTCATCAAGGCCTTTCATTCTATACCCATATTGGCTACCTTTGGGGCCACTTCCCTCTGTGGGAGACCCCTTTAAATTCCTTATAAAATTGTTTTGTAGTTAAACTTTGATGAAAGCACCACTTTACATCTACATACAAAGTTTAATGTTTCTAGCTTAAGTAGTTTGCGAGGAATATCCTGTGACACACGGATGGATGGACAGACCGACAGACAGGACGCGATTTTAGTAGGGTTTTGTAGATTATTTTACAAAACACTAAAAAGGATAAGAGTGAATGAGAAAATGCCGGTACGGCCGGAACTCGCAACAGCATTTCTCGGTATTTAATGTCCCATCGTTGGAGAACCAGTAAACCCAATATAAGACCATTAACTACCATTTGATCGTGGAATTTTGAAATAAGAATCATGGAAGCTGTGGATGAGGAGAACAACGGATCTTCTCTCATTTTCCAACCGGAATTTGGTTCGTCTACGGCGGAGTTCTACAATAGATGCTACCTTGGGCCAAATTTAGATAAAATTTCTGGTTTGCTAGCCGATGAGGTTTTATCTTGAATGTTTGAGGAAACTTCTGTCTTGAATAGATTGTCAAGCAAAGACGTGAACTTTGTCTACAAAGACCTACTGAAAGACTAATGGTGCTAGTTGATTAAGGCTTACTGTAAGCCTTTCAAGTACAATGAAATTATTAATTAAAATTAACAATATTTCTCATAATATTAAAATCCTTATCGTACTTTTTCCGAGAATTTTTTGCTTCGAGAAACTTATTCTACCGTTCACCGATTTTCGAGCTTCTTTAACAAAACACTCTTAGTTTTCAAAGCACTTCTGATGAGCCTTTATCTTTTTTGAGTCGCGCTGCAATTACATCAATTCAGGTTTTCTTTCCATTTCCGTTGACAAGGGACCTATCCCGATAGGAGATTTGGTTTTTGATGCTAAAATATATTATTACATTTCTCTTTGTTCTAATGCAACTGATTATTTTTGCAGAGTTTATTAGTTTGGCTATACTAGCGCTGCATTTCTAGCATTTCCATGAATTTTTCGTCGCTTCACCCTGGTAGAACTTGTTCTTTAAAGAAACAAGTTGGGTAGACAGACCTACGCTCTTGTCAGAAGGGTTTTGTACCCAACTTCTCCGAATACAGTCACTAACATCGAATGAAGTCAAGAAATATGTCAAAGAGATGTACACGTTTATAAGTAAATCCATTGTTTCTCTACTTTCAAAGGTCGCCACTTTGTTGCAAAATAACTAAATTCACTCAAATCATAAATTCCCAATAATATTTATGTTATTGATCTTATTTGACAATCTTAAGAAAATCAAACCAAAACTGCAGTGTCTGATTTGATGGAAAGTCCGTAAAATACTAAAATCATGTGTTATCGTTGTTGTAATTGGAGAAATTTCAAATGGCTATAACTTCTGTGTATATCATTCGATTTTCATCGAACTTGCTGAGTATAAGGACCTTTTGTACAACTATTTAAAATCAAGTTCCGTTGGGTTTAAGGCAACCTATACGATTTTATTGGGAAAAATTTGAAATACGAAGATCATACAATTACTAATAAAGTTGAGCGAATTTTGACTTCTAAGATATTTGTTGTTATTGTGCTCATAAACACCTATTTCCATGATTTTTCAGATTACAGGTGTCGAATCGTGAGGGGGGACACAATTTTTTCGTGTATTTCCCCTCTCTGTGGGCCCCACGAAGCAAAAATTTCCGGCTAAGACTTTTTTGAAAAGCTCTCATCAAGACCTTTCATTTTATGCCCATAGGTTACCATTGATGAATTTTTTTTTTGAAGGGCCACTCTCCTATATGAGGAGACCCCATTTAAATGCCTTATAAAATTTTTTTATAGGTGCACTTTGAAGGGAGCACCACTTTACACCTACATACAAAATTGATGTTTCTAGATTAAGTAGTTTGCGAGAAAAATTGCTGTGACACTGGCAAGGATGGCCGGGCAGACGGATAGACAGGTCGTGATTTTAGTAGTGTTTTGTGAATTATTTTACGAAACCCCTGAAAATGACCATCATCTAAACCGAGCGTTACGATATGGCGTAAAATGCTGTGACACGTGCATTTGAATAGGCTCTTATTGTATAGTTTTAACAATCAGAAAAGATTGTGTTGTCCATGAATGAATTATGCCACTTCTTTGGTGCATCAACGTAAGCTTCATCAAGCTGTCGATTACAGGAAGCTCTGCAAACTGAAGGCTTAAATGTAGTGCAGCGGCATGCACATTACTTCAAATATATAATTACTTAAAATTTAAATATACGCACTCAGAATATGTCTTGTATTAATTGTGAAATCATCAAAACTGCAACAGTCAATAATGTGATTGTAGTTATTTACTTCTTTATTGTGTAGTTGTTGACGTCCAAAATACAGACGGGTACTATTAATCAGCAATTGACCTGAGTACTTTCGCTGGAGAAAAGTTTATTTCAGGAGTAATTTTTTATATATTGGGTTACTCGATGAAACATTAATCAATGATATACTCGTATTAACCATTTTGTTGGATGAACTTTTGCCATCTTCCACTAAGTTGAAAAATTCCATGTTCGAAGATGCCTTGGTTTTTAGACGCGAAGAACTGGTCCAACTCATGTTTAACAGCATGATTGAAATCGAAGGTCTTATCATTCAAATGGGTTTGAAGTGAGCGGAAGTCTGATGGTGCTAAGTTAAGGCTATTGGTTGGATGTGGCATCAGTTCCCAATTGAGCTCCATTAATTTTTGATGGGTTATCAAAGAGATGTAGGGTTTGGCGTTATCATGATGGTACATCACGCCTTTGCGATTGGCCAGTTTGGGGCGTTTTTTCTTGATTTTTTCATTCCAATTCGACAGTTGACGACAGTAGACATTCGGAGTAGCTTAAAGTAGACTATATCCTTGTAATCCCACCACACAGAAAGCATAATCATCTTTTAGTGAATATTGGATTTGGATGTCGATTGTGGGGGGTCTCATCTTGCTCGGTCCATGACCGTTTTCGAACTGCGTTATCGTAAATAATAGTAATTTTTTGTAACAATGGGTCGTTTTGGTTACGATACAGCAAAGAGTCATAAATGTTGATGTATTTGGTGAGATAGATTTCCTATAATTCACGAGGAACCCAAAGATCCAGTTTGTTTACGTAACCAAACTATTTAAAGTTCAAGTAAACAGTTAAATTTGATATGTCGAGCTTTTCTATTATCTTTCGAGTTGTCATAGACTGCTGAGTTCCAGAGTTCCTTTTTTGGAATTTCGATTTAATCCTAGGTCTTATTATTTGAAAAAATAGTAGAAAAACGTTAGACTCATAGAATTGGGTTTTTGGTATGTCTTTTTGAATGATTAATGGCATTTAATAAATATATTTTTCCTCATTGAATAAGAGAATATGGAAATACTTTTCCGTATTTTTAGTGCCTTAGATGGACTAATACTTCTCAAACATACATCTCAAGAAGTCAAGAGGAGTAAGTGTGTTGGAGTTAAAAGATTTCAGTTTTATCTTCATTATGTATTTTTATTGGACATCAAAATAAACAAAAACAAAACCTTCCTTAAATATTATCATCGAAATTTAAATTTATTTGCGTAATCAAAGGAATTCAAAATAAGAGATAGATATTCTTAGAGATATTAACATTTTTTTATCAGTCTTCATGAAAATTTGTAATACGATTGCGATTGGTGGTAAAACATAAATAAATCCCACATTTTTTGCATGTTACTGTGGTTTCTATATCACAGTCACTTTTTCTGCAGCGACATTATATCGTTCCATACTCTGAGGGATGTCCAGCACTTTAAGTGCGACTTTCTTTAGAAGGAACAGGCTTTATTAGAATCTTACGCTTTTTATGTTTTTGCTTGAGTTCATCCTAGTCTATTAAATCCTCATTCTCGAATTTTTTATCATTTTGATCGATGAGTTTGGTGGCCAAATTTAGTTTTAATTCTCGCATCTGCACAATATTTTTAATTCTGTTCTTCATAATAGTTCTGGTGCCGTGGAAGCCAAGCTTAATTAGTTCGTTGCAAAGTTTTGGAGTGGTGACAAACCGGTCGGAAAATAATAAATATCCAGGAACCGAATTTCTAGTCAAATGAATAATAGCAGCCTCTCCTAAATTAAATCCTTGGTTGATTGAATGAGGAAATGTTGTAGTTCCCTAATAAAAAACCTTTGGTTGAGGCTAAGATGAAAACTTTTAGGCTGACTGGATTTAGTTTGTTGAGGTAGTAATGCCGCATGCGACACTTTCCAGTAAAAGGGATGATCATCTCATCAATACTCATTTCCCGCTGATTTTGTTCGTGACATCCAGATAGGATGCATTCAAATAGAGGCTGGATTTCCCAGATTTGGTTTGTTTGTTTGTCACTTCAGGATCATAGAAGCATTTCAGCCTCAGTCTTATGAAATAAATCTATTTCGGGTCATGGCCATTGCTATTATTGTTACCCTCAATTTTTATGACCAATACATTGATATCTGGGGATACCGTGATGTGGACATCACTATGGTAATTCCATGGGCTTTGAGCTCCTTTAATGTGAGCCCTATGGATTTACCAGTATCTAAAACATGGGTTTTATTGATACAGTCAACCATATTAGTAAGAATGTTGTCTTGTATGTGTTGGCCATACAATTGGTGCCATTCCCATCCCTGTGTATTTTTAGGATTTTGTACTAAAATACAAAACCCTATTGCAATCACGACCTTTGTTCGTCTGTCAGTCTGAATGTCATAGCACTTTTTCTCCGAAACTATATAAACTACAGCCATGAAACTTTGTGAAAAGGTCAGAAGTGGTAACTTCTTGAATGTTTTGGGGTGAAAAATTTTTCAAATGGGTTTAAGGGTAGTCTCTCCATATAGGGACGTGACCCACTAACTATTTTTTTTCACTATTGGTAGTCGAGTAGGGTGTCGTTGGAAAGGCCTTAACGAGATCTTTTCAAATCAAGTCTTAAAATTGCCTTATCAGTACCGGGGGGGCAGGGAAAGGGGAAAATTTTGAACTTTTCGCATACCGGCCCCCCTTGCGATTGGACAATGTAGGCCTTAATGAGTACCACAACAACAAATACGTGAGAAGTCGAAATTCGCTCAACTTTGTTAGTAATAGTATGATTTATCGATTTTACATTTTCTTGAATCAAATCTTAATGGTGCCTTTAAATTTAATAAAATTCAGTATACAAATGATAATTAGATTGACCTGCCCTACAAGTTTCATAAAGATCAAATACTATTTAACGAACTTATAGCGGTTTGAATTTTCCTGTATTACTATGGAACAATATGCTCTGTATTACTATGGAAACATATGGCTATGGAACAATATGTGCTTTTTACCGACTCAGACACTACAGGTTGGCTAGAATTCGCATGAAAGTTTCAAGAATGATCGGTATCATAAATATCTTTGAGAATTGGTTCACCTATTGGTATCAGTAATCGTAAAACAAAATAGTGGCTGTTTTAAAAGTGAAGATTGAATCATTTTCAGTTATTTTTCCGTAACTTCAATGTTTAAGGTGCATGCTTTTAGCACTTGATTCTATTTAATGGATGACCTACAATTAATCCTCATAGGTGAAACAAGTCGAGGAGGCAGGAGAGAGCTCCTATTAGAAGGGCTTTGTATTCTAGGGTATTCAAGGGTTCGAAAAAATTTTTTTGATGTCATGAATCAATGGTTACAGTACAGGGGAGTGGCCACTGAAAAAAATCATCAAAGGTACCCAATATGAGTATCAAATGAAAGATCTTAACCCCTTACTGCATTGCGGTCCATATTTGAACCAAACAATAGTTTTGCTTATAATTTACAATCTAATAATTTTTTTCTCGTTTTCTGCATGCTGTGCCGTTTTCGGGGCACAGATGTTCATACAAAATCATTTCGATGCCATCTATAAGCTGCTAGTCGAACTACACCTTAGTTCAAAGTTTGCAAATCAAGTTTTGACAGTTACAGTGAGTGCGCTCATATTCAAAATTCAAAAAAGAAATACTTAACGTGAAGGAATCGTTTGGGAAAAAAACTCATTGTAAAATAAACTTTTATTCAAGTCAAACAGGTAAAATTCCATTGTTTGTATTCATATAACTGATACAAAAGTCGTACTTTTCCTTTGGGTCTTATTTGTACCAACATGCAAAAATATTCAAAGTTCCTTTGGAGCGCATTTGGCACATCACGCATAATACTCATGAAATGAAAAATACCATTGTATCTTATTTCTCAAAAATTTTTGTATTTTGTTAGTTTATGCTAATACTGTACTGTTCAGGGCTCATGGACCCTCGCAGATTTTACGGTGGTGTACATACCATTATTCAAAGTATACCTGAGGGCAGTACATATGGAAACTGTCTGAAGATGAGGATCTCGTGGGACCTTAGGATATCCCAAAGTCAGCTCAGTCATGTCATGTAACCGTTTTGAAGAGATTAAGCGTTATATTCGCTTCAATACACACCCAACCTACGTGCCTAAGGGGTAACCAGGCTATGATCCGTTACACAAACTTCGTCCATTGCTGAACCAATTTAGAGAGCGTTTGTTAACTGTCCCTAAAGAGAAGTATATGGCTGTGGATGAGCAGATAATTCCGACTAAAAGTCGGCAATATAATTCCAAAAAGCCGCATAGATGGGGCTTCAAAAAATTTGTTCTTATCGGTTCCCCTGGTTTTAGCTATGACTTTGAACTATATACAGGGGCTCGTGGACCAGAAGAAGTATTTGAAGGTTTACTAAACATTAGCACTTCCAGTAATGTGTTCATTTGTCTTGCAAGAACTATTCCAGAAGCACAAAATTATAGACTTTTTTCGATAACTGGTACACATCACTGCCGCTATTAGTTTATTTGGCAAAGAAAGGGATATTACCATTAGGTACAAAAAAATCAAACCGTATCCCTGGATATAAAGTTCCCTTGGAAAAGGACGTAAGAAATAAAGGAAGAGGTACTGTGGTTGAGAAGCTCACAACTGTGGATAATGTGGACATCTCTATAACGACATGGTATGACAGCAAGATTTTAACTTGGCGTCAACTTACGCAAACCACTTGCGGATGTTAAACGCTATAGTAAAATGGAGAAAACGTATATTAGAATTCCATGTCCAAAAGCGTTGATAACATATAGTCAACATATGGGTGGCGTTGATCTTTTAGATGCACTCCTGGGTTATTACAGAGTCCAAATAAGGTCAAAAAATTTTACCATAGAATATTTTTTCACATGATGGACATGTTCACCGTCAACGCCTGGCATAGAGTTGAGGACCAAGAATTGCTTGCACTAGCGGACTTCAAAGTAGCTGTAGCAGAAGCCTTATGCTGGGCCAATAAACATAGTAGCAGTACAAAACGAGGACGAGCCTGAAATGCGTTTGAGAACATGATTGAAGAAAAGAAGGCAAGAGGACCAGTAGCCATCATGCCGTCTCAGGATATGTGTCTAGACAGCGCTGTGAGGTACCAGAGTGCAATGGACGATCACATTTTTAATGTCGCAAGTGTAAAATAAACTTATGTTTTAATGATAAAAGAAACTGCTTCCTTCTGTTCCATACTTTATAATTTTTTATGAGTAAAATTGTAAGGAATGAATGACTTATTATTCAGCCATTTATGAATGTTGTGCCATATTCGGACCCAACCATAAATAAGCAATTTTTCTAATAAAAATTTAAAAATAAAAATTCTAAAATACGTGTCTTTTCATTTTTGATTTTACATTGCATATATAGGGTTATCCATTTTACGTTTGGGAAAGTAAAGCTAAGGAAAACACATAAAATATTCAGATGGAAACAAAATTTTTTTATTCAATATAAAGATTGAAACTTACCATTATACATGAAATACAACATTATTCAAATATCCTCCACGGGACCTCTTACAGGGCTCAATCCATTTGAGGTAATTTTCAATGACTTTTCGGCACATTTCCGGCAATATCTCGGCCATAACTTCACGAATATTGGTTTTGGGGATTGTTCGCGTAAACAGGATATTTCGCATAGCCCCATAAGAAGAAATCCAAAGGTGTTAGGTTGCAGGATCTTGCGGGCCAATTGACATCACTCAATCTCGAAATTACTCGTCCTGGAAGTTTCTCTTGCAAAAGTGCTCGATTAGCCTGTGTTGTGTGGCTTATGGCTCCATCCTGTTGGAACCACATATCCTCCAGATCATAGTCTACAATTTCTCTTCAAAAATGATCGGTTAACATCCGTCCATAGCGGTCAGAATTGACTGTAATAGCGCTTCCTTGATCGTTTTCAAAAAAATACGGGCCAATAACACCACCAGACCATAATGCACACCAAACGGTCACTTTTTCCGGATGAAAACGCCTTTCTGTGATCATCTGAAGATTTTGAGAGCCCCATATGCGGCAATTCTGTTTATTTACGTAACCACTGAGCGAAAAAAATTTGTTCGAAAAATCGTTATCAATGGCTTGTTGTTCAATCACCCAATTCGCATACATTCTGCCTTGTGTATGGTCTTGAGTCTTAAGTTCTTAGGTGAGTTGGATTTTGTATGGATGGAGATGCAAATCCAAATGCAAAATCTGCCACAATGAGCCGTAAGGCAAGCCCAAATGTTAGTCAGGTCGAGGAATCGACAAATTCGGGTCTTCCTCCACACTTCGAGCAATGACAGCGATATTTTCAGCCGAACGAATGCAGCGATGATGCACAGGCCTTGCAATATCAATAACCGATCCAGTCTCTTTAAATTTTCTCACTGTGTTCGAAATTGTTTGCTGTGTAGGTCGATTATATCGACCGTAATCGGCTCGTAAAGCCTTACATGTTGATACAGCAGAATCACCATTTTTACAATAAAATTTAATAATTTTAACGCATTTTCCGGCAAATGTTCAATTAAAAAACACGCTTTGTGTGACATTTAATTCTGACAATTGTCAAATGGCAGGGTTATACTTTCCCAAGTATGAAATGGATATCCCTCTATATTTTTTTTTGTCACAAAATAAAAAATCATGCTGTAAGGGGTTAATGAGAGCTTTGCAAAACAGTTCTTAAACTGACAGTTTTTGCTTCAGTGCGGGCACAGGGGGAAATACACGCAAAAAGTGTTTCCTCCCTCGCAATTGGACACCTGTGATCTTCAGAAATCTGAAAAAATTATCAAGGGAGATATTTATGAGTATAATAATAACAAATACCTTAGAAGTCAAAATTCGTTCAATTTTGTTAATAATAGTATGATCTTCGAATTTTACATTTTCTCCAGTAAAATCGTATGGATGCCTTTAAACCCAACAAAAATTGAATCTGTAAGTTTGATGAAATTCATATCGTATTCACGGAAGTTATATCCTTTTGAAATTTCTTTAGTTACAACAATAACACACTATTTTGGTATTTTATGGACTCTCCATCGAACCAGACACTGCAGTTTTGAATTCATCTTTAAAAATTTTCAAATATGATCTTTTAAACGAGCAAATCTTTTTGATATGTTTCTTGATTTTATTTGTTGCTGGTGATTGCATTTTGTAAGTTGAGTACAAAAACCTTCTGACATGAGCGTAAGTCTGTCTACCCAATTTGTTTTCGATGTATGCTGGTTGCATTAAATCATTTATTTCTGATTCGAGGTTGGTATGGATCCT
The DNA here is from genome assembly GCA_963969285.1 of Odontomyia ornata. Taxonomy (NCBI): domain Eukaryota; kingdom Metazoa; phylum Arthropoda; class Insecta; order Diptera; family Stratiomyidae; genus Odontomyia; species Odontomyia ornata. The sequence goes on from OZ017738.1 coordinate 117,125,801, forward strand.
AATATTTTGAGCCTTACTATTGTTTTGCCTATTTTTGATAGCGATCTTTTGGGTGGATAATGATTTCGTACTTTCACTTTGGCCATAGTGACGGATACGTACCCGTGTGCGGGAAGTACTGCTGGCTTAACTTCGAGCTGGTGGTACATATGATGAAGTGGTTGATTCCAGATGCCAATTGTCTTATAGAAGAGTGTTAAACGTTTCCTCATCTGAGCTACTAGATTTGCAATTACGGTGAGACATTTTTTGTTGAAATTTTGAAAGAGAAAATTCCAAATTTTCATCCGAATCGTCCGCAGAAAAGTCAAATTCGGAGTCGTTCAAGCTTCTGTAATTTCCATATCTGTTATGTTGAACAATAAAACATACAAAAAATCCATCTATGTGCTTTGCATAGGGCATGGGACCACAGGTAATAAAAATATTAATTACATGCTGTTGTACTTTACAAAGGACATATGAAAGAATATCAAGCCAATTGCCTATCATCTAGGTTTTCAAGAAAATTTTACACTGAGTTTGCAGTTCACAACACTTATCAAGCTATTTATCACCAAAAGACACATGATCACTAAATAATTTAACAGATGATTATGAATTTACTTGACTTTGCGTGGATGCATGTTGCGACATTTATATGCCACTGCTATTTTGAATACTATGAAAGATGACAGTTGATGCTTCCTATCAGTTATCATATGGCAACCATTGAATGCATTGCCACTAGTGAAATAGTTTTGTGTTGCTAAGTAAAATTAAGCCCACATCATTTTTAAATTCTTATGTATTATGCATAGGACAGATGTACGCAGGGGGATACGCCGGTTAGTTTCGATTAACGCCTTTATTTGTCGTTATCAGTAGTGGTTGGACGACCAGTATGTGGTGCATCTTGCACATTAAAAATTCCAGGACATAAGTGAACAAACCAACGCTTACATTGGCGTTGAGTAAGGCGGTTCTCACCATAAACTTCATACAATTTCTTTCAAGCTTACACTGCGGTTTTGCCCTTTCGGAAGTAAAACCGAAAATACTCCTTTTGATTGCCTATTTTCAAGTTTATTTTTGACCAACTTGTTTACTAATAACGCTCAGTTTTTGCATATGCATATATGCAGTTGAAGTCACCTATGAGAAAAAAATGATATGAATAAATCGGATATCCCAATACATCCATACATGAAAATGGCCCCAAATTGATTGCTAAAGATGAGGGTATAAAATTAATAGTTTGTCTACAAGTGCTTTACATAAAAACTTATCGAAATACAACTTTAATCAATTTTAAATCTCAAAATATGTATTATTGCAAAATTCAAGATAAAAGCTTTGTCAATCAAAGAAAAATTCCTAATTCCAACATTCGCCTAGTAACACTTCTGTACCCTATTCGCTTTAGAGAAATTTCTTCTTCTTTGTAAAGTGTTTGACACGCGTCCGTTGGGTAGAATTTTAGTAACTTTCACAGCAAGTCAAACGATTCAACTTTAGTCAACCTCGGGCTTCGTAAGAAAATTTTTCCTATTTACTTTGGTGGAATTACTTTGAAGCTATGATGTTTGCTCTCTGTGTTAGGAAACTTTTTTGCATATCTCCTTGACAAGAAGTCCTTGCAAGCATATGAGTGCGCCTGCTTGTGGTGAATTCAAAGGAACATGAATTCCAATACTATAGTACGTATTACAGACTTCAGATAAAAGTCAACTCTCCTAACCAAATATCAAATAACAACAACAATGAAAATTCCTCAAACATTT